>CAJQZP010000493.1:187500-360000 GCA_907164705.1 Parnassius apollo | reverse complement strand
ATTTACTCTATTTCCCGCATTCACTCGTCGTTCTATATCCTTATCATATCTCCCATCCCTGCTAAATACGCAGCCCAAATATACAAACTCATCTACTTGCTCGATCAACTCCCCTTCTATTCTTATTTCACAAATCGTTTTACTTTCTTCTCTTTCAAAAACCATAACCTTCGTCTTACTTGCGTTCACTTTCATACCCCTTTCTTTTAATGATCTGTTCATTAATGTAACCATCATTTGCAACTCGGCCGCCGAAGTAAAAAGTGACACACATAATGACTTAGTAGCATCTAGCAAAATGCGCTATAGGTTTTGCGGTTAATATATCTACGACGGCTGGCCGTGCGATCGCGGAGGACGTAGAAATGTCACTTACTGACACGCCACTTGAAATTTTTTTTTGCACCTCGGCGGCAGCGCGTGCGACAGGAAAAGGAAAGAGGTGGAAGGAGTCAAAGATATGCACTAATCGTTTAATTATATAAATTAGATGAACAGATAAAAAAATTGGATTCCAAAGTAAGTCCATAGTCTATATATATTATGCTACAACATCGAGATATAACTCGCTGTTTTCAAAGTTTAAGTCCTTGTATATTACGTAATAAATCATTTGCAATAGTCTCTTAAAACAAGTGTAATAATGTGGCAGGTGTCAAAGCTTTATCAATTTAATTTATGTCTGTAATTTGAAAAGGTTACTTATGGCTGACATCTCGCACGTTTTATTTTATTTCCAAACTGAAACGGCAAACGAGCTGGCATTCCATTTGATGGTAAGTGACGTAGATTCCTTATCACCTCTGAGGAATAAGAAGGAATGCCTCATAATCTGTTATTGTAATGGTTTTCTACATACTTTCAGACCAGAACCCAGCAGTTTAGGAACTGTAATTTCTCGGTAGAAATAGGTAAGAGTGTGGTCATTATGCAGATGGCAAAACTAGAGTATATCCAGTATAGTCATCACTATAGAAATAATAATTTTAAAAGACTTTTGATGTACTTATATGCTGAAGTTTTACTGAAATATACAATTTTTGTTACTTTAACAAAAATACTTTAATTGAAAATTTAAATTAACTTTATTACGCTGGTATTAATTGATATCGTGGTCCTTCCTCCGTCGATTCAATTCATCCGTGTTACATCCATAATATACCTGCAGCGGAGCTCTAACACGTGTAATGTTATCGAAGACAATATAGCACTTATTCCGTACAATTTAAGTTCACTATGGAAACAGGCTTTCTTGCTTTTTGAGAGGGTTTTGTAGCAATCAGTCTGCTTTCCTAATTTGACTCTTTTGTTTGGAATAAGCGTTGTTACTCTTCATATCGTTTTATATTGTAAATTTGATTTGCAATATTTTCCCAAAATTTTAATGTTTCTACCTTGACGTATAAAATTTGCCTATTTAATAAAATAAAAATCAGTAAATCAGAAACATACATACAAAAATACAGATGGAGAACATTTTTATAGTAAAAAGAAATTTCTAATATTCTGCTCTATTTGAATACAAACAAGCTAAAAAGCCAATAATAAACAAGTATGTAGAGCATCTCCCGCCCTCGCTTAATCAAGAGCACTATCTACTATTAATTAATTCTAAAACCACTACCACCAAAACTGCTATATAGGAAAATACATAGCCCTTGTTTTATTATTGTTAAGTTGCTAAAAAAACTGGGTATTATAGTAACCACGAATGAGTTGGCTCGATCGGGTAAAAATTACGCCGAGCATTGACGAGAAACGGAAACTACTTTCACTGGTAATGAGACATCTAAGTTTTTCTCTTAGTTCTGATATCATACTATATTCATTTTTGAGGTGAAAATGCGCACCTTGGCAGTAAAACAGACACTTATGCCATGCGGCATGACGCTCTTTTATGCCGTCCTGTCCTCTTTACGCTCTCGACTCAATTGTGTTTGCGTACGCGTAATATACTCTATACACTTTCTTCCTTCACGGTGTTATCTGTGCACTACGAGTGCCTTTTAATCGACTATTGTACACTTGACGTGTTTACCCCTTGTTTACACACTTTGCATTTTTTATTAATAATATGTTTAAATTGATAACAAATTCAACCACAAGTTATGATGTTCCACACCTGCAGGGCGTACCGTGGTAGTTAACTATTTTTTGCGAGAATGTTATGCTTCATAGACACCTACATATTATGTCCTCCCATGGGGACTAAGATATAATACGTTGAATCGGGTCTCAACACTCACCAAACAAAACACCATTAAGCTGTTATTTTACGCTGCTATTCTGTGAGATCATCAAGCCTATTCATTTGTGCTGCAGTCATAATATAGTTGCAGCATAGCTCAGCTTCGTGATTTATTATGCACGTGTTCGGAGGCTACAGAATCCACTAGCCATTAGGTGGACTGTGTACACTCTTTGTACCCTTATTTATTTACAATTAAAACATACAAATTGAATCTCAAACCACTTTCAATAGGATTAAGCGGATTTATATTTGAACAATTACTGTAATAGGATTAGATCGAAATTATAGTTTCAATTTCGATGTTATCGCGTTTGACTCAAATACGTAGGCGGTCCCATAATGAATTGGCCTAACTATGAACCAATGAAGGAAATGAAACGAAACCAATTTTATTTTTCAATATAATCACCATGAATACTAACACACTTCTGACATCTGTGAATCAACATCTCTAAACCCTCATAAAAATAATCACATTTTTTATCCTCAAAATGACTGAAGACGGCCGCCTGCAACTCTTCATCGCATGAAATTTTTTTCCTCTTAAGTCCCGCTTTAAATTTGGAAATAAATAATAGTCGAACGGGGCCATGTCTGGACTGTAAGGTGGATGTTGAATTTCTGTGAACCCGCATTGACGAACTGCATCCTTCGAAACACCAGCGGTATGAACAGGGGCGTTGTCATGGAGCAACAGGACACCTTTAGACAGCTTGCCTCTTCGTTGTTCCTTTATTTTGTCTCGTAATTTATATATTAAAGAAGCATAATATTCGCCGTTCACGACTGTATTACGTTCTTTAAAATCCACCATCAAAATGCCTTGAAAATCCCAAAATATTGTGCACATCAGTTTTTTAGTCGATTGTTGCACCTTTGCCTTTCTAGGGGGCTTTTCACCCTTATAACGCCATTTCATTGACTCGCGCTTGATTTGTGGATCATAATACAAGATCATAGTTTCATCACCAGTCACTAGGCGCTCGATCACATTTTCGCCACAAAGATCCAAAAACTCCGAAGCGCAGCGCACTCTTTCCTGTCTCTGTACCGCTGAAAGAAGTTTCGGTACCCATCTTTCACTCACTTTTTTCATGTGAAGATGTTCATGGATCTCGCGATGAACGGTACTCTTAGAGAGCCCAAGCCTTGCTGCAATTTCTCTAATCTTCAAACGGCGGTCACTCAGAACCTCCTCTTCGATAAGAGCAATCGTTTCGGGAGTGAGCAGTTCCACATGTCGACCGTCGTGGCCAAAGTCATCGACGATTTCTCTCCCGAGGCGAAACTCTTTCACCAAATTTTTCACTGTGCTATAGGAGGGGGCAGACTCCTTATACACGCCATCCAATCTTTCTTTTATTTGGGCAGGGGATAAACCTTCTTTAAACAGAAACATTATGGCACTTCGATACTCAGTTTTCGACATTTTGAAAAAATACGCGACTCTCGTTATTCAAATGCCTGTTAAACTAAGACTAAGCATTTCATGTCGATGCATGTTTCTTATATTAAGTGCACGATAAACGTACTATTTAATGCAACACAACATGTAGCGACATGTCGCGTTGAACTATATCAGGCCAGTTCATTATGGGACCGCCTGGTATATCCTGTTTGGATTTATCTGTGTCTACTTGAATTAATTTAAATGAAAAGATTATTTCTGTAACACGCGTCTTAATATAAAAAATCTTAATATAGTAGTAATGGAATAGTAAATTCTACGTTTGGGGAAAAGTTAATAAATTCCATAAACTGTCATGTCCGCCAACGAATTGACACGGCATTTTATATTTTAAATTTGAACAAGAAATACTTTAAATTGGTTAGTGTTTGAGAATAAAAATGTTCAATTATGATGCCCTATGCGTAGTAAAAAAATAAATATATCAATTAGTTACATACTCGATGTAAAATATCCACTATCCCGTATCATTTTTTGAGTATCGTATTAAGGCGACAGAGGGAAATAAATCAAGAGACAAAAGAGGGGTCAAAGGATACATCGAGGAAGGCATGACCGATTTTCATATCGGTCATGCCTTTCGATGTATCCTTATGAATAATATATTATATTGAAATCCGATTTGATTCCTTTAGATTTACTTAAATCTAGCGATCCCCTCGACTTCGCCAGGATAGGATCTACTAATGTGGCAGTTTTTAGATTTAACACAATTAAGGAGTATTTATTTCATCAATTTTATTCGTTTTTATTTTGAATAATAATCTTCAAGTTCATTGTATAAAATTTATCCTAGGTCCCTCGTGTTATTGTTCACTATTTGTTCTTAAAGTTTCATAACAATTCATTCAGCCATTTCAAATTAGCGTAGACAGACAAACAAACAGATAAAGCATTGAAAAATGGTTATCTATTTATTTATTATTTATTGCATTCCTTAATATAAAAGACTAAAAAGGGCGGATTAAATGCCTTGAGGCATTCTCTACCAGTCAACCCATGGAGTGGTGAGAATTTGACGAAGGTGTAGCAACATAGAAATATAGAAAGAATATATTTATGTTTTGTAACGATTATCAGTTTTTTTATTATTTACGAATAAATATCAAATGTCGCTTAATAGTGAGTTTTATGAGGTTCTTAAATTCTAATGTTATTGTTCTAAATTCAAATTAAATTTTCATAGGTTTCATGTTTTCTTTAATGAGTCATTTTTATTTTGTATGGAGAACGAAGGCAAGGAATGAAACAACACACGTAGGTGAAAAAAAAAATTGAAAAACTTTTATTAAATGACGTTTAATAACTAGTGTTCCCACCTCGAGTTCTTATCACCGCTTTCATCCGGTTTTCATCGATCAGATTAGAGTTACAATGACATGCTGTGGGATGTTGTCCCATTCTTCCTGAATGGAAATTTTCAGCTGGTCAAGTGAGTCTGGGGCAGGATCTCTCGCTCGGATTTGCCTCTTTACTCGTAGCTGATCCCAGAGATGTTCAATTAGATTTATTTCCGAGCTCCTTACTGGCCATTCCATTATGGAGATACCGACTTCGGTAAGGTATTCACGAGAGGCTCTAGGCACTGTTCCACGTACCGATGACAGTTCAAAGCAGGTAGATGTGACCCAGACACGAAGGCAAGCTGTCTTACCGTTGGCGCTGATTCCTCCCCAAACCGCCCACGAACCACCACCATAACTGACCCTTTCTTCCATGCAGCATTGTGCAAAGTGTTCTCCATCTCTTCTGTAGACCTTGTTCCTTCCGTCGTTACCATAGAACATGATTTTACATTCATCAGAGAAAATAACTTTGCTCCATTGGAGGTATGACCAATTTAGGTGCTCGCGTGTAAAGTCAAAGCGCGCTCTTCGATGGTCTGCAGTTAATTTCGGTCCAATTGCTGGCTTGTGTGGTACCAGTCCTCGTTCCTTCAACCTTCTTCTAATTGTAGAGTCACTTACAGCGACCCTTCGTACAACTTGAAGCTGCTGCTGCAGTTGAAATGCATTAAGGTACCGGTTTCATAAAGAAGTTGATACAATAAATCGATCATCTCTCTCAGAAGTGACCCGATTCCTGCCAGATCCAGAACGGCGCGTGAATATACCAGTCTCTCGATAGCGGTTGTAGACTCTATGAACAGATGATAGGCTTAGATGCAATATTTGAGCCTTAACACGCTAACTACATAAGTCCAGAATCCAGCAATGCCACCACTTGGGCGGCTTCTGTGGGCAAAGTATCCATATGTTTTAGGAAATAAACCTTTTTTCAGAAGTTTTAAAGTCACAGTAAACAAATTAAAAACAAAAAAGTTAAAGATAAAGGCAAATTTTTAGTTTTTAAACGAGAAATTGTCTCCAACTGTAGACGCGCACATTTGTCTTAAAATAGTGATTCATTTCATTTCGAAGATAAGCAAATGAAATTCTAATTTCAAATTTTGAATTTTCGCTAACCATTGTAATGGCCAGATTTCCAGCTATACAATAACGTATTTTTTTCATGGAATGAAAACTCTTTTGTATTAAAACAGGTGTTTCAATTTTTTAACAAAATAAAATGAAGGTGTTTCGATTTTTTGATGAGAAGTAAATATATATACGTTCTCAGGAGAGTTATGTTACGTTCGTGCTTCGCGCACTTACCGGAAACAGATGCGAGTACATGTACGTTTCGTGCACGAGCTACTTCCACACTGATGAAATGCTCTTTTCACGTTACATTGCATGTAACTTTCATCAATCTGTACGCAGTGTGACGGCCCATTATTATTAATAATAATAGATTTCTATATAAAGCCGTCAAAATTCAAATAATATAGCATAAAGTTAAAATAAATACATTTCGGATATTGAGTAGTATAGTGAATTAGAGGCTTAATTAAATTATAATAAAATATTGCCTTACAAAATCCATAAATTTATAAAAAACCTTGGTAAAGTATTTGAAATGTGAATTTTTAATAATAGAAATACAAGTTGAAAATATTATTATCATAAAAGTAAATAACATTAATAAAATAATTTGGAAAATTGGTCAAAAATGGTCAAAAAATTCATTGAGAGAATTCGTTTATAGAAAATTATTTAAGTCATTGAGCGTGTACGTATATAAGAAAATTGCCTAAGGAATTGAGCGTGTTCGCTTATAAGGAAAATTGCCTAAGTCATTGAGCGTGATCGTGTAAAATAAAGTTGCTTAAGTTATGGCGGGTGATAAAATGAAATTCTAGTGGTGTTTGATCATAAAATAGAGGAGAAGTGGGAGAGGGCAAGAGATGGGCATTTTCTTGTTACTCTTATTATTATTTAGTATTAGTAACTCGACCAAAGTGCTACCTATCTAGTCCAGATTTTGTGACTTTCTTCAGTAGGAGGTTTGAACTTAGACGTGCTCTCTTTTGTGTTTTATTGGACGTATAAAGGATGTTAATAAACATGAAATTTCATCATCATCATTATGATGACATTGCAACTAATTATAAAACAGGGGGTGGTTCGCAAAATCGGTCATGCAATAAATCCATGAGAAAATACACTTTATTTTCACAACGTGTGAGAGAATAATTCAATTACAACTTCACCTCATTTTGGCGATTTTTTATAATTATTTTAAATTAGTTTATGCATTTTTTAAATATAATAATGGAAACAAACGAGCACTCATTCTTTTTCAGAGACTGCTTTTTGTTTTAAGAGTTTCAAACTTAATAAGTTTTCAGTTCAACCGCAAAACAATTCGTCTATTGTGGCTTCCAAATACAAATGTTTTATCAGTTTAATATTTATTGAAAACTTCAAAACATATTTATCATGTATTAAACCCATGCAAATCGTCTCGATGTTTCGTTAATAGCTATCAATTATACGGAAACGTATATTCATAAATAACTAGCTTTGTGAAATGGGTTTGAGTTGGGCTTTGAATTAATAATGAAGCACGAATACTCGCAAATAGAATTGCCGGAGTAAATTTAGCTAGTAAAGCTTGGGATGGATGAAATTCATGATATAAAATCATTACCTACTGTAATTTAGCAGGAATTAAAATTTTTACTAGATCAACTGGAGAAGGATCCAGTAATGTGGCGTTATTTAGATTTGAGATAATTAAAGTTATTTAAAGTCTATTTCTATTCTTTTGGATGTTGTGGACAACCTAAATAGGGTTAACATTTAAAATTAGGTTTTTTTTAATATATACATTTATGAACATGATGTATTATCATAATTACTTCTGGCTGTACCTCAATTTTGTAATTGTTATTTTTAATAAAAAAAATATTTCATATCGGCATTTTTCTCTATCTGTTTGTGAAGTTTTATTACAATTCGTTCAGTTGTTCCGAAAATTAGCCTGGACTGACGAATTATTTCGACATTACAGACATACACTTAAATTTTATTCATACTGCAGCTACTACTACTCACGGGTGATGTCTATCGGTTTTTCAAAAACGTTTTTTTTTTGTTTCCACATAAATATTTTTTGTTTACAGACATTTGGGCAAACTTGCCTCAATTGTATATATTTTCTCCATATTGCACATCTCAACGAGCCATCCTGTATATTTCTCTATTTCTCACTTCATGAGAAAGTTACACTTCACGTAGAAAATATATATGATCGGCATTTTGACAATATCATGACGTTCCTCTCCGTATATTTCATTGTAATTAATTCTGATACTGTTTTACGGATCACAGCACCGCCATATACCATATTGCTATGTTTTTTGTAGTATAGGGGTGACAAAAGCACACATTTCACCTTATGGTAAGTATGCTGTGTCCTAGACATCAACATCTATCCTTTTAAGATTCGTTGTCATCCCTAGTGACCAAGATGCAATACATCGTTACCAGTAAAAATGGGTCTGCATTATATATGTATGTATGTATGTATGTTGTGTACATATGTACTCACTATTCGAAATATAGCAGCATGAAAACGCTGAAAGGACTCAGATAGGCTTCTTTTATAACAACTTCCAGTTAAGCCAATCAAACCAATGAAAAATATATGTCAATTTTGGATATACATATCAGAAAAATGTTGTTTTTAAAACACGTTTTTGAATTTTCTTCTTAAACAAAGAATAGTAAGGTAACCGTTTTATATTTACGATGATATTGAAATCAAATATATCTCCAGTAACAGATACGTACGTACGTATGTACGTTGATAATACTAATAACAATCGGGAATTTTTTTTAATTATTTAAATACAGAATATTGCTGCTTTTATTTTCGACTAAGGTATGTTACAGCCGCAAAAGTAACAATTGTGAAAAAACTGTTTTGCATTTAGAAGATTTATAGTTGTTTAATTAAGAATGATAACATTCATTGAAATTAAATATAGTCTTACTTTCAGATATATATCGGTGCGACAAGCGCATCACCTACTGTAAATCAATTTTACTATGCCTTTAACCAAGTTGACAAAGTTTTATCGTAATTTAACGAAAGGTACGGCTGCACATAAAATACCAAAAAACGAACAAACATTATATTTTGTAAATCAGATTACTCAACTTTTTCATAAGATTCTGTTGCACGCTGTTATTTTTAAGTGTGAGCCTTCTCCAATCGATCCACTAATGCTACCTCTAAAAATTTGAGAAGCACGTAAAGAAAGAAAGGTGCTATATTCACTACAAAAATATAACAGCACAATACCTTAATGGAATGTTGCTAAAATAAAAATCGGCTTTTTACATTATTAATATAATAGTTATGATCATCTTTACTGCCTTGTTGGACTAGTAATGAAATGTGGTATAAAGTGGTTGCCCCTCGAGTTCACATTCCGGGTCGAGCCAAATCGGTTATTGGGTTTTTCTGTCAAGAAATTCTCAGTAGCACCCCGGAGTCGGGAAGTTGGCGGGGTTTAACTCTTACAGCAAGCGCTTAGCACGCACTGGAAAATCTGTAACAAAAATCCTTTAAAAAGCCTTTAATTATTACTCACTATTTTAAATTTCAAATCGAAACTAAGCAGTTATTACACTGCTGCAGAGCGGCAGAAAGGCATACAATCTTAGCCATCAGAGGTGACAACGCATCGGCATCTTGATTCTCAAGCATAGATTTGGTTGTCTATAAGCTATAATATTCGTCTACCAGTGGGTGAACTATGAGCTCGTTTGGCACCCTTATTCGTCAAAAATGTACCAACCCAGACGTCTTCTTTACCGTAAGGGAGGCAGCATTTATGTTTATAATTTTAAAGTTTTAGTTTCAATGAGTAAGAATGATATAAGCGTGTTTGGAATATATTTAAAATATTTAATTTAGTTCACAATTTAATTGAAATTAAACTTCTTTATATACGAAGAGAAATATAGAAAAAAATTTAAATCTTTAATTTTAAAAGTTATCGTCTTGCCGAAACCCGGGAAGGACAGGCACCGGCCTGCTACCGGCCGATCACGCTATTACCGCACATAGCTAAACTGCTTGAAAGATTGCTGCTGAGACGTCTCCGTCCATGTATCGAACTTCGGGCGGAGCAGGACGGATTCAGGAGGGATCACTCCACAGTCACACAGTTGACTAGAGTGCTGCACCTGCTTGCGGCAGAGGACAACCGAGGCCGCATGTCGTTGGGCGTCTTTCTCGACATTGAGAAAGCGTTCGACCCGGTGTGGCACTCAGGATTGCTATATAAACTACACGAACAGACCAGTGTCCCTCCTGCTATGTTGCGGCTAATTGCGTCTTTCCTGGAAGATAGGAAGTTCTACGTCTGCGTGGAGGACACCGAATACGCAACACGTATCATCAGAGCCGGCGTTCCTCCGGGCAGCTGATTGTCTCCAGTCCTGTACGCGGCTTATACCAACGATATCCCTACACTGGTAGGAAGGCTGCAAGAGTGGGAGGACGACGTGGAGCTGGCGCTATATGCGGACCATAGCGCCTATTTTACCTCGTCCAGAAGAGCCCATATAGCCACTGCCAGAATGCAGCGTCTGCTGGACCTGTTGCCACCATGGCTGAATGAGTGGAGGATGGTCGTCAACGTTGGTAATACGACCGCTCTGTTTACTCGCCGTCTCAGAAACTTACCACCTCCGCTGATCTTCAATGGCCAGAAGATCGCGTACGAGAAGGCCGTGACCTACTTTGGGTGCTGGATCGACAGGACGCTGCGCATGACCGCGCACGTCGACTTCGTCGTCCGCAGAGCCAGATGTGCGCGGGCGATGCTCCGTCCAGTCCTGGCATCCAAGTTGCCAACGAGAACCAAGCTCCGAATATAAAAGATGTATATCCGGACTATCATCACCTATGCTGCTCCGGCCTGGTACGCGCTTCTGAGCGACTCTCTTAGGCGGCGACTGCAGGCTCAGCAGAATCTGTCATTAAGGACGATCGTCGGAGCAGGTCGCTACGTCCGGAATGACGTCATAGCGGCCGATCTGAAAGTCGAGACCATCACCGACTTCGTGGCCCGGATGGCGCGCGGCATGTTCGACCGCGCCGATATCGGGCCACACGCACACCTCAACGGCTTCGCGCCGTTGCACATTCGGTCCCCGGACGGGCGACCTCTTCCAAGAGAACTCCTCTCTATATCGATTAGAGAGTCGAGTAACAGCCCACAATGCCGCTGATAGGCCAACTTTAACTTTCTAATGGACAACCACCTTTTTCCCGTAGTTAACCGACTACGGGAAAAACTTTTCCTGACTACGGATTAACCCGCAGCAACCAACCATGCCTAGAAATAGGCCCCAAGGACTGGCCCATAGTCATGGGCCATGATGAAGATCCGGGTAATGGGGGTATACCCCGAGGCCCGATACCTGCATGGCATACCTATGGCATGGCATGTAGACGACAACACGAGTTTTAGTTTCAATGAGTAAGAATGATATAAGCGTGTTTGGAATATGTTTAAAATATTTAATTTAGTTCACAATTTAATTGAAATTAAACTTCTTTATATACGAAGAGAAATATAGAAAAAAATTAAAATCACGTTTTTTGCAACGTTAGACTATTTACTTAAACAACTTAAGTTAAATATGATATAAAGGAAGAATGATTTTTATTGACAAGATTTTTAATGAAGTCCAAATAACTTTTGAACCACTGAATATCACATGACATACAGTCCTCCAACCCCAAACAACCGATGATCCACCCCTCAAGTGACCACCGTGTACATTGTATGGTATACTATGTACTACACTGCATACTGTATGCATATTGTAAGGTACAACCTTTGGTATTGTGATTCCCAATTTTTATAAAAATTAATAATAATAATAAAAAACGCAGAATCGACGACTTCCAGCCTCCCGAACAAACCGGTTTCCGAAAAGGCTTTAGTACCATAGACCACATACATACCCTTCGGCAAATTGTACAGAAGTCCGAAAAGTACAATCTGCCACTTTGCCTGGCGTATGTGGACTATGAGAAAGCCTTTGATTCCGTCGAAATTTGAGCGGTGCTACAGTCTCTTCAGCGGTGCCAAGTTGACTGTCGGTTTATCGAAGTGCTGAAGTGTTTGTACAGTAGGGCTACGATGGCTATCCGAATACAGAACCAGAGTACGAAACCTATCCAACTGCAGAGAGGTGTAAGACAGGGTGACGTTATATCCCCGAAACTCTTCACCGCTGCATTGGAAGACGTTTTTAAGCAACTGGACTGGAAAGGATACAGTATTAATACCAATGGCGAGTACATCACTCATCTTCGATTTGCCGACGATATAGTCCTTATGGCAAAATCGCTGGAGGACTTAAGCACTATGCTCAATGACCTCAATAGTGTCTTCAAACGGAAAGGTCTTAAGATGAACATGTACAAAACAAAGATCATGTTTAATGTCCATGTCACACCTATGCCGGTAGGTGTTGGTAGCACTAAGCTCAAAGTTTTTGACGAGTAAGTTTACCTGGGACAAGTAGTCCGACTAGGTAAGTCCAACTTCGACCGAGAGGTCAATCGACGGATTCAACTCGGCTGGGCAGCGTTCGGGAAATTACGACACATCTTCTCGTCAGGTATACCTCAAAACCTGAAAACTAAGTTGTACAACCAGTGCGTGTTGCCAGTGATGACCTACGGAACCGAGACGTGGTCCTTCACTGCTGGCCATATGAGGTCGCCCAAAGTTGCTCAGCGAGCTATGGAGAGGGCTAGGTTCGGAGTTTCTCTGCGTGGTAAACTTAGAAATGAGGATATCTGCAGTAGAACCAGAGTGAACGACGTAGCCCAACGGATTAGTAAGCTGAAGTGGCAATGGGCCGGCCATATAGCTCGAAGAACCGACAACCGTTGGGGAAAAAAGGTTCTCGAGTGGCAGGCTCGTACCGGTAGGCGAAGTGTAGGGTGACCCCCCACTAGATGGAGTGAGGACCTGGTAAGACATGCAGGAAGTCGATGGATGCAGGTGGCTCAGGACCGTGCTTTGTGGCATACCTTGGGGGAGGCCTATGTTCAGCAGTGGACTTGTGAAGGGCTGTAATGATGATGATGATGAATAATGATTAATTTCTACATAAAACCGTCAAAATTTATATCAGAGGAATATATTAAAAATACGTTAATAAGCATAAAGTTAAAATAAATACATTTCAGACATTAAGTATAGTATAGTTATAATAAATTAAAGGCTTAATATTGCTGTCGAAATCAATAAAATTGTTAAAAACTTTGTTAAAATATTCGAAACTTAGAATAATTTCATACATACAAATGCATAGAGGGAACCTACGATTCTACAAAAATTGAGTCAGTATACTTGTTTCGCTTTTTCTAAATTAATTTTAAAATAAGGCAAAAAGAGACAAATCTATTGAAGGATATTGCGTGTTATTTATGCGTGGAAATAGATATATCACGTGGTCGTCTTTAGTCTCTTTATACTATGCCAAATATGAGAGTAAGTACACTTGTATGTTCTGATTTACTAGAAAAATTACATCCCAATGGTAGCAGTATTATGTATGACGTTACTTTTCAAGTCGTTACGTCTGTAATCTATAGTGAGTTAATTTGCAATGTTAGCAACAATCGACACCGACATTTTTTTTGTTTAGTTATTTATTATTATTACTTTATATGCCTGAATACCTGTGGCTGAAGCATCCACCTACCATCAGGTGGCCTGGGTGCTCGTATGGCACCCTTATTCTATAAAAAGAAAACTATCGTAGAGGTGTCCTCTGTGTACGTTGCGTGATACAAACCCAGTGTCGATTAAACAAACACAGTTATTATTCTTTCTGAAACCAATACTAAGTATAGTTTGGCAGAAATATGTTGGCTGATTTGAAGTAGATTTTATAGGGAATTTTTAAGCTATTGCATAGCTTCTATCGCGGGCCTTGAGCGCGGGGACCGAATCCAGAAATTCCGTAACAAAAAGAAAAAAACCTCACGCTCCCTACTCCGACGGGCACGGAGGTGTGGCGTTGAAAGCCGTGCATTGTCGAACGTCGTTTCAGTTCGGCAGACTTCGGCACGGTGTTTGTGTGCGTGCGACTAGACGTATGCGTGTACACTAGCTGCTAACTCAATGATAAAAATTCCTGAATAACCTACATGTATTGTAAGATATTAAAAATATTTTAAACAATATTAACTTCTCATTTATTCAATAAGAGAAAAAAAATTGTTTTCTTATCGGTCACCACGCTCAAAAAGTGTAACTTGATTTAATATCAAAGACTTAACCGCATAAATAAAATAAATAAATAATTATAATTGCATAACTTGATAAAAAATGCTATGCAATAGCTTTACCGCGGCAGTCACCGAGTGCCACACGTATTTAAGCTATATTTTATAATATACCACGATAGTACGAAATTCTGCATTATTCGATACGTTTTTGTTTTAAGATGTCAGATGATGATATAAATAAGTATTACGAAACGGATTAATAAAAATCCTTAATTTTACTAAGTCATAGACTAAATGAATTTATGGACAACATTTTTGTTTCGCTAATTGCACATCATGAAAAACGGCAACCACCTTGTAAAAGAAAGAAGGTGAGAATAATATATCTATCTTATTTTTCTCTATATTAATCGTCATATGTATAAAGACTTAATCTATAGGAATTTTGTTCCTATTTTAGGACTCTCTCTATGCTAGAAATTACTTTGAGATTTGAAATGTTTTAAATAATAGAAATACAAGTCGAAAATATTATAATAATAAAGGTAAATAAAATTTATAAAATAATCGGAATTTTGATCAAAAATTGCCTAAGTCTAAGTTTTACAAACCGAATTTGTTCGTGTACAGAAAATTGCCTACGTAAGTCAGTGCGCATGTTCATGTGCAGATTGCTTATATAAGGGAGCTGCCGGAGACGCATACCCAAGTGTGTACATATATATGGGGTAGTCGGGTGACCGATTAATTATAGTGTATACAAAATGTATGTAATGTAATATACCTACCTCGGGCAGATATTGCAACTAGGTAAGAATAACTTCGAGAAGGAAGCCGATCGGAGGATTCAGTTGGGCTGGGCAGCATTTAGAAAGCTCCGTTGGGTTTTCTCGTCACTCATACCGCAAAGTCTGAAGACAAAAGTCTTCAACCAGTGCATTATTTGCCCGTACTCACTTATGGTGCCGAAACGTGGACACTGACGATACGGCTGCTCCAATAGCTTAAAGTCGCTAAGCGAGCAATGGAAATAGCTATGCTCGGAGTTTCTCTGTTAGACAAAATTCGAAATGAAGAAATCCGCCGGAGAACCAAGGTTACTGACATAGCTTTCCGGGTTTGTAAGCTGAAGTGGCAATGAGCTGGTCATGTCTGTCACAGAGGTGACAACCGGTGGAGTAGACGTGTTATGGAGTGGAGACCGCGTCTAGGCAAACGTAGTTTGGGACGCCCCCTGGCCAGATGGAGCGACAATCTGCGCAAGGTGGCTGGTAGAAACTAGATGCGTGTAAGCGAAGATCGGGCTAAGTGACGCGCCTTGGGAAAGGCCTATGTCCAGCAGCGGACTGCCGCAGGCTGATGATGATGATGACACAATGTATAGTCCGATGAGATACAAAAGCATTACAATAGTAGAGTTGTGGGTTGAAGTCCCAAATATAATAGTAGTAAGGTCTATGATACAAAAAAATTATTATAGAAGGTCTCAATGATGCATATGCATTATGAAAGTAGAGTTGTGGACTGAAGTCCTATATATAAAAACATATAATAGTAAGGCATATGAATTAAAGAAAATATGTGAAATATCTCATATATGTAAAAGCATTTTTTTAATAGAAGTACGACTTAAAAAGGATTATTATTGTAGCATTTACACTGCATCAAAGCGTCCTAGACCAAGGTAAACTTGGACTCGCTAACCAATGTGTCCTAGACATATCATCTTAAATGGCGATGGCAAGCGGGTTTTTTTGTTGCAAAACGGCTCACTCGTTGATATCGCACACCCATACCGTTTGTGGACGGCGTCTTAGCGCATAGCGTTATGATACGTACGTAATTTTATTACCAAAAGAGATTTGATCGTTGCATTGATGCTTACTGCTTATTTCGGTATTGCGTCTTGTGATAAATCTGCTGATGTGCTGCCCCCGATTCGACAAATTTTATGGTTCTAGCAGATAAAGGTATGCGGATGTTGATGTATACTGGGTTTGTATGGGGGACCTTGCGATTGTGTAATCCCAACAATAGTTGCGTTCTGCAGCATTGCGTCGATGGTTGTTTGGCTGGTCGCTATTCTCAATGGTGCTCTCTGCGTCTTGATTTGACTCGCACTTCTATAGCTTTGCCCAAATAGGGTCCCTTTATTATTGGGCTGCAGACTGTCTGACCTTCATGATGTTTTATTTAACAATATAAAAATATATGTCTGTAAATTTCCTACCTATAAATGATTGATAGTAACTTGTTGATGGTTGAGACAAACATGATCGAAAATGTATATACTGTTACAAGCTTGAGGTTCGTGACAATAAAGACTGCCGATTGAATTACCAAAATTTACGCTTTTATTACCGAACACAATTAAAACTTAAAAGACACTAATAATTAATCACACTAATCACTTTTAGTTCACTTTATTTCGCTCCGAAGCTTTGCTTGTCTCGCAAAATTCAATACTGCCCCAAACGCCGTGCCTTTAAATACACATTTTTCACCGAAACATCCAGAATATTCAAGTAAATACGGGCGCCAACCGACCAGGCGCAGAAATATCAAGTCCCACACTCGTTCTTCTCGTGCTTCTAGAAAGCTTAATTCTTCTGTTCGGTACGAGATGGCGCTGTTGGTCGAAAATCGAGATTGACATTTTCTAGGAAGCCCTCTTCACTCTGGTCGCCGACACTAGATGGCGCTAGTGGCAGGTACCCGATGTCAGCTTAGGTGCGCAACAATACTTAACGTCAGTAACACGAACCCTTTCTGATGGAAAATTATTACTATTATTATCTTATAACTGCCTATTGGCTATATCTGACACCGTATTGATTAGTGGAGCATATGTGTCGACCTCATGCGGGTAGTAGCTGGAGGAAGAATCTGAGGAGGCTCTCAAGGCTGCGGCCGAAAGCCGCACAACGTGGGACCCTATTCCCTTTAGATGCGCGGTAGACTCATGACACGCTCTGCAGCTAGTAGTCATGCTAATCATGCAATCGGTGGTGATGATCCATACACTTATATCACGTCTGCAGGAACAGCGGTCTGGCAAGTGGTGGCGCTTACGGAAGGCTTTTATGGCCAGTGTGTCTATTTGCCTAAATCGTGTGACGCACATTCAATTTGGCTGAATTTTTTCGTATGGCGTTTATAGGCATTGACATGCGCGACTTCGGTCGATATTTGTACTTACGCACTACCAACGGGCTAAGCTCTCTTTCACTGGTTCGCCAGTTATTTTGCTGTATACTACGGTACAGTTTCCAACTTGACGTCCCCTTCAGCGAGAGCACGTTAGTTGGTTGGCGCACACCGCACAAGACGTGTGTGGAGCCGTGTGATTCCGCTTTATTTTATTTAAAATGTGGGAGAGCCAAACCCTTATAACAGTTGTAAATATATCAGTGGGTATTCTAGAACAATTTATAAGACTAATATAACTCTTTTGTGTAGAATGGCTAGCTCTCCTATAAAGGCGCAGCATATAGATCTATAAATCGTAAGAACCTGTCTTAGATAAGCAAGACATTATAGAACATTTGTTTTTAATATTACGTGTAAGAAGCTAGAGAGTTGTGTCTGTGAGCATTTGTAAAAATTGATAAAAGTTTAAACTGACACACCTCTTATTTTTATATAATATGTCTATTTCGTACTTGTTCTGACATAGATAATATTATGAGATGTATATATATATATATATATATATATATATATATATATATATATATATATATATATATATATTAATTGGATCACACCGTTACCAATGAAATTGTTAATTGCAATTTTAAGTGTTGATTAACCACGTGCTCCGCGGTGAATGGAAACATCGTGAGGAAAACTGCATGTCTGAGAAAGACAAAAAAATTTTCAAAGAAATATGAAGTTCGCCAAAACGCATTTTTGCAGCGCAGCTGACACTTCCTTGTCCTAAAACCCTCTCAGAAATGAAAATATGTTTGTATCCAGCGGTTGCACATATATAGGCTGTAGCTTTAACTTTAACTATATATAATGGTTGACCTGAAGGACTTGGAAGTCCGCCAGTATATACTTTAATGTGCATAAAAGTATAAATGAATAAATAAATCATCATCACATCCCTTCACAAGTCTACTGCTGAATATAGGCTTCCCCCAAAGAATGTCACAAATCATGGTCCTGAGCCAGGTAGTCTATTCATCTAGTGGCGAGGTCACCCTACACTTCGCCTACCGGTACGAGGCTGCAACTCGAAAACCTTTATTTGGTTCTTCGAGCTGTATAGCTTGCCCATTGCCACTTCAGCTTACTAATCCGTTTGGCTATGTCGGGCTGTTTGGTTCTACTTCTTTTCTAAGTTTATCCCGAGCATAGCTCTCTCCATAGCTCGCTGAGCGACCTTAAGTGGAGCACCGCGTCTCAGATTCATATGCCGTCACTGCCAACAAGTAGTTGTACAATCTCATTTTCGAGTTTTGGTGTATACATGACGAGAAGACGTGTCCTAAATTCCAGTACACTGCTCAGCCGAGTTAAACTCGTCGATTGAATTCTCCGCTGAGGTTAAACTTAAGTTGACCTTAAACAAACGCAATCATCTATCATGTGCAGTGGCATCCTTTCCCTTTCGTTTCGTCTCATTTACATTTGACCCTGATGTGTGTAAATCGATACAATACGGCGAGGAGCCGAGTCCATTCTTTCGGCTTTGCCGCTCGTTAAGCACCGTCAGGGGGACACGTGTAGGGTGGGAATAGGGTTATGTGGTCGAAGCATATGGACACGAGTGACTCATTCCCATCTATATATTTATAATACAAATATATATCAGTGCATCCAAAACACGTTGGGTTTAGTTTGTTAAGATATAAGCATTAGATTTTTCAAAACCCTACATTTTTATTATTTATATTTTATTAAAGTTATAGGCGGACATAGAAACGGATATATACATACAAATTTCTTATGGGCTTCATCGCAGTCGAGTAAACGTACAGTTGGGCATTGTTATGCAAAACTGATGCAACCACCAAATATAATTTTTCAGGTACTGAGGTTTGTTTTCGGATCGATATAAAGCAATAGTAGCTTGCTTGGATTTGCTTGTAGTTTTTCGTTTATCAATTCCTTTTTTAGAGAGGCAAACGATAGGACTCGCCGGATGGTATTGGTATTTTTTCACCTCACTGCAGTTTTCTATAATGGTATTTAATGATATGAAAGTATTGATTAGTAGTAAGATACTAGTAGTAGTATCTTTTGTATCAATTGATTATTTTAGCGTGTACTCAGTCATTCATTGAATCGTCCTCAAGGTCTATAAATGTACAATGTTGAACATAGGCCTCATCACAGCTTATTTCATGGTTGGTGGGTTGGTAACTAAAGTTTTTTGTATCGTAAGCCAGTTGTTATCAGAAAGTTGCTGCTATCTATTTCCTATTCCAGTTTACATCTGTCGCTTAAAACAACACCTATGGGATAATAAGATGTGGTGAATTCTCTTCGCCGCCATTATAAGGCTGTTATTAATCACACATTTTTCAAATATCTTTTTTTTACCCCCACACTATGATTTTTCCCGTAACGTGACGGTAGTTTACATAAATAAATTGCACAAGAATAAAAATCAATACATATTAAAAAAAGTAGATCTATCTCCTCATAACCAAGAAAGAGTATAGCGTGTTGTAGAAATGAATGAATTCAAACACGAGACTTACGACCCATAGGGGTGAACTTCTTGAGCTATATTATGAATTCCGTGTGCTATATTATAAAATAGAATGTTAAAACCGATCACCGGACCAAAATTAAGACTGATTACCGGACCAAGATTTCGGTTAATAAAATATAAAAGTAAATAGTACATACATGAGGAAAATAGTTTTTTTTTTTATAATTTCAAATTTATATCAAATCGTATATAAAATGAATGTATTCTGAGATATCATTGAAAGCTGATACGTCATTCATTATCAATTCAAAATACATGTAAGTTTATTTTGAGATTATAAGTTCCATCTTTTAAGTGGTAGAGTCGTGATAGACCTATATTATAGTTGTAGCACGAATGGTTGGAACCAACCGGGGAAGGAGGAGGAGGAAGGAGGAGGAGGTTCTCACGAAAAATTAGCGTATAATAGCAGATTTTTTTGCTGTGTTTATAGTGGAAACCGAAAACTATTTGTACTGGAAACGAGGCATTCCATATTAAACCCTGATGTCATCTCAGACCTCGCATCTACATTTCGACTTTTAATCGAGCATATATGATATCTCTGGGCCACAACATCCACTTGCCAACAGTTGGACTGTGCGCTCGTTTGTCATTTTTATTCAATAAAAAATTTACAAGGTGATTAGATATTCGTTTTCTAGTTCCATTTTTTTAAATAAATATTAAAGGTCAAATTTTAGAAACATGGGCTTTTTTAACATTTAACTACATGGGGGATAATTGAACAGGTTTACAGTAGTAAAAACTTAACTTATTAGTATTCACCGCTAACTACTATTGATAAAATTAAAATGTTACTAATTTGTAGTTAACTATTATTAGGTAACTGTTAAAGCATAAGTCATTACCATAAAGTACCCTGCCTAATTGCTAACCTATCTTCAAACTTATACTGTGGCGTTTCAACATCTAAATTATGCGTTCACTTTAAATGAATACATGAACACCCACACGTTGATTGATCAAAGCGGTAAATTTTGATAAGTTTACATTCAGAGGTTACCAAAGAAAAAATGCATAGCTTCATACAAAACTGACGAGATCATTAAATTTGCACATAGTAAATAAATAAATATCTGAGACGTTTTGGCCGTATGCAGAAGTACAAGGTCACATAGAAAGCTATGTAGAGGCTAAGCTCAGAGTTCCTCGGTGTTTTTCGGTGTAAGATATAGACTTAGAAATGAGGATATCCAATAGAGTAACCAACACAACTCAACAGGTTCGGAAGCTAAAGTGATCAGTACTTCTGGTTAAGTGGACCGACATCCGACGGGGAAGAAAGGTTCTCGAGTGCTTAGTAGTTAGTGCTAGTGTAAGAAAAACATGTCGCTGTTATCTTGTTGAATATGAGTTAAAATGCTACGTTTCAAGCAGAACAATTTTAGAATTTTCAAAAGCCTGGCGGATCGTAAAAGTTCTTTAATTCTTCCTATTCCATCATACATGAAATTTAAATTTTGTATTCCTGATTAAATTATGACTATCGCGCAATTAAATAAAATTTATGACTTCCTTCGCTAAAGTTGGGCCATAAAATATAGCTTGAAGGCTAATTGAAGGCATTGTTTCAACTCACGTGCGTAGAATTGCCTATTCAAATTTGAAAATGTTTCATGGAAATTTAAATGAAGAATGTCTTGAGGATAAATGAATATACGAGTATATTACATGTAGAATTTTCACAATTTTGAAGAAAAATTTTTCCAGAAACAATACATTCAAATGAACACTGATTTTATCATGTCTGATTAATTTGAGTCTCTAAAACAAATATTTTAGGATAATATTATATTGATTAAAATAATTTTTCCGATTCTATCGCGTTTAAGTTGTTTGTTTTTAAATCTCAACGTTTCGAAAGCTTTCCAGCAACCATTGTCACGGGGGACTGAGGTGATTGAAGTTCCGATGTCAATGTTAACCCGGAGTACTTTTAGCTTTTTAATTATTAATAATGGTCCCATCTACGCAGAATGAACCTACAGTAGGTTCATCAGTAGGTTTTGAAGCCTTGCAGGGGTATAATTGGATTAAGTTTTAATTTAATTAATTACTGGATCCCAAGCAGATGGTAAGTTTATTTTAATTTCGATAACCTCACGTATCATCCTTGATATGAATCGATGTTCTTTCGCGATGTTTTGTGGTCTATCAAATCTGATGGTGGGGGCAAACTGCACGTGAAGAATCAACGTTCCAGGAAGTCTGCAGTCGAATGGGTAATCTTCACCGTAGAAGGACCACGCTCTCACAGAATATCATTGTAAAATAGCAGCTTAGCGGTTAGGTTAGAGGCATTCCGTCATAGTCGTCACAGGTGACAACGCATCTATATTTCGATTCGTTATCGAGGATAGGTGTAGTTGTCTATGGGTCATAGCAATCACTTAACATCAGATGGACCACTGGTGGGCAAAGGATTGCTCTTATTTTTGAGAGGGTTATGAAGTAATGCGTTCGCTGCGCTGCTTTAATTCGTGTTGTCAGACTTCAGATATCCTCGAAATATGTTAATCCTGGTCCACATTGACGTTTTTTATTTAGCAGTGGTAATTCAAAACTGAAAATTGTGATGAAAATTCTTATTGATACCGGTACGGATTAAATCCGGGATGCTCGCGTAACAGGAATTTAATGGCGGGTGCTAAACCCCTTGTTCTAGGTTCAAGTTTATGTAATTATATATTATCCTACAGCTAATATCACGAGAAGTCAAAATTCATGATTGCGTGAAGTAAATATGCAGATATGTTTTATGCGAGAATTCGGTTTCATAATAACGGTATTAAAATTTCTCATAATGCAAGATTTTTACTCATAAATTCATCCTGATCTATTTAGGTCACCTGTCCTGTATGCACATGAATGCTTTGACACCGTCGACGACGTTCTGAGTACAGTGGCATATTTGATGAAATTTCAATTATTATGAAAGGCTAAGATAAGTATGGACAATACGTAGTCTATGTGACCATGATTGTTATGTGCAACTTAATACCGTAATTTCGAATCATCATACAATTTCGGTGTTAAGGCAAGAATGAATAGGCTTTTGTAAGTTTGTGCATTTCACCTTCTACAGCTTCACCACCGATTAGTCCAGCACTGGATTATAATAGTTTGTGATAATAAAAACTGCCGATTGAATTACCAAAATTAACACTTTAATTTACTTTACCTACACTAATTTAAACTTAAAAGACACTAATAATTAACCACACTGATTCACTTTATTTCGTTTCGAAGCTTCGCTTGTCTCGCCAAATTCAATACTGCCCCGTTCGCGGCTATCAATGGCTATGTAGGGCTCTTCCACGAAAACAGACAGAATATTCCAGTAAATAAGGGGCCCCAACCGACCAGGTGCAGAAAGTTCGAGTGTGGGGCTTCTAGAAAGCTTAGTTATTCAATTCGATACTAGATGACGCTGCTGGTTGAAAGATTAGTCATGGCATTTTCTGAAAAGCTCTCCTCGCTCTGTTGCCCGACACTAAATGGCGCTAGTGCCAGGTACCAGCCGTAAACTTAGGCGCGCAACAATAGTAAAAAAATTACAGGATGACATGGATTCCAAACTCGATTCCACTTTTATTCGCCTGTCTGAGAAATTTTACATCTAAGCATGTGGTTACACTGTCATCAAACGGAATCTATGAGGTCTGCTGGTATTTTCCAGTTTTCTTTTACAAGACTTGCGGGGAAAAAGGGGTGTTGGATTTTATAATGCCGTTGTCACTTGCAAATAAGTGTATGTAAATTTTTCTTCTCTTTCATCCATTCCCATTAATTACCATTACAGCCTATTAAATGTCCACTGCTGAACATAGAATGCCTTATCTGGGGCATTTTACAATAGACACTATGCTTGGTAAGCGGGACTGCAGCTGCGGATTTTATTATTTGAGTTGTTATCAGGAATATGCTGATGCCCATCACCAATTTCAATCACCTTCTCTTCTATTGTTTCAGTTACCCTTTTGTCGCCTCTTATAACACCCATGAAACTATATGGGTTAGTAGATATTCCTAAATCACCATAACTCGGTCACCAGTCCTGTTTTGTTCATAGTGCCTATGACAAATCATAGGCTTCCATCTATGTGTCAGACACAAATTAGTTTGAAAAAAGAGTGTGCAATCTTTTTTTATAGAATCAGTGTGACAAACAAGCACACATTCCACCTAAAACATTTAACCTCGTTTAGAAATCAAAATGCAGATGCATTGTCACCCTGAATAGAATGCCTCGATTTCAGTAAAACTAGTTTCTGGTTCTCTCCCTTTACCATATGAAACAGAGCAGCATCAAGCTGCTATTTTACACCGGTATCCTGTGAGAGCGTGGTCCTTCCCCGGTCGAGCCGACTCTTTCGTGCTACAAACATAATATAGCTGCAGCGTGGCTCTACCACATATAAAATTAATAATCGCCTATGATTTAGCAGCGACTAGTGATAAGATTAGATTAGTGTAGTAATTGTCACCAAAAATTTTTAATATGTAGCTAGGGAAATTACAACTGAATGAGCTTTAAATTTTGTGCGATTTCATATGTTAAGTTTTGTAACAATCTGTGGAGTGCATGACAAGGAAAAAAAGCGTTTATTTTAAAATATAAAATATAAAAACATAATAATTTAATAAATTAAAAATATTTTGACCGCTAGGCGACCAATGTTTAAGTAAATACATGATTAAAAACTTAGATTATTATGTTTTTCTAAAGAAAAAACTAATTTCTTTTTAAGACAAAGCAAGAGTAATATTTTCTACTTTATTTCAGAAAAGTTATCTGAAGAAGTAAAGCTTTTCACTGTCACAGGCGTACAATAGAAACACTAAAGCACGAAGAAAGTCGACTTTCGTTGGGGATTTCATTTTGTTAAGACAATTCTTTTTATTTCTTTCTACATTTAATAGCAAATACACTAAGATTTTTTCAAGTAAATGGAATGGAAATCATAAAAGACTTTTAATAAACTAACTCCGTATTATTATAAAACGTGTTTTATTCATGGTATCAGGTATAGAGTAGGGTTTAAGAAGAAGTCCTTCTAACATAGAACAACACGGTGCACCGGCGTAACGGAAGGGACCATTTTCCCGATTCAGAACTGTTAGTCATTTGTGGGGGGGGGGGGGGAATAGGCGCACACAAAAACAATCGTCTGTTACTACAAAACTCACAAATAACTACATATCTAACTAGGTACCCGGTTGACCGAGCTTTGCTCGGTATTTTTTGCTCGGTTTTTTTTAATTCGTGTGTTTTGGAAATTAGATTTAGATACAAATTACATACTGATGAAATACGAATAATATTTTTTTAATCTTAGCGACATAATAGAAAAAACTGAACTGTTTATTGGAATAAAAAATCATGAGTGCAATTAGTTTAATTTAAATTTTCTGGTTTTTAAAAAAATACTAAAAAAAGGTATCGAAAAAATAGATTTTCTCAAAAAAAGAATGGAACTTGAAAAAAAATTAAAAAAAGTGGGTCGGTCGGTCTGGGCTCTAACCATGGTATTACGGTTATGTGACCGCCCAATATACCAATTAAGCTATTTGTAATCGTTAACAAGCCGTCAAAATTTACCTTCTTATATTAACGATATTGTAGCAGTTTTTCATTGCCTAAAAACACGGTCAAAAAAGACATTTTCTAAAAATAAATCCTAGATCGATTTATTGCCCCCGAAACTCCCTGCACACAAAATTTTACGAAAATCGTTGGAGCCGTTTCCGAGAATCCGATTATATATATATACATTTTTTAGAATTGTACGTTTAAAGATATATGATAACAGTATCGCTTGGTGACAGCGACAACTTGGATACAGACTCTGATCAGTCGCTGGACCGATTTGCTTGAGTGGTGACAAAATATTATGTAAAAAAATATTTGTATTGCTTTGATTAATATTTGTTTGGCTTTGACTTTTCTGAAAAGATGAAATACATATAATTTAATATTATGACGGTAACTTAAAAAATACTTGTGAATAAAAATACTTTTAAGAATGTGAAGATTGTGCTTGCTGAATGTTAAATGGTAATGAATACCAAAGTTGGGTTGCTTCTCAAGTAAATGCCTTTAATGATTATAAAATGAAGTTACGCAACAAGGAATATTTATATCCAAACTCTACACTGAACGAAAATTGCGGTCACGAAATTCATGTCTATAGTAAAATTGTTCCTTAAGGTATTTTGGAGATTTCGGATCAAACAGTACACAGAAAATAAAGAGAGTATATGAACATTCCGGAAAAAGCGGATAGGGAGCCACTTGAGTAGATTTTGAAATTGGGATACATCATCATATTTGCGTACACCAAATATGAATCGAATGGATATATTCAGAAGACGCTCAAGCTTGTTTAATTGCTCCATGGTAATATCAGTGTAGCATAT
This sequence comes from Parnassius apollo, assembly GCA_907164705.1. Lineage (NCBI taxonomy): Eukaryota > Metazoa > Arthropoda > Insecta > Lepidoptera > Papilionidae > Parnassius > Parnassius apollo. The sequence continues at coordinate 333,471 of CAJQZP010000493.1, read as the reverse complement.
ATCAGCGTAGTCTTAAATAGGCAACAAAATGGAATGTGCTAAATCAATTTTTGACATTTTGGCGTCTCTTAAGATTTCCACAAGCTGCAAACATTTTCTTCCCTATCTGTTCAATTTTAGGTGCCCAAGATATTGCACTGTCAATCAGAACCCCTAGATTTTTACAACCGTAATACAGGGAAACAAGTAACTACGAAACCGGTCGTTTGCTGCTGGAGATACTGAATTAATAGAACGCAGCACAGCTATAAGTATGTCGAAATCGACTGTTTTGAAGGCGTTGCTAAAATCAAAAACAGTAAGAATATTTCCTGCTCGAATGGTGTGTATTTAAGAGGCTATTTAGATTCAGAAATAGACTAAGTTGTTGATGAACAAGACGCTCAATAATTTTGGAAAGAAAAGATAGTATGAAAATAGGACCATAAGAACAGAAGCTTGCGATTGCATTTCTTGGGTAGGGGAATAATTTGGCATCTTTTCATAGTGTAGAAAATGTACCAATATTTATAGAGTTGTTGAAAATTTTAGTTATAATAGGAGTCAAGAGATCTAATAACGGGAGAATTATGTTTCGGCTGACATTATCACTACCAATTGACAGTGGTAGGGTCACGCGGCAGCTTTGCTGTTGCACGTATGGGCCGGCTCAAGCCGGGGTGGTACCACGACCTCACAGAATACCAGCGTGAAGCGGAAGCTCTGCTTCCGCGTTTCGTCTGGTGAGTGCAGGTGGCCAGAGGCCCAAATCCCCCCCCCATCAACATGGTAGCGGAATTAAATAATTATCGACTACCCCAGGAGGGTACCAGCACCCCTGGAGAATCCCTCGCTGAGCATCCACGACCATGTTTCTCCACTTCTGAGCGTGGGTGCTCAGGCTGCCTCGCGTACTCTGGGGGGGGGGGGGGGGGCAAAATTCCGCTCAAGACTACAACTGCTCGGGGCAAACGGAGCAACAAGACCAAGGCGACCCCTGCCACGCTGTCCGTGAATTTCTGCAATATCAGGGGACTTCACTCTAACCTAAACGCCGTCCACTACCATCTCGAGACGGCGAAGCCGGCTCTGCTCTTTCTAACCGAGACGCAGGTGTCCTCTCCGACTGATGTCTCGTATCTCTCCTACGCGGGGTACAAACTGGAACACTCCTTTGTGCCTCGGGCTGGAGTTTACGTCAGAGAGGACATCTGCTCTCGACGTCTCGGCAGACTTGAAGGTTCGGACCTGTCCATCCTTTGGCTACGCGTAGACAGCGACGACCATCCGCGCGTCTACGGGTGCCTCTATAGGTCCCATAGCGGTAATGCCGAAACAGACCGACTATTCGACCACGTCCAAATGGCTTCAGATTCGTTGCTACAGCAGATCCCCTCCGCAGAGATCGTGATCCTCGGCGACTTTAACGCCCATCACGCCGAATGGCTTGGTTCACGTTTAACCGATCATGCGGGGAGATCTGTTCATGATTTTGCCTTGGCATATGGTCTGACACAACTGGTTACTTCGCCTACGCGGATTCCAGATGTGGAGGATCATGCACCTTCCCTGTTGGACCTTCTGCTGACCTCTCACCCGGACGGATATCAGATTTCCGTCGACGCCCCTTTTAGGCTCCTCGGACCATTGTCTGGTCCAGAGTGTGGTGCCACTCACGCTGAAATCGCGGTTGCATTCTGCAGGCTGCCGCCGTGTTTGGCACTATAGGTCAGCCGATTGGGATGGGACGGTCTTTCTTTGCATCCTACCCTTGGGGGCGGATTTGCTTCTCGCTGGATGATCCCAACGTTGTTGCGGATTCTGTTGCTGATGTGGTACTTCAGGGTATGGAACTTTTTATTCCTTCCTCTGTGGTGCCCATTGGAGGCAAGTCTCAGCCATGGTTTGGTCGCTCCTGTAAAATAGCATCATGCTATAAGCATGAGTGCTACCAAGCCTGGGCTGATGCATCAGCGTCCCGGAATGTAAACACCAGCGCTCTAAAAAAGAAGTATAATTCCGCCTCTAGGTCCTTCAAAAGAGTCATTGCCAAGGCAAAGTCAGAGCACATAGGCAGAATTGGCGAGAAACTACTTCGCCTTCCTTCTGGAACCCGTGCATTCTGGTCTCTCGCCAAGGCTGTCCAGGGGAATTTCTGTCAGCCATCTCTTCCATCTCTGCACAGGGAGGAGGACTCACTGGCCCATACCGCAAAGGAGAAGGCCGATCTTCTAGGCTCTTTCTTTGCGTCTAACTCGACTCTCGATGACGGGGGGAGTACTCCGCCGACCATCCCGCGGTGTGAGTGCTCCATGCCGGAAGTGCACTTCACACAGCGCTCGGTTCGCAAAGCACTCCTCTCCCTGGACATCCACAAGTCGAGTGGGCCTGACGGATTCCCCGCAATTGTGCTGAGGACATGTGATCCAGAGTTGGCACCGGTTTTAACGCGTCTTTTCCGGTACTCCTACTCCCTAGGCGTAGTCCCAAAATCATGGAAGACGGCTTACGTCCACCCGATCCCTAAAAAACGGCGACCGCTCTGACCCGTCCAACTACCGGCCAATCGCCATCACCTCCTTGTTCTCCAAAACAATGGAGTCCATTGTAAACTGCCAGCTCATGAGGTACCTTGAAGATCACCAGCTGATTAGTGACTGCCAATACGGTTTTCGCCGTGGTCGGTCAGCTGGTGATCTTCTGGTCTACCTAACTCACAGATGGGCGGAGGCAGTAGAGTTCAAGGGGGAGGCATTGGCCGTTAGTTTGGACATTGCAGAAGCCTTCGATCGGGTTTCGCACAAAGCGCTTCTTTCAAAGCTCCCTTCCTATGGGCTTCCCGAGAAATTGTGCGATTGGATCACCAGCTTTCTTGCAGATCGGAGCATCAAGGTCGTTGTAGACGGTGCAAGCTCCGATTGCAAGCCTATTAATGCTGGTGTTCCACAGGGCTGCGTGCTATCGCCAACGCTGTTTCTTCTGCATATCAATGACATGTTGCATACCCGTAACATTCATTTCTATGCAGATGACAGCACTGGTGATGCTCTTTACACCGGCCGAGCCAATATTTCTCGGGAAAACGTCTCCGAGTGCCGGGACAAACTTGTGTATGAAGTTGAGTGTCTGCTGGACAGAGTCTCGAACCCAGAAGACACAAGTTTGCGCGTTAACTGCTAAAAAGAACCCCTTTGTCGTATCCCCTCAGTTTCAAGGCACTCCCCTTGTTGCCTCAGCCAGTATCGGAATCCTCGGCGTCGACATATCGAGTGACGTGTAGTTTCGTGGTCACTTGGAAGGGAAGGCCAAATTGGCCTCTAAAAAGCTTGGCGTGCTCAGCAGAGCGGGACAGTATTTCATGCCGGCACACCGCCTGCAACTTTACAAGGCGCAGGTTTGGCCGCACATGGAATACTGTTCCCATCTCTGGGCTGGGGCTCCCCAGTACCAGCTTCTTCCACTTGACCGCATCCAGCGCAGAGCGGCTCGAATCGTCGACGACCGAGTGCTTTCCGATCGGCTCGATTCACTGGCGCTGCGAAGAGATGTCGCACCTCTTTGCGTATTTTATCGCATCTATCATGGGGAGTGCTCTGAGGAATTGTTCGGATTAATCCCAGCCGCCAAATTTCGTGAACGCACTACACGTCAAACGACCCGATACCATCCACACCATCTGGATGCTTGGCGGTCCACCACTGTACGTTTCACAAGGAGTTTTCTTCCACGTACAACCTCTCTGTGGAATAGTTTACCACCGGCGATTTTTCCGGACCGATACGACCTGGGGACCTTACTCGCTAAGAAAAGAGCTTACTCCTTTCTAAAGGGCCGGCAACGCACCCGCAATTCTCCTGGTGTTGCGGTTGATCATGGGCGGCGGTAGTCACTTAACATCAAGTGAGCCGCATGCTCGTTTGCCCCTTCTTCTATAAAAAAAAAAAGTTACAGCTGTAATATTGTTTTAACATACAAAATCGGCAACTGATCTAGAACTAATTTAGAGAAATCGAGAGTTGGCAAAGAATGAAGGTGATTTAACGTTCTAGATTTACAATTGTTAACGTTACTAGAATTTGAGAAAAGTGCCAATTAAGCATTTCAACTTTTATATATATTTTATATATATATATATATATATATATATATATAATTGTTGTATATATTTCAAAATTGTTGCCTAAGGAAGACAAACGAGCACATCGATCAAAGGATTTTAGTGGATGCTGTGGCCCATAGACTTCTACATCTCAGTAATTATGAATTAAAATACAGATAGATGTCACCCCTAAGTACTAAGAAGGAATGCCGTTGTAAACATATTTGTTACAAAACAAGATATCACATTTTCTATATAATGTTTGTAAACCGACATTCTTTATTCTGTGTATGAATCAAAATCACACAAAATTATTTATTGTTCATTAGATCTGATTTTCAATAGTATATACTTCCTACTCAAGACAATGGTTTCAGTTTGTTATCAGACAATATGTTATGGCCTGTACTTTTGTCATAAATTTTATACAAAATGGGTATTAGATTAACGATGTCGCAAAATTCCATGTAGAGTTTTGTTAAAGCTAGTTTGGATTAAGTTTAATAAACTTCTATATTACCTCGTGAATTATATAATTACTGTGAATTATATTATAACGATCATTTAGCTCATTTGTCAATAAACCGGTCATCTAGCTCAGTTTTATGATTGCCGATGGGTAAGAAAAGGTCTCAAGTAGCGATGTCGTACTGATTAGCAAAGTTTTGGGTGGGCTCATAATGGAGTGACGAGCTGGTATAACAAATAAAAAAGTTACGTTAAACTTATTTTTAATCTGAAACGTAACGTTAGGTCAAGAGGTATGATATCGAATAAATAAATACTTAAATCCACATTTTTTATACGTAGTAGGGCCACACTGCAGCTATATTAGTTGTAGCATGAATGGGTCAGATCGACCGGGGTAGGACCACGCTCACAAAGAATTGAAGCATACTCGTAAAATAGCAGCTTAATGCCGCCTTGTTTCGTACGGTGAGTATAGAGAACCGGATGCCCTTTTTACTTCAAACAAAACATTCTATCTTAGTCATCAGGGATACCAGCGCATTTGCATTTTGATACTTAATCGCGGATATATGTTGATGTTTAAGGGCCACAGTATCCATTTACCGTCAGGTGGACTGTGTGATCGATTTCAACCTTATTCTATAAAAAATACATTTCTATTGACACACAATTTCTCAGGCTTTTTCAAGCTAAAGAAGACTTATTTTGAGTCAGAAGTGGAAAATTTGTTAACTGTTTAATGTAACGAGAGCTTTGAATTATTAACAGCTTAGCATGTAAGTAGCTTAGTAGTGTAAATAGCTTAATTCAGTTAAATCGGCAATAGTAGATTACGAAAACCTGACATATTAAAGCCCATGTGTACAAATTTATTTAGGTTACTTTATTAATACTTCAAAGTTTTAATGACATTGTCGTCATCTATTACATTGGTTTAGTTAAAAAAATTTGAAGTATTTCGGATAGTTTATTCGATAGGACACTTGGACTCGAAAAGATGTGCCTTACAATTTTTATTTAAATTACATCTTGGTATATTATGAAGCACATTAGACATTTTCTGATAGTATACCTTACTTTATGTGTCTACCTTATTCTCGGTTATATATATATATAACAGAGTATGAGTGTTAAAGGGATGTCTGAATGTCGTTGCCAATTATTCCCTAGAAATAGCTGAGCTAAAAATCTCACCAGTTAACGTTTTCTGAGTGAAGTTATCGGTTCTTTTGCTTGTCCCTACTACGAGTTGTAAATCTTCGTCAGTAAAAATGAGTTCACTTATTTTAATCCAAAAGTAACGTAACATACTTGACAAAGCTTGTAGGAATTGAATAGTAGTAATAGTGTTTTATAGTGTGGGATATAGTGTAGTGTAGGGCATTTTAGTGTAGTATACTGCAGTGTAGTGCAGTTTAGTGTAGTACAGTGTAAATAGTGCAGTGTAATATAGTGAAGTGCAGGGCAGTATAGTATAGTACAGTACAGTACAGTAGTCGAATGTAGTTCAGTGTGGTGTAGTGTCGAAAACTGTATTGTACTGAGCACAACCCTCAGGCCGCAGTTTACGCAATCGACTCGATAAACTCTTTTGTAGTAGCCTTTTTGAATCGGCCGTTAATTTGGAGCCACCCATGTTACCAAGCCTTACAATTATCTTAATTTCATATTCTAGCTATCACTTATGTGCACAATTGATTGATATTAAATTAAGTTTATTGTAAAGGTTTCAAGCGAAAATATCTAACTGAAAGAATTGCGAATTGTAAATATTCAATCACTTTTCACAAACCATTTAATTTCAGAGGGTATTTAAAACCCACGAATATGTAAAAAAAACAGCTGCTTTTCGGGTCTTAGTACTATTGTAATTGTACTTCGTTTAATATGTAGTTCTATTTTAGAGTACATTAAAATAAAGTGAATACAGATCACATTGAGTCAGTATCAACCATTAAAACATTTATTGAAATACCCAACCTTTTTTCAAACCGTAACTTAACTCGAATAAATATTTCAATTAAAAATTGTACGTACCGTTTGTAAAGGAAAAAAAACTTTAAGCAAAATTTGATGCTTAAAATATAAATTATTATATGCATAAATAAAATAAGAATTGACGGTAGAATTTTCTTTCCACGTATTCAGGTTATACTTGTATAGTTTCTTTATTAGGAAAACATAGATAAAAATCAAAACAATCTAAGGGAGTATGACAATAAATGTCAATGTTATGGTTTCATTAATGAGAGTTATTCAGAAATATATTATAAGTGTGTGACTTAGCTCTGATCCATTTGTTTGAATGTTAAGCTGCCGTGTAGAAAAGAATCAATATTAAAAAGGCTTTTATTTTCAGTAGACACGAAAAGGAGATTATAATACTTGGAATTTTTTTTGCTTTCGTTCATAAAACTTTTACAGCTTCACTAAACAAATGTGTACGGAAAATAAAATGAGTTTTCTAAAAGTAAATTCTCGCATTATTTCGAAACAAAAGCGGAGTTCTACACAAAATATCGTGATGTAAATACAAAAAGTTTTTCTTAGGTATCTATACATAAGCCTCTTGATTTCTTATTTTGAGTTATTTTATGCGTAATTAATTTCCATAAAACTTAATGAATTTATGTTAAAGAGATTTTGAAAACAATTTTGCTACAAAACAATAGTAACGTTGAGATAATTTCTTTTAAACTGTAGTGGCAAACGAACTCACAGTCTAACTGATGGTAAGTAGCTACTGCAGTACATGCAAAACTGCTGCTGAATTTCAACAAAGAAGTCAACATATGTTTTGTAATTTCTGAGGGCTAAGACTGCAGGAATAGGTAAGGCGACAGAAATGGGAAGGGGGGTAGTATCTCAGACGGACTTCTAGATACAAAAGGCATACAACCCAGTAAAAGTTAATACTTGTGTGCAACGTTAAAAAAATACTAAGATTAGAGATTGGCAATATTAAATTTTTGCGGTAGTGGTAGTCAAATATTCGATAGATTTTTCTCAAATGTTGATATCGATTTTAGATGTCGATGTCTACGGATATCGATCGTCAATCAAATATTCCTAACGCAACGGATAAATTTTTCGCTTCATAACTTTCTTGCGGCGAAAATTGATTTAGTTGAACATAGGGGGAGGCAACTGTTTCATTTAAGATGAACGTAAGATCTATGAGATATCTGTTCATTAAGATTTCGTTTTTGGAAAATCTTGAATCGAAATTTGGTAGAAACAGTTGACTGACTGTAACTTTTTTCTAAATATCAAATTAGTTTCATCCAATGTTGGGATGGTAACCGATTAGATGTAATTTGATACATCGGCTTTATTAAAACTTGTTAGCAATACGATTTATATACAATAAAAATGACGTACGATTTAATAAAATATCCAATAATATTAAGTCTTAAATTAGTGCTTGTTCGCGTCGCAAGCCTAAATTTTACGGTATAGCTACGAAGGTATACCTCTAAGGCGATTTGTTCGCGATTTGCTCAACTTCTCTGGTTCGACTCCTTTAGTTCGACATTAAGATCACGTGTTCGATACCGCAAGTTCGATATCTCCACAACGGTTAAGTTTGATCTCACCAGCTCAAGTTTGATACAAATTACAGTTATCACATTTCTCAAGCCTTTCAAGAACAATTGCTGTTTTATTCCCGATGTTGACCCTATAAGTTAGGAAAAGTGAAGTTATTATACACTTTCCACATGTTTGAAACCACGGTGGGACTCGTAATCTTAGACATCAACCATTTTTTTTAAGACAAGGCGTATGTTTCTGAAACAACGCTTATTGCATTGATTCGAACCCTTAGGCATGCCTTAGGCTTAGGCATGGAGATAGATTGACGAGTTAGGAACTGGAAGGCTTGTCGGATTACTCCAGTGGGACTACGATCTTGTTCAATGGTCCTTTGGAGTAAAGAATCACCGATTCAGAAACACTACGGTCCCAGTTCAGTGCTACTGTTCACTAATGTAGCATGTGTTGTTGTGCGAAACCAAATAGACCTCACTACAGTACGGAGTCAGCACTACAGCGCTAATTTTCAGTAGACCCGTGAAACGAGCGACTTACAGACATCTGTATGAGACAAAAGTAACTACATTTCACCATTTTTTACATTTTATTCTTAAACTAGTAATACATACCGGATTCGCTTGGATGGAATAATTAGTTACGTTTAAGATGATTTATTATGTCAATTTTTAGTTTTTTTTTAGTAGTTTAGTGGCTTTTGTAAGTAAACCTATGTCTCAAACTGTATCTTTTTAAGCAATTATTGGGTATTTTTTAATGATTTGTTGTATTTACGCGAGTACTAAACTTTGAATACAACTAATTTTACAGATTTTATCGCTGTTAATTGTAACTTTTTTCTTCTTTTTTCATTTCTTCAAAAGCTTTAAAGGTACGAGACATCTGGTAAAGGTATCATCAAACTGCGAGCTAATTGCAACCTTTATGCAAATTATCCCCGCGACAATTTACTACTTTTACTGACCGAATAAAATAGTATAAGAACGACTATAAGGATACACGAAACACATTTCACATGAAATCTACTTTATTAAGTGGTTTTCCACAAACATATTGCTTTGCTACCTAAGCTAGACAACTCCCGCTTTTGCAGTATGTATTTATAAAATATGCATTCATATACTCGTATGCAAGTCACCCATATAGGCACACTACGGACTTTCATTTGAAATAATTCTGTCACACCCATCTATTTTACGTCTATATATCTACGCATACATGCTTTTCGGGTAATCTAAATAAGTTCCATATTCATTTTAGAGTACGTACGCGAGTAACTCGAGTTTTATTACCGCCAGCAAAGCTGTGAAAGTTAATCACAGCTATGCGTCATAATTTCATAGGGTTTCTGCTGTGAAAAAAAGTATTGCGAGAAAATTTCATGTTCCGTACTTAGTCAAGTCAGTTTTACGTTATAATAAAGAGCTGTAGTGCAAACGGAATAGGAAATTGGAATAGAAAATTCTCAGTAATGACAATGCATGAAAATCAATAAGTATTATTTGAGTTATTATCGAGGACTCATATGTTGCGTTAAAGCCATGCGTACATGGTAAAGCGATGCATACGTGGTAAAGCTACGCTGCAAATGTATAACAGTTATAGCACGAATAGGTTGGCTTGAGCAAGGACGGAACAGGCCTCTAAATAATACCAATATAGCAGCTTAATGGTGGGATTTGTATGGAGTGTGGAGAACTGAAGACCCTTCATTGGAAAAGAGGCATTCCATCTTTGTCCTCAGGGGTGGCAACTCATCAGAATTTAAATTCATATTCGAGGATAGACATCGATGTCAATGGGCCACAACATTTAATATTTAAAAAAGAATATGTATAACAAACGAGCACGCAGTCCACCCGATGTTTAATGGACATTGAGGCCCTTAAAATGTACAATTATCCTCGAATAAGAACCAAAACGTCCTTACTTATTTACCATCAGGTAAACTGTGTGTTCGTTTGTCATATTAATCTATGAAAATATTCTTGGGTTAGATTATTATTTTTCATACACATACAAGGGGCATTCAATAAAAAGTGAGATGCGTATTTAACCGATTTTAAAAGGACTAGGTACTCAATTCGACTCTATTTTTGTGTGTTACTTCAAAACTTTTTTCTACGTAAACCAATTTTGATGATTCTTTGTTTTATTTGAAAGCTAGTGCTTCTCTTCTGATCTCATATAAATTTGACCAGTAGTTTTTGAGCTATCCTTAATAATGCGTATTTAATTGAATTCAATTACATTGAAAACGTTCTTAATTTATATATAATGAAGTCGGTTGTACAAAAGTTTTAATTTTACCACTTGTTTACGGGTACTATTATTGCATATTATTTCATTCTTATATCATATCTTATAATTATAACTTTTAATTCATCGTATAAACTTTAAATCCATATTTGTATTTTTGTTACACCTGATATCTTTTTCTGAGCGAAAAATTCCTTCTTAAGAAACTTCCTATCCTGAGCATCTAAAAATTCCTGTACTTTTGCGACCACTACATCATCATCTTCAAGCCGCTGCTCTCGTCGATACTGCGTCTGTTTTTGAAATAGATAGAAACCACTAGGAGCAAGGTAGGTGAAATTGGAGGATACTCAAATATTTCGAAGCCAGCATCTTGGATGTTAGCTATGGCAACGGCGGACTAATACACCGGAACATTATCTTGGTAAAACAAAACCTTTGCCAATTATGAAAGTTTTTGTGTGAATATAATTTATCTTTTTATGCAAATAATTTCAGTAATATATATTGAAATAACTGAGATTTTCACGCTGCCGACATTCGCGTGGTCTGTTTTTATTTGTTATAAAATACAACAAAATCTTTTTTTAATAAAGTAAACCCTGCCTTTTGTTAAGACCACAAAATAGAGAATTTTGTATAGATTTTATAATGCTAAACTTCTTCATAGAAAAGTAATCTCTAAATATAAGTTTTAATGGTTTGAAATGCTGTGGGTGGGTGCGGTCGCATGTGACCACTCGGGATTTGCCGGGCGCATGCGATCATGTTTAATGTCCATGTCACACCTATGCCGGTAGTTGTTGGGAGCACTGTTTGAAGTTGTTGACGAGTACGTTTACCTGGGACAAATAGTCCGACTAGGTAAGTCCAACTGCGACCGAGAGGTCAATCGACGGATTCAACTCGGCTGGGCAGTGTTCGGGAAATTACGACACATCTTCTCGTCAGGTATACCTCAAACTCTTAAAACTAGATTGTACAACCAGTGCATGTTGTAAATGATTATTTACTGATCTGAGACGTGGTCCTTCACTGCTAGCCGTATGGCTATGCTTGGAGTTTTTCTGCGTGATAGACTCAGAAATGAGCATATCCACAGTAAAACCAGAGTTACCGACAAAGTCCAACGGATTAGTAAGCTGAAGTGACAATGGGCCGGTCATACAGCTCGAAGAACCGATAACCAATGGGGAAGAAAGGTTTTCGAGTGGCAGCCTCGTATCGGTAGGCGTAGTGTAGGGCGGCCCCCCACTAGATGGAGTGACGAACTGGTAAGACATGCAGGAAGTCGATGGATGCAGTTGGCTAAAGATCGTGCTTTGTGGCATTACTTGGGGAAGGCCTATGTTCAGCAGTGGACTTGTGAAGGCCTGTAATGATATGATGATGATGATGTGACTGCATGGGATTTTTATGGCGCCTGAAGGGTTAAACCCAATGGAAAATACAAGTTATAGAGAGCAGACACTGTGAAGGCACATTATAATTATTAATTTCTATAAAAGACGTCAAATAACTTAGAAGTAATATTTTAAACAATTAAAATTACAATAATAAACATAAAGTTTGAAATAAATAATAATTATGTCCTCTAGACTGAATTTCGGTCACAGCGGCCAGCCTCAACGGAGACACGAACGAACACAACGAACCACAACTATCAAGCTTTGTAGTCCGATCGTAGTACAAACCACTAGATCATTGCGATTGACACGATTGGTTAAATAAATTGATTTTATATAGAAACTTACGAGTATGTAGGCACTAATTTGGTTAGACTAAAAATTTACACCTCAACTGGAGAGAATAAGGATCGGCGGCACGTAACTCGAGCGAAGCAAGAGTGGTTAAGCTAATCTTCAGCAGCTTTTCAAAATTTTTAATTATTAACACGATTGAAATAACGTTAGTTCATTAAAAACATCAGAAATAGAAAAGCAAAATCGTTAAAATAAATTTTTAATAAAATACTTTAACTTTCCTAACTCAAACCTGTCATACGTCGAGAGGAGCGAAAGGAAGTTGTCTTTATTTGAATAAATGAAATCGTGAAGTTATGGAAGCGAACTCGGCGTGTAGTTTATAAACTTATTTTGCATTTGCAATCAATGATTTCAAAAGGAAAGATAGGCCCAACTAAATATTGTACTCATAACTTTTTCATACAATAAAAAGTAGCGCATATGTCATAATACAAACGTCATATCAAAACACGACGTAACCAAGGTCAGATTTCGTAGTACTATTATTTCATAGTTTGTAGTACAAAGTATCGTAATAATACTAGGCGAAAATACCATAATTTTACCTAAAGGTCAACTTGTATTATTATTGGGTCCTTTTACATTTTAATATTAACCCTACGATTTCGAGAATTTCTGTATTGTACATGAGTACCGCGTCTTTTTAATAAAATTAGATTTAGCTCCATTTCCGGTCAATCGATGCTCGACCGATCCTTTTCTTTTGTATTCTTTTTATTTTCCCTTATTGAATATAAAATATATTAGGTTCCAATATTCAAAAAACTTACACTAAGTTCTTTAGACAAAATTTAAACAGAAATAAAAATAAAACCGTCAAAAAACGAAACGTAGGTATAGATAAAACTAGATGCGTGACACCAAAATCCCGGCACATGAAAAAAAAAGAAACAAGAAACGTCAAACGTGATATAATTTTTTTTTAAAATAGGTTAAATTTATTTTCCATGTACAATATTTTTGAAGATCTGAAAACAACCCTGGCCTAATCTTGGTAACGTAACTAAACTAACTGTAAAATAAAACTTTATAAATGCGTTTATACAATAATTTAATTGTAACAAAATTAATATAAGGTTATTTACCGATGATACGATATCTCATGTTTCTCTTATCTTTGTATCGTAATTTTTGTATTTTTTTACCGCGCAGCTAGACATATTTTGTGACAGGCAAATCTGTCCTGCGCGCGCACCACTGTCGACCGAATCGCGTTGGCCTTAAACTGTAATTTTAGGGCCATTGGTCCGTTTTAGTTGTTCGGTCGGCCCGGTCCTTACGCTAGTAATATATAAGTCAATGTTTGCAATACGTTCCTTATATAGCTTCTGACGTAGCGTACTTACTGAGAGATTATATTCAGATGAAATAAACGTAACTTTTGTATAATCTTGCAATTTGAATTTACTTTAAAATAGTTTCATTTCATGTTTAGTTGGAAAACCAACATACATATAATGTTGGTGACTTCATAATGTGGGTATCGGCTGTAGAATTAGAGTAGCTAACGTACTCGTAGTCCAATGGGAATCTGAAGTGACAATGAAATGACCATATGGATAAAACATTCTAATTTCAATAGAGAAGATAGATGGGTGCTGCCATCTGCTTGGAATCCTATAATTAACAATATTAAACCCAAACCCAAGCATACCACTGCAAGACTTCAAGATACCGTAAGCTCCTTCTGCGTGCGTATTAACAAACTGAACTCCCCCCCCCCGTAACCATGGGTGCTGTAAAGCACCCGAAACGTCGGAAATTTAACATAAGTTAAAATAAGTAAATTAAACGCGATAGAATCCATATATATAGTTTTATTCAATAGAAGAGAATAATTTTTTATTAAATATAGATCACATCTAATTGTTATTGAACGCCATTTTCTACTTTACCATCGGTTCGGAAAAACCTCTCTCCTGGAAATGACTAGAAAGAAACTCAGCGCTTTTTAATAAGTTTCACAATATGAATGATTATAATCTATTTACAAAATTTATTTTCGAAACAGCTTGTAAGCGACTACCTACTAAGGGTTATTATCAACCATGTATTAATTACTATTATAACAACCGTTTTCATACAGTTTTTATTTAATTAACTATTTTAACAAGTTAAAAATTACCAAGGTAATATAATGCTATTGTAAATTTTCTGGGACTTTGTTGTAGTAGCGTACATATTGCCCCAATAATAAAGTATCTAACTCGATGGAGTCGAGAAACTGATATCACTAGCCTGTGTATGTTCTTCTCTTACTGTTGTTTTTGTTAACACACATTAATTTATAGAGACTATGTACTGAGAAGCCAAATTTAATATATTTATTTCCTTAAATTTTTCTCAAAGAGATTCTCTCAGTTTTAGGTTGTAAATAACTCTTACGGCACCCTTCTGCAAAACAAAAATAGTTTCTAAATTAGTCGCACTTCCCCAAAGCAAAATTTCATAAGACATTATGCTGTGGAAATAACTGAAATAAACTAATCTAGCTGTCTCGACACAAGTGAGTACTCTTATCTTTTTTATAGCATAAACTGCGGGGCTTTGACTGCTTGGTTCCCCCCTTGCTCGAGTGATGCCAAGAAAAGCAGAGCATTTATTGGGATTCAGTTCTTTCCCATTTAAAACACACTACACGCTCAGGTAGCATTATAACCTTTTCTTTGCGAATCGTCCGGTCCTGCGATCGTCAAACCGCCTGCCAACGTGACGAATAAGGTAAAACCTGCCTACAAAGTGAAATAGACACGTATAGTATTTTTACGTGGTAGAACTATACCGCAGCTATACTATTTTATTAATACAAATAAAACGGCTCGGCCAGGGAAGGACCACGCCCTCACAGAACACCAGCAATAGCAGCTTAAAACTTTTATGTTTCATATGGTGAGTGCAGAGATTCGGAGACCTTTTTCAAATTTTCTTTGGAAATGAAGTATTCCATCTCAGTCTTAAGGGGTGCAAACCCATCTTCATTTTGGTTCTTAGTCGATGAAAGAAGTAGATGTCTATGGGCCGCAGTATCCATTTACCATTATGTGGACTGTGTGCTCGTTTGCCACGCTTTTTATAATAAAACTGGACATTTAGGAGCCGATTAGTAGATGTACGTCGATTTCATGACATTTTCTAGGGAATTCGGTAGTTGTTATAATTTAGAAAACTTCTAATTTCAAATATTCCGATGGTTTATATAGGAAAATAAAGATCCTAGTGTATTAAAGCAGATTTTTTTTTATTTAAACCCTCTAATATCTGTAACTATCAGTCCGAATTGAGAACTACTTTTTGTATATTACAGCTTGTATATTATATACTAAAAACTGCTATAGTAAAGCCTATACATAAAAAGGATACAAAAGCAAACACTAAAAATTATAGACCAATTGCAATTTTACCTACATCTTCGAAAATCTTCGAAAAGGCAATGTCAAATAGAGTTTACGCATTCTGTAAAAAAATTAAACTATAAAAATTACTTGACATTTTATATGAGGAGAAATACGCCGTAGGTTTATTAATAGACATGTCCAAAGCTTATGATAGAGTACAATACCCAATACTCTTACAGAAGCTATGTCACATCGGTATACGAGATACGGAATACAAATAAATTAATAAATAAATAAAAAACTTTTATTCTCAGAAAAACATGTAACAAAATTTTCCATATTGAGTACGATTATTATTATAACTATATATATTAAGTAAGTACGATACAAATGCTTTAAATCTTACCAAGAAAACCGTAAAAAATATTTAGAGATAGTGCATTATAACCATGACGCTGATGATGTATGCAACATTAGATCTGAATCAATACACACTACTTGCTCCATTCCCTAGGGCAGCGTTTTAGGATGTTTGCTATTTATTATTTATATACACGAACTACCTAGGCTGTTGACTGAAACCTCTATTATATTTGCTGATGATATTTCCATTCTTATTCCACATACAAAAAACTAGAATTAAAAGAATAAATTGAACCATGTATTAAACCTGTTTAAAACTTGGCTCACATATCACAACCTAGAGATTAATTGTAATAAAACCGAAATTATTCAATTCCGACCAGTTTAAAATCATCACTAAGTATTGCTTTTACTTATAATAATATATCCATAGGAACTGTTAACAACTTCAACTCGTTAGGCCTGGAAATCGACTACCACAATATACACTGAAAAGCTCATATAAATAAAGTAAAAATTAGGCTATCAAAGTTTACTTCAGCATTACAAGAAATGAAGAAAACCACAGATTTTCCCAGCGCCATATCGTCGTATTACGCATACACATCTTTGTGTCTGTCATACGGTGTCATGTTGTGACATAATATGAAAAAAAAAAATTATAAGAATCTTGACAAACATAAAAATTCCAGAAAGTTAGAAGCTCCCATATAAAAAAAAGTTTTAAATTTTGACTTTGACGTCTATTTAAAATTGGGAATTAATTACAAATACCCAATTAGACCAAATAAAAATAGGATACTATTGCCGAAATCTACACTTGTATTACATAGCTCTAGTCCTTACTGTATGATAGTTAAAATTTTAATTACCTTCCAAATTACATAAAAAATCTAACGAGTACTTTATCCAAATTAAAGTAATATTTCATTGAAAAAGGTTTCTATAATTTAAATAAATATTTTGATACAAATATTATTTAATTTGTGTGGACAACTTTGACCTGCCTATCTAATTTAAAATTTTTCAATTATCTTTTTTAATTATAATAACAATTATTATTGTTTTTTTTTTACTTGACATTGTGAATACTAATTGAATTTAATTTACAGAATGTTCAAATAATACAATCTTATATTGTAATATATAAATGAAATATAATATTGTAGTAAATTAATAATATTTAAGAACGTAATTTCATATTTTTATAATTGCTACGTACAAACTTTGTTCAAATGCGGACTATTTTTATAAAACATCACATATTGTTACCATTTGATTGCAAAAAAGATAATGATTATGATTATGATTAATTACAGCGGAGCTTCTAAAAGCGGGTGGAAAACGGGTACCTGAAGTCCTTCAGAAACTCTTTAATTTCGTCCTTCGTGTTGGTATTTGTGTTCTTCGATAAAAGTGACAACGCTCTCTTGAAGAAATACAGACCAATTTACCTTCTGAGCTTCGCCTACGTGATGTTTTCGAGAGTCATTACATATCGTCTCGCATCAGTCTCTCACTTCGAAAAGCCTTTTTTCGAAAAGGCTTTAGTAACCTAGACCAAATACATAACCTACGGCAAATCGTACAGAAGACCGACGAGTAATTCTGCCACTTTGTCTTGCGTATGTGGACTATAAGAAAGCCTTCGATTCTGTCGAAATTTGGATGGTGCTACAGTCCCTTCAACGGTGCCAAGTTGACTGTCGGTATATCGAAGTGCTGAAGTATTTGTACAGTAGAGCTACGATGGCTATCTGGGTACAAACAAAACCAGAGTATTAAACCTATTTAACTACAGATAGGTGTAAGACAGTGTGGCGTTATATCCCCGAAAGCCTTCACCGCTGCATTGGAAAACGTTTTCAAGCTACTGAACTGGAAACGATACGATATTTACATCGATGGCGAGTACATCACTCATCTTCAATTTGCCGACGGTACCTTACTTATGGCTGAATCGTTGAAGGACCTAAGCACTATGCTCAATGACCTCAATAGTGTCTCCCAATGGATAGGCCTTAAGATAAACATTGACAAAATAAAAATCATGAGTACCGTCTACGTCACACCTATGCGTAGTTGTTGGCGTTACTACGCTCGAAGTTGTTGACGAGCACGTTTACCTGGGATAAATAATCCGACTAGGTAAGTCCAATTTCGGCCGAGAGGTCGATCGACGGATTCAATTTAGCTGGGCAGCGTTCGGGAAATTACGACACATATTCTCGTCAGCTATACTCCAATACCTGAAAACTACATTGTACAACTAGTGCGTGTTTCCAGTGATGACTTACGGAACTGACGCTTGGTCCTTCACTGTTGGCCGTATGAGGACGCTTAAGGTCGTTCAGCGAGCTATGCAGAGGGCTATACTTGGGGTTTCTCTACGTGATAAACTTGGAAATTAGGATATCTGCAGTAGAACTAGTGTGATCATCGACATAGCTCAACGGATGAGTAAGCAGAAGTGGCAATGGGCCGGCCATATAGCTCGAAGAACCGATAGGGAAACAGGTTCTCAAGGGGCAGCCTCGTACCGGTAGACGAAGTGTAGGGCGACCCCCCACTAGATGGAGTGACGACCTGGTAAGACATGCAATTAGTCGATGTATGCAGGTGGCTCAGGGCCGTGCTTTGTGGCATTCCTTGGAGGAGGCATATGATCAGCAGTACACTTGTGAAGGGCTGTAATAATGATGGTAATGATGATGTCTGAGATGTGCATAAAGTCCCTCAGGAAACTATGTAGAGTTAATTTGCAGCCTAGTACCGGTAGGCGAAGTGTAAGGCGACCACCCACTAGATGGAGTGACGACCTGGTAAGACATGCAATTAGTCGATGTATGCAGGTGGCTCAGGGCCGTGCTTTGTGGCATTCCTTGGAGGAGGCATATGATCAGCAGTACACTTATGAAGGGCTGTAATAATGATGGTGATGATGATGTCTGAGATGTGCTTAAAGCCCCTCAGCAAACTATGTAAAGTTAATTTAATGTTAAAAAAAACTACTAAATCTGGACTTGATACGTTGCGATTTGGTAGAGTTACTAATTTTTTTAAATGTTTTAGCTCTAAGAACAATAGAGAAATATATATACTTCTTTATTTGCTTTCGTACTCTTTAGTTTTCTTTTTTTAATAGTATAATGGTGACGAACGAGCACACAGTCCTCCTGATGGTAAGTGGTTGCTGTGACCCATAGACATCCACATCTATTCTCGATTATGAATCAAAATGCAGATGCATCGTCGCCCGTGAGTTCTAAGATCGAATACCTCGTTTCCAGTAAACAGGTTCTCGGGATCTTTACACTTACCATACGGAACCCAACGACATTAAGCTGCTATTTTACGCTGGTGTTTTGTAAGCGCCTGGCTGTTCTCCGGTTGAGTCGACCCGTTCGTGGTACAATCTTAATATAGCTGATACATGGCTATACCACGTTGAAAACCACCTTCATTCTTTAAAAAAATATTTGCAAAATATTCAATAGAGCAGTTGCTTTTAGTTAAAAAAGAATAAATATTTAGATTTTAACACCAAATTGGCATAATATTTGTTTGTGTGAGGTACACAGACAAAAAAGAAATTTATTCCATTAGCAAAATGTTTTTTTTTATAGAAGAGGGGGCAAACGAGCACGCGGCTCACCTGATGTTAAGTGACTACCGCCGCCCATGATCAACCGCAACATCAGGGGAATTGCAGGTGCGTTGCCGGCCCTTTAGAAAGGAGTACGCTCTTTTCTTGAAGGTTCCCAGCTCGTATCGGTCCGGAAAAATCGCTGGTGGAAAACTATTCCACAGAGAGGTTGTACGCGGAAGAAAACTCCTCTTGAAACGTACAGTGGTGGACTACCTAGCATCCAGATGGTGTGGATGGCATCGGGACGTTTGCCGCGTAGTGCGTTCACGAAATTTGGCGGCTGGGATTAATCCGAACAATTCCTCAGAGCACTCTCCATGGTATATGCGAAAGAAAATGCAAAGAGATGCAACATCTCTTCGCAGTGCCAGTGAATCGAGCCGATCGGAAAGCACTCGGTCGTCGACCAAGAGTGGATGGAGCTGGTACTGGGGAGCCCCAGCCCAGAGATGGGAACAGTATTCCATGTGCGGCCGAACCTGCGCCTTGTAAAGTTGCAGGCGGTGTGCCGGCATGACGGCTTTGATGTTTATTTCAATTTGTTTCACGCAACATTTCACTCCCGCCATTTATTAGATTTATTACATTAACAAACGCCTTAAGAAAGAATTTGTTTAACCGCAATTTGTGTTGAGGGGAAACTCATTACAAGAACCACAATTTTCCAGATAAAATATTTCTATCTAAGTTACATTACGGATACCAAGTCGAACATGATTAATAGGTTTGTATTTTTTTACATTTTTACTGAGAGCGAGGCATTCCATCTAAGTCCACAGATGTGATAAAGCATCTGCATTTTGATTTTTAAATCAGGATAAATGTAGATAACTATAGAATACAACATCCTCTTACCATCAGGTGGACTGTGTGCTCGTTTGTTTCTACTTCTATTCTATAAAAACACCTGCGAAAGTTGATGACCTAGACCACTAAAGCTTATGAATAAAGTATGCGTAAGAAGATAAAAACAAAATCGAGAGTAATAAAATTCAATATGGTAAATGTAATTACAGTCTTGTTTAAATATTTTAGGGTCGAACGCAGTATCAAGGAAATGAAAATTGTTATTTATTTCTTGAAATCCTATTTCTATGTTTAAAATGGGAACACATTAAACCTACTTATCAGTAAAAATATTGCCAACAATTTAGCTTCATCTTTATATTAGCTCTATTAGCGCTGGGGATAATAATTTATTATAGTTCTTGTAAATAATATATAATATAAATAGAGCCGTGGTAGCGCAGATGGATAGCGCTCGCTGTAAATTAACAGTTTAACAATACGCGAGCAAATCGGTTTCGATCCCCGCCGGCACCAATAAAATTGTTAATTGCAATTTTAAGTGCTGATTTACCACGTGCTCGGCGGTGAAGGAAAACATCTTGAGGAAACTTGCTGAGAAATAAGAAAAAAAATTTCGAAGACATGTGAAGTTCGCCAACACGCATTGGGGCAGCGCGGCGGAATATTTCTTGCCCTAAAACCCTCTCAGAAATGAGAGGAGGCCTGTGCCCAGCAGTGGGACGTATATAGGCTGTAACTTTACTACTTTACTTGTAAGTAAAAGGCAATATAATAGGAATTATTCAATCATCATCATCATTAACACCAGCTCATAAAAGTCCACTGCTGATCATAAGCCTCCCCATAGGTTGCCTCATAGAGAAGATTTTTTCAATTTCTTAGAAAGTGCTTACAAGACCCTAAAGAAAAAATTCTTCTTTCCCTTTAGATTTTATTAACGCTCGGTAGCCGGTTTGTCAACCGTGTTTTTGTAGTTGTTAATAGGAAGACACTGACTGCAGCCTATTTCCTGGCTTGTTTCTCTCTGGCGTTTCTTAACAACCACGGACGACACCGGGTAGTGCATATTATGCACCGCAAGTTCACGGCCTACAAAGGAATACTGCCATCTGTTGTATACCATGATTACTTCTAAGTATCTTATAGCATTAGCTCTTACTCTTGAGTGAGGTGGACCACTCATGCCGCCTCATCAACCCTTAAGCGTTGCATCATCATCACCATTATTACTTCAAAAAGTTGCACGTGGACCTCTCCCGTTGTAATGAAAATTCTTTCAGGCTATTTTACACATCAGGCGTAAATAAGATGGACATACAGCTCTATATATCGACCGCCTTTAGATTTTTTCCTTATAGTCGTAACTTGAAATTATTATAAATGGATATGTCGTTCGTGATAAAATTTGTTTTTGATCAAATACCTAGGCTTTTGATCAAAACCAGTTCAGGTTATTGAACAACAAACTGGATTTGTTCAAATTAATGATAAGACAAAGTAATAAGTTGATCAAAAACCGGAAAAAGACAAAAGTCTTTTCAGGTTTTTGATCAAGAAACTGATTTTATCATAAACTTGTGACGGGTAAATATGCTGAAAGTGAGATAGACATAACGTAATAAATATATTGGAAGCCATTAAATTTTTTGGCATTTCTTATAACCGAATATGACACAGGACAGTCACAGGGCGAATTGAGCAATGTATTTTCTTACTTCACCACAACATAATTACCTTTATATCCATAACGAATTTCTGTCAAGGCGGCTAGTCTCAACGGAGACTAGCCATCTGCGCACGTCAGGGTTATATTGTCGAAGTGTATACGCAAGTACAGGTGCACTTTCTATTTGCTCACTCTCATAGTCCGATGGGACGGTACTTCGACACAACCGGAGAGAGATCAGGTGCAAGACTAACGGCTTAACGTGTTTTCCAAGACACGAAGGTGAAATACCATCAACGTCCTAATTTCAGGCTGTTACTGAGAATTTCTTGACAAACACCCAATTAATGATTTTGGCCCGACCCAGGGTTTGAAATCAGGATCCCGTAATCAGCAATGATTGGGCCATCATCACAGAGAGGACAATTCTTGCGAATAAGCCTGATACTAGGCTGCACTAAAAGTATCGGGAATGGAATATTTCCACTGTTCCTGTCATATTAAAATCTTTTTAATTGAAAACTCATTGGTTTTAAAAATTGAATACCATTTATTTATTTTAAAAAAGATTCTCGGTCTTGTGACAAGGTTTTGTCAAACTTGTTTAGTCGTTGAGAAAATGGAATTTACTCGACAAAATTCAAGAGCGATGATTTATTATGACTTTCGAAGTGGTTTAACACAAAAACAGTGTGTTGACCGGATGATTTCTGCATTTGGTGATGAAACCCACAATTTATCGCTGGTTTGCTGAATTTCAACGTGGATGTGTCAAGCTCAGTGATGATCCCCGTCAAGGTCGTCCAAAAACTGCAGTCACCCAAGAAAACGTTGATGCTGTGCGTAAGCTGATTGAGGAAGATAGACATGTGACATACTGCAAAATTCAGACAACTTTAGACATTGGCATGAGTCAAATACAAATAATCTTGCATAAACAATTACGTGTAAAAAAGTTGTTTTCCCGATGGATACCGCATTCACTCTGTGAAGAGCAAAAAGCGGCTCGCGTTACTTGGTGCAACAGAACTCTCGAAAGATTCCACGCAGGATCCTCAAATGCTGTATACAACATCGTATCAGGTGACAAATCTTGGATATATGCGTATGAACCCGAAACAAAAAACCAGTCACGAGTTTGGGTGTTCTAAAATGAGTTAAAGCCAACAAAAATGAGTGTTGCAAAAAAATGGTGGCCACGTTTGTCTCCAAAACCGGCCATGTTACAATTATTCCTCTTGACGGACAAAGAACGGTTAATGCAGAATGGTATGCTAGCATTTGTTTGTCAAAGGTCGTTTCTGAACTCCGTAAAGAGAACTGCAACCGCCGCATCATCCTCCATCACGACAATGCGAGTTCTCACACCGCACACAGAACAAAAGAGTTTTTAGAGCAAGAAAACATAGAATTATTAGACCATCCGCCGTACAGCCCCTACCTAAGCCCTAATGATTTCTATACTTTCCCTAAAATAAAGAATAAATTGCGTGGACAGAGATTTTCATCACCCGAAGTAGCTGTGGACGCCTACAAAACGGCCATTTTGGAGACCCTAACTTCTGAATGGAATGGTTGTTTCAATGATTGGTTCCATCGTAAGGAAAAATGTGTCAAATTTCGCGGAAAATACTTCGAAAAGCAACAAATACATTTTTAAATAGTAATGTTGTGTCATTTCCTTGATTCCCGAAATTTTCAGTGCCGCCCTCGTATTGTGATGATGGACCGGGCACTGTCAAGGATATTTTTGATCGAAATTACCATTCCGCATGACGTGAATCTCGTGAAAGCCGAAACAGATAAGCAAACAAAATATAAAAAATTAAATTAGTCGGAATGATCAGAACAACGTTAAATACATTTCAGTGGTCAGTCATCTTGACATCAGACGTCCTAACGTCAAGATGACTGACCACTTTCTCCGTATTCTTGCTCCTTATTTAACAAGGTACCAATTATTTAATAGTATGTGCCAAAATTTAAGATGATTAGGTACTAATCATCTTAAATTTTCAAAAAAAAAAGCAAATGCAATATTCCTTTACAAGATGCAGGTGTGTACAAGCTAGATTGTGAATGTGGTCTCTCTTACATAGGTCAAACAAAAAGATCTATTAAAACCCGCATGAAGGAACGTACAGGTGACGTGAAGCACCGCCGCTCCGGGAAGTCTGCAGTCTGCGAACATGTTCAAGATCGTCCCCACCATTACATTAGATTTGATAAACCACAAATCCTCGCAAAAGAACACCGATTCCTACCAAGGATGACACGCGAGGCTATTGAAATTAAAAAACATCCGAATTTCAATAGAGAAGATGGATGGGTGCTGCCAGCTGCTTGAAATCCTAAAATTTGCAAAATTAAACCCGAACCCAAGCATATCACTGCAAGACTTCATGATACTATAAGCTCATTTTGCGTCAATCGGACCAAAAATTAATATTCAAAAACTGAACGTAGCCGGACTAACGTCGGGACGTCAAACATCTCAGTCCCCCCGTGACCACGGGTGCTGTAAAGCACCCGAAACGTCGGGATAATAATAAATTAATAAAAATTGAATTAAACACGATAAAATCCGTAAATAATAGTTTTATTCAATGTGAAGTGTTCGCGTAAATTTAAGAAATCATTATAATTAGGTACTAAAATTTAATATTGCTAGCATCAAATTTCTCTTATGGTCCAGAGGTTCTGACGGTCTCGACGATAGATGACTGATAGAGGGGACTAGAGCTTTACTTTCATCTGAAAAGTATTTTAAAATAATTTCAAAGATAAGTCCGCTACAGTGACTCTGACGTCAGGAATAGAGTTGTAATTTATTTCATTTACGCGAATGTTACACATTTAAATAAAACTAGTTTTTTTACGGATTTCCGAAAATTCCGTTTACCATGGAGTTAGAAGCAAATGATTCTTTAGCTTTTTTAAATGTCTTAGTAATTCGGAAAACTTATAACTCTTTGAACAACGCTATGTACAGAAATAAAACCCATACAGATAGATATATAAACGGTGATTTTCACTCCTTTACAGTAAGCTACCGTGGGTTAATCTTTATTTGAGAGAGCACGAATGATATGTGACAATAAACATCTAACCGCCGAGCTACAGTACGTCAAGCAGGTTCTGCACGACAACAAGGTTTGGGTCCCGCGCCTACGTCACAGTGACCGAGTGAAGCCGACTACAGTCGAGCGTGTGCCTTCTGTAATACCATATGTTAGATGTGTCAGTGACAAGATTGACTACATCTTGAAGCGTGCTTCTATTAAAACATACCTCAAGCCGCCGAAGAAGATTTGTCAGTTTTTACCATCGTCAAGTGTAATTATTTGAATCAAAAAAATAATAATAGAGAAGATGGCTGGGTGCTACCGTCTGCTTGGGTTCCTTATAGGATGCTTTTAATTAATAAAATTTAATTAAATAATCAGTACCTCCCCCCTCTCCCATGAACATGGGTGCTGTAAAGCACTCGAAACGTCGGAAATATAAAATAAGTTAATATACACGATTAAGTCCGTAAAAAATAGTTTTATTTAAATAATAGAGTTGGTCTAGTATATTAAATTTAAAATAATTCTAAAACTATATGGATCAAATAATTTTAGTTAAAGCCATTTTACGAAGAAATGATTTTATAAATTTAATTGAGGTCACGGTAGTGTTCCCGCCACGATAAGCCAAATAATCCAAAACGAAGCACCACCTAGCTTTTCTCGAAGCGCTTCGTCGTTTCTTGAACCTTCGTAACTTGAGTTTGGATTCTACCAGATAAATAAAAGTCTTGACATATAATTTCAATAATACTTGTTGATTGTACACAGTGAGGAATGGAAAACAAATTGATTTTCAAATTGAACACATGTAATATGAGTTATGGTCATGGAAAAGCCCCTCATAATTATGCTTATAAAATGTTACACATATTAGAGACTTAGATGTTTATATGATCCCGGAACTTATGTTTCGTAAGCAGATTTTAGATATTTGTAAAAAGATTTTAGGAATCTCGCCTTTATATTAACGCAGTACAGTAATTTTCAGAATTTATTTAATATTAAAATTTTATATAATGCTCTCGTTAGAAGTCAACTTGAAACGAACACAATTATTTAAAATCCATATGAATTTAGAATCCACATTTTATCTATCGACAACGTCTTGCAATCGTCATTTCTCTAATGCTCACTTGACCTGCGTACAAATATACGTGGTACAGCCACGCTGTAGCTACATTATGGTTGTATTACGAATGGGTCGGCTCGACCGGGAAGGACTACATTTTCACGGAATACCAGCGTAAAATAGCAGCTTAATGCTGCTGTGTTTTGTATGGTGAATGTAAATAACGGGAGACCCTTTTTTCTGAAAACGAGGCATTCCATCTTAGTCTTAACAGGTGACTACGCATCTGTATTTTGATTCGTAATCGGCTTTATATATATATATATATATATTTCTCTAATAATTATAAGTCTCTGTCTACCTCTCTGCGTTACAGGCGTGAGTGTTTATGTATGTATATATACCAGTCATGCCACATATTTTAACTGAGGTTTAGAGTTTGAGATGCTAGGGCTTGTATAACTGCGTGTAGAGTTAGAAGCTTGGCTCTTCATGAGATCTGATACCTTTTTGACAGTGTTCTCCTCTCGGCAACATTTTAAAAGAAAATGTTTTTGGTTGGATTAAAATTTATAAGATAAGAATGCTTGGACATAAAAGACTTTCTGCAGGCAGACGTTGTTCTACCCTTTATTTATTTATTTATATGGATCTCCAACAGTTGTATATATTAAATTACTTCTAACACATGCTTTACATCTATAAATTACTATGTACTACCAATTATAGGAGAACACATCATTCTAAAACAATAGCAGTATTTATAATTTGCTTATTTTAATGGTAGTTGGAACAAAAATAAGTTTTACGAACAAAAGAAAGTTAATAGTTTTTATAACATAAATAAAAGTTAAGTTTAGCATAAAGTTAGTGAATAATTAATTTTCTAAACAGTCGTTACATTTTTTCATAAAAAGTGTGAGCCCGTCACAACCAATGTCCAGTGTTGCTATATTTTTTACACATACATTGTATACGCGTGATATGCGTGTTATTGGAGAATTCTGTTCAAGTTTTGTTCGAGTGCTGTCAGTCCTAAAGAAAGGACATGGGTTGCGAGAAGGTCTCCGAGGTACATTAATATTAAATCTGCTCAACAGCTCACTGTCATCAATCTTACCATTGAAAAGTTTATAAAGAAATTTCAAATCAAGAAGAGATCTACGAACTGCCAGTGGTTTCATCCTAAAGTAAGCAAGTTTATTTTTGTAGCACTCACTATGACTTGACGCCTTAAAACGGAATAGTAGGTGTTTAATGAGTCTTTTTTGAACACGTTCGATTCTTTCAATGTGGTTTTTGTAAGCGGGAGACCATACTTGACAACAATATTCAAGTTTGCTACGAGTTTGCGACGCGACCCTTTGTTTTATAAGAATCCTAAACTTCTCAATAAAAATATTGAGGGTCATAAATACTATCGGGATTAAAACTATCCTATCTCAAGTTGAAGCAAGCAATACACATTATAAAAAAAGTTCCTTAAAAAGGTTTAAGTGGTTTCGGAGCTTAGCGTGTACGAATATACGTGTTATTGGAATATATGAACACGGAATTTGTTATAACTTGTAACTGTTGGAAGAAAAATGGTCTAATTATTAGTTTTTTTTTTTTGCTTCTAACAAGGTTTCTTGCAGTAACGACTTGTTAAAACGATAACGTAGTTTTCTTGACCTTTTAAAAGTGCTCTATAAAGGTCAATTTTTAATAAAAACATTTTGTTTGACTTTAGTTTTTGACGTAAGAAATTTAAATTTCGTTTATCAAACGTAACTTTTGCCTTAAAAATCGGTCAAAGTTCTAAACTTAGATCTCTTTAAGTTTTGTTAGTGTTTAATAAAAGTATTACTGGTATATACACTTCTTAAATTCTTGTTTGCTATTTCAAGCAAGCTTAAAATTATTACACAGCATGGTACAAGATGGACTTTTTAACTTTTGCGACCGAAGGAACTCAGAATGCATGAAATCCAGACTTAGTGGTTACATAGCAGCTTGTAAATATAGTGAGAATCAGGGAGGTGTTACCTACTTCCGAGGTAGAGCAGCCGCAACAGAGGCTGCAGTTGCGCTTAAAAGCAGTTCTTTAACGCTGTTGATGTGTTGCAAGCTGTAATACTAGATCTCTAAGTATAGTATTTTAGTCCACGTAAGTTCGAAGTAACCCCGATCCGTTGTGGCTTCCCATACGCGACCTTGAATTCACGTTATGCGTGGATATTTTCAAACTTGAGAAATTATAAATTCAATATTCACGACTAGAAGGTGCTTATGTAATAATGATAGGTCTTTTATATTTATTTGTTTGTAAAACTTAAGTGACAAACAAACTTGTAGTACACAAACTTATAGGTACTTAACGCGTAATAAGTATGTTTTCATCATTTTCTTAGTATTGATGACACACTAAACAGGTGGATTGGTTAGCGTTTGGTTCATTGTCTTCATATTTTATTCAAACTTTCGTAAGCAATGAGATCTTTATAGAGTGTCACAATGTCGTCCATTACGACATCCCTAGGACGAAATACGAAACGTAGATTCTTGTACGCCGCGCAGCTACAAACGGCTTAATAATTTTAAGTAATTTGCTTATTACTTTGATGACTAACAAGTTACTTAATTTCGGCTTGGGTTGGTAGAAGACATGCTCAAGCAATGTAATAAATTCAAATGGTCGTGTGAACACAAGGGAGCTTAATTCCGTTTGACTTTAGGCTAAATTTATATGATTAACATTTACTTGTAATTCTAATTTTGAAATTTCAATTTAATGATATAACTTGACGGGGGCATTGCCGTGCCCCCAGATACTACAGATACAGATTTGAAGTGGATTTACCTAATATCATATGCTTGTGCTTGAGTACAATTCCACGTGGTGACGGTGTAAGTATATCCACTATCTCATAGCATCTCGTTGGTCTAGTAAGAGGCGACAAAGGCAAACAAATCAGGAGATGGGTAGCAGCGTCTTCCCAATAACGTAACTAAAAAAACCTGCTTACAAAGCGTGAATTTGAATATCCGGAATATCGACAACAAAGGAGTGTATACCCGCTGAATGCCGCGCTGCGTGAAGGTAACTGAAAAGGAAGAAATTAAGGAATGTATTCAATTTTCTTTTGAATATTACTAAAGTGCATAGAAAATTGCAGTCCACCTGATAGATATCACAGGCTATTGCAGTCCATGGATACCAGCAGCCGGCTTCGAACTAAAAGGATACAGGTGCGGTGTCACTTCTGAGGGACTAAGATGGAATGGTTCACTGCCTGTAATTATTCTGGCTCTCTGTACCCTTCAGACTGAAGCATAGCACTTCTATTTGGCGGCAGAAATAGGTAAGAGGGTGGTACATATCCAGTGGGAATTCTGGACAGAAAAGGAGTCACACCATCCATTAAATATTTATTCCTTTTTTATTTTTACTATTCTAAACCGGCGCTTAACTACAATCCCACCTTAAGGGAAGTGGTGATGTATAAGTCGTTGAAGAGTACTGAATTAATAAAAGCCTATTCACTTTTGCTTTGAAGACGCCCGAAATATAATGTAATGTAATGAAAAGAGAGATGTAATGAAAAGAGAGTAGTAGTAGAGTCCAAGGGGGAGGCATTGGCCGTTAGTTTGGACATTGCGAAGGCCTTCGATCGGGTTTGGCACAAAGCGCTTCTTTCGAAGCTCCCTTCCTATGGGCTTCCCGAGAAATTGTGCGATTGGATCACCAGTTTTTCTTGCAGATCGGAGCATCAAGGTCGTTGTAGACGGTGCAAGCTCCGATTGCAAGCTTATTAAAGCTGGTGTTCCACAGGGCTGCGTGCTATCGCCAACGCTGTTTCTTCTGCATATCAATGATATGTTGCAAACCCGTAGCATTCATTGCTATGCAGATGACAGCACTGGTGATGCTCTTTACACCGGCCGAGCCAATATTTCTCGGGAAAACGTCTCTGAGTGCCGGGACAAACTTGTGTCTGAAGTCGAGTCTCTGCTGGACAGTCTCGGATTGGGGGCGACTAAATCTAGTCCAGTTTAACCCCCAGAAGACACAAGTTTGCGCGTTAACCGCTAAAAAGAACCTCTTTGTCGTATCCCCTCAGTTTCAAGGCACTCCCCTTGTTGCCTCAGCCAGTATCGGAATCCTCGGCGTCGACATATCGAGTGACGTGCAGTTTCGTGGTCACTTGGAAGGGAAGGCCAAATTGGCCTCTAAAGAGCTTGGCGTGCTCAGCAGAGCGGGACAGTATTTCATGCCGGCACACCGCCTGCAACTTTACAAGGCGCAGGTTCGGCCGCTCATGGAATACTGTTCCCATCTCTGGGCTGGGGCTCCCCCAGTACCAGCTCCTTCCACTTGACCGCATCCAGCGCAGAGCGGCTCGAATCGTCGACGACCGAGTGCTTTCCTATCGGCTCGACTCACTGGCGCTGCGAAGAGATGTTGCATCTCTTTGCGTATTTTATCGCATCTATAACGGAGAGTGCTCTGAGGAATTGTTCGGATTAATCCCAGCCGCCAAATTTCGTGAACGCACTACACGGCAAACGTCCCGATACCATCCACACCATCTGGATGCTTGGCGGTCCACCACTGTACGTTTCAAAAGGAGTTTTCTTCCGCGTACAACCTCTCTGTGGAATAATTTACCACCGGTGTTTTTTCCGGACCGATACGACCTGGGGACCTTCAAGAAAAGAGCTTACTCCTTTCTAAAGGGCCGGCAACGCACCTGCAATTCCCCTGGTGTTGCGGTTGATCATGGGCGGCGGTAGTCACTTAACATCAGGTGAGCCACATGCTCGTTTGCCCCCCTCTTCTATAAAAAAAAAATGCTGACATCTTATTCCTCTCCTTTGCTGTACTCACGACGAACGATGTAGCAAACCATTTGCATTGAATGCGTGGTAAGCCGAAAACTAAAGGATGGAGACTGGCTGTACGTCTAGTAGTACGATGGTGGAAAGGAGAAGGAGAATTTAAGTAATGCAATTCCTGCAGCACACTCTCCGAAATCCATTCTGTAGATAACCGAAAGGCTGGGTACTTTATGATTATCATTTTTCGGCATTTGTTATCTTTCTTGTTTAAAGATATATTATAGATACCTTCAGGTAGACAATGAGTTCGCTTGAAACTTTAATTTAATAAAAATATATTAATAGAATGCAATACCGTAAGCACTGCCTTCGTTTGCTTCTATCTATGTACCTTTTTATTTATTCAAAGAGTTTCTCAACTCCGTATTTGATCTTTCGAATAATAGAATGGTTTCCGTTAACTAATATTTACGAAAGAGTGGATTATTCGTTTATTTATTTATTCATTAGGACCCGTGAAAAGTATAATGCTGAACCTAAGCCTGCCCCATAGCTTGCTATATCCATAGGGGATCATTCGGTATATTTCATTTTAGGGGGAAAATTCGCAAATATCCCAGTTTAGTAATACGAATATTATTACCTCACTGGTTGGATATTCGTCATATTTGACGCACTTAGCAAGCAGGTTCACAACTGCAGTTTTTTATATTTTGAGCTTTTAGCAAAAGGTTACTGCTAATTATTTATTGTTTAAATACACTCAAGGGATAATACATTTATCATTTATTCTTTTATGCCGCCATTACAAAGTGACTCGTATCATAACATTTCTTTAAATTTTTATGCATTTTAAAATATTGTACTCATAGGTCATATCCATATACATAGGTTCATTTCCATTTAGATGTTAAATAGAACAGAATTTGTTCAACTGTATCATGAAGTTTTACATTCATTGATTGCAACAATTAATTGTAAGTAATGATGTGTCTCGTGCGGTATTCAAACTGCCACCGTACTATTTAGAAACATTTCTTAATTTTTTTTAATTTTTATGCACGCAGCACCAGTGTATCATTTTTGCACACGAGCGCTGAGAGTGTAAAAGATAATTTAATTTTTATAGAGTGTATTTTATTGTGGTATTAGTTTAAGAGGTTTTAAGATTTTTTATTTAATGTTGAATGTTTTATATGTATGTCCATTTCGAGGACATAAAAATGTATTTTCTTCCTATAGGTTACTGTGGGTGGCCAAATCTCTACTATGAATACACCCTAAAGGAACTCCCCCCGAAGAATCTCCCGGAAAATAAGGTTTAGTGGGTGGTTTGTTCGTGCATTGAGATTTTAAAACTAATTTAAATCTCATTGCTTTCTCTCTAAAACAAATAATGCTAAGCTTCATCCAGACAAAAGTAAATGAATGAATGGAAACGACTCGAATTGACGAGAACGGGGATAAATAAGCTCCATTCAATAAAGTTACAAAGGGAGGAGGCTCTGATTAATTCTTTTATACTTGAAAATTACTTGAAAACTAAATATTACATGAATATTTTAAGGGAAGGCTGCTTAATTCATAAAGATCAGCAATTATTAAAGCAAAGATAACGCAAGTTCAAAACATTTAAAACAAACTTTATTAGCGACTTTGTTGGCTTGAATTTATACAAAATGCGAACCTTTCAATATAAAATAAAATATGTGCGCAGAAGTTACATGATCGAATACCTCGTTCGCCTTTACACCTGTTAGCAGTCCCTCAAGCGTCCAGATAAGATTGAAGGATAATATGAAAATCCCAGGATAGGTGCCAAACTTTATATTTTAAACAAATTTTATATTATTGTACATTAATTTATGTATAGCAAATAAAGCAATTACGAATTAAAAGCGGTGTACTAACGCTTTGACAATTTTCACGATCGTAGGTCCGAGTGGCGGGGCGCTTGACGTCATGCATGGAACCGGTTGCAGTAGCTGGCGATTGCACCACCATCAGCGACCATATACTTAGTGGATGGAGGCCAATAACCTCTTTGTTTTCCGTCTTTTAGTCCAATGTTAGCAAATGGAACTCAATGCAAGATTAAATACGCTTATTTTACTCGTAGACCATCTGATTTAACATCTAAAGTAATATATCGTGTAGGCCTTTATATCACTACCAGTTCAGATTGTAGTCATGCACGGATTTTCATTTATTCATTCATTTATTACAGCTTATCTAATATCCTCTGCTGAACACAAGTGTCGTCAAGAGGAGGATTTAATATGAATCTTACTACGTTTGGCAGACGGATTTTCATTTTCGCTGTCGCTTACCTATATCTCCAATAGAAAGATATAAATGACATTCCCTTGCCAGGTATTGTCATGGACTGGGGGCTATACGGTAGCGCATTCCTTTACGCCATCGCCACAGGGCGAGCACTGGCTTAAAGAATTAAAAAATAACATTGATTTTTTACCACCTAATTATTGTTACTTCCTTACTTCATCATACTATAAATGATTCTGCTAAATGCTTAGTCATAATATAAATGGGTCAGACCAAACATTACCGTATAGAAAGTAACAGGTATTCCAGGCTAACAATGAGGTATACAACCTCTGTCTATATACTTTTGTCCTCAAGTGACTTTGGATATTGCATAATATTCAAAACTTTGGAAATAAAAACAAACATATTAAATGTGATATAAATGTAATGTCCGTTAGACCAAATTTCGGTCCCGGCAGCCAGTCTCAATGGAGACTAGCCATCTACGCAGGACAGGATTATAGTACACGAGAGTGTGTACTAGCACACGTGCACTCTCTATCTCATAGTCCGATAAGATGATTATTCAGGCATATTGAGGATCACTAGCACAGGGGTGAAATACCACCATCTTCCTAGCTTTGCTCTGCTACGGAAATTTCTTGATAGAGAAACCTAGTAACTGATTTAGCCTCACCTTAGATTAGAACCCAGGATCTTATGATCAGTACTCGCGTTTACGACCACTAGACCAGTTAAGCAGTCGTAGAGTCAGGATAAAATCGTACCGAATCCGCAGATGTATTAAGGATCGATAACAATAGAATAATTTCATGACTATGAACTAATATTCTCATTAGGAGGATCACTACAGCACAAAATAAATTTATGTTATTTAAGTTTTTTTAAACTGTAATATTATTTAAGTACTAAATTATGTAAAACCTACTCGTATCTGTAATGCAATCTGTAAATAAGCGCGACCTTCTGAATAACCCATTGTTATCGCGTTCACAATGGCCGGAGTACAAAAATAAATTTAAATTTTTTAAATTATTTCTCATATAGGTGGTAGAGCTACACTGCAACTATATTATGATTGAAAAATAAATACGTCGGCTCCACTGGGGCAAGACTGGGGTACTTGCTCCCAGATTACAAGACCCATTTTACTGGAAATGAGGCATTCCATTTGATCACCAGGAATGGCAACGCATTCTGTATTTTGATTCTTTATCGAGGATAGATGTAGATTTATATAGGTCACAGCTTCCACTTACTATAACGTGGACTGTGTGATCATAGTCCTGTTCATATGGATTTGGGATGGCATATTCGTCCTCTTTCAGAAAAAGTTTTGCATAAAATATAGAAACTTTTATTTTCCTGTCTTATCAGGCGTCTATAGTCCACTTTAGGATATGGGTTTCTCATAAAGTAGAAAAAATAATGTCCTTGAGACCGACATGCAGCCACACAGGGCCACGATGTTAACGATAACTAGACATCTGCATCGGAAAAGATAATAGCGTAAGAGTGTGTGCGCAAAACAGGTGCCCTCAGTATTCTCTCACTGTAATAGTCTGATCAGATCTCAGTACGACACAATCGGAGAAAAACCGGACTCCGGACAAACGGATTGACGACTTTCTGGTGCATAGGCTATAAAACTCATGAGCTTAATGAGTTGTATTTTAAGGAACAAGTATTTGTTTGGCTTACAATAAATTTTTTCGGGTCTGGATGTTTGTCCTTACAAAATTTATTTACTTAATCTGCCCTCATGATACAGAAAAATATAAGCAGTTCACATACGGTAGAAGTGAAACCGTCAGAAAATTGCGAGTAAAATTGATTTGTAATAATTCCATATAATGTATTTTATAGGTAAAAACATTTATCGAAAAACATTGATTGACTCTCAAGGTGATACGTAAAATAGATATTATATGGCCTGAAGTTATGAAATCGTGTATTGTTGTAAATGGATTGGATATCGATTATTTTATTTTTGTGTAAACTATTTTTACTATTATATATTATATATAAAATTTAATAGAATATTCAGTTTTCATAAAACTGATGCGACAAACAACCTTAGAGCCCAGTAGATGACAATAAATCGATGCAACCTGTGAACAACTGCAACCAACTTCAAACAAAGAAGACCAAGATAAAATGACTCACGGTCTGTAATTATACTGATAAGTTAATTGACAAAAAACCGTCTTTTTATAGAAGAGGGGGCAAACGAGCATGCGGCTCACCGGATGTTAAGTGACTACCGCCGCCCATGATCAACCGCAACACCAGGGGAATTGCAGGTGTGTTGCCGGCCCTTTAGAAAGGAGTAAGCTCTTTTCTTGAAGGTCCCCAGGTCGTATCGGTCCGGAAAAATCGCCGGTGGTAAACTATTCCACAGATAGGTTGTACGCGGAAGAAAACTCCTTTTGAAACGTACTGTGGTGGACCGCCAAGCATCCAGATGGTGTGGATGGTATCGGGACGTTTGCCGCGTAGTGCGTTCACGAAATTTGGCGGCTGGGATTAATCCGAACAATTCCTCATAGCACTCTCCATGGTATATGCGAAATAAAATGCAAAGAGATGCAACATCTCTTTGCAGTGCCAGTGAATCGAGCCGATCGGAAAGCACTCGGTCGTCAAAGACTCGAGCCGCTCTGCTTTGGATACGGTCAAGTGGAAGAAACTGGTACTGGGGAGCCCCAGCCCAGAGATGGGAACAGTATTCCATGTGCGGCCGAACCTGCGCCTTATAAAGTCGCAGGTGGTGTGCCGGCACGAAATACTGTTCCTCTCTGCTGAGCACGCCAAGATTTTTAGAGGCCAATTTGGCCTTCTCTTCCAAGTGACCACGAAACTGCACGTCAGTCGATATATCAACGCCAAGGATTCCGATACTGGCTGAGGCAACAAGGGGAGCGCCTTGAAACTGAGGAGATACGACAAAGGGGTTCTTTTTAGCGGTTAACGCGCAAACTTGTGTCTTCTGGGGGTTAAACTGGACTAGATTTAGTCGCCCCCAATCCGAGACTCTGTTCAGCAAAGACTCGACTTCAGACACAAGTTTGTCCCGGCACTCGGAGACGTTTTCCCGAGAAACATTGGCTCGGCCGGTGTAAAGAGCATCACGGTTTGCAACATATTATTGATATGCAGAAGAAACAGCGTTGGCGATAGCACGCAGCCTTGGGGAACACCAGCATTAATAGGCTTGCAATCGGAGCTTGCACCGTCTACAACGACCATGATTCTCCGATCTACAAGAAAGCTGGTGATCCAATCGCACAATTTCTCGGGAAGCCCATAGGAAGGGAGCTTCGAAAGAAGCGCTTTGTGCCAAACCCGATCGAAGGCCTTCGCAATGTCCAAACTAACGGCCAATGCCTCCCCCTTGGACTCTACTGCCTCCGCCCATCTATGAGTTAGGTAGACCAGAAGATCACCAGCTGACCGACCACGGCGAAAACCGTATTGGCGGTCACTTATCAGCTGGTGATCCTCAAGGTACCCCATGTGCTGGCACTCCATTGTTTTGGAGAACAAGGAGGTGATGGCGATAGGCCGGTAGATGGACTGGTCTGAGCGGTCGCCTTTTTTAGGGATCGGGTGGACGAAAGCCGTCTTCCATGATTTTGGGACTATGCCTAGGAAGTAGGAGTACCGGGAAAGACGCGTTAAAACCGGTGCCAACTCTGGAGCACACGTCCTCAGCACAATTGGGGGATTCCGTCAGGCCCATTCGACTTGTGGATGTCCAGGGAGTCCGGCCACAGTCCGGCGAGAAGCAAATCCGCCCCCAATGGTAGGATCCGCCCCCAAAGAAAGACCGCATCCCATCCCAATCGGCTGACCTATAGTGCCAAACACGGCGGCTGCCTGCAGAATGCAACTGCGATTTCAGCGTGAGTGGCACCACACTCCGGACAAGACAATGGTCCGAGGAGCCTAAAGGGGCTTCGACGGAAATCTGATATCCGTCCGGGTGAGAGATCAGCAGAAGGTCCAACAGGGAAGGTGCATGATCCTCCACATCTGGAATCCGCGTAGGCGAAGTAACCAGTTGTGTCAGACCATATGCCAAGGCAAAATCATGAACAGATCTCCCGCATGATCGGTTAAACTTGAACCAAGCCATTCGGCGTGATGGGCGTTAAAGTCGCCGAAAATCACGATTTCTGCGGAGGGGATCTGCTGTAGCAACGAATCTATAGCCATTTGGACGTGGTCGAAGAGTCGGTCTATTTCGGCATTACCGCTATGGGACCTATAGAGGCACCCGTAGATGCGCGGATGGTCGTCGCTGTCTACGCGTAGCCAAAGGATGGACAGGTCCGAACCTTTAAGTCTGTCGAGGCGTCGAGAATAGATGTCAGAGCAGAGTCGGCCTCGCCGTCTCGAGATGGTAGTGGACGGCGTTTAGGTTAGAGTGAAGTCCCCTGATATTGCAGAAATTCATGGACAGCGTGGCAGGGGTCGCCTTGGTCTTGTTGCTCCGTTTGCCCCGAGCAGTTGTAGTCTTGAGCGGAATTTTGCCCCCCTCAGAATTCGCGGGGCAGCCTGAGCACCCACTCTCAGAAGTGGAGAAACATGGTCGTGGATGCTCAGCGAGGGATTCTCCAGGGGTGCTGGTACCCTCCTAGGGTAGTCTTTCATTATTTAATTCTGCTACCATGTTGTTGGGGGGGGGGGGGGGATTTGGGCCTCCGGCCACCTGCACTCACCAGACGAAACGCGGAAGCAGAGCTTCCACTTCACGCCGGTATTCTGTGAGGTAGTGGTACCACCCCGGTTTGAGCCGGCCCATACGTGCAACAGCAAAGCTGCCGCGTGGCTCTACCACTGTTGAAGGCCGTTTTATCAATATTTAAATGCTTAAATAAAATATTTCCACGCTTTTCCGTTAGAATATAGTCTTGATCACTCTTATCATTACTCCCTATCTGCTCGCCAAGTTGCATTGCAATTAGTTAAGCATTTCCGAAGATTAGATAGATAAACATATAATCAGAGAGACAATACTTTTAGAAATGATTAATGTTCTTGTTTTAATAGCACACAAATTACCGCCTCAGCTCAACAAAGGTTTATGTCAATATTTCAACAGGCACAAAATTTTATTAGTTCTTTTGTAGCGATAGTGTAATTGTTAAATTTATAAGGAAAGTGTTTAATACAATAATATATTAAATAATATTATTTATTTTCTTTTTTACAAATATGTTGTTAAGTAAATAATTTTTTTTTATTGTTTGCTTACGTTACCGGCAGTAGCATTATTTATCATGCACTGAAGAAATAAAAAGCGGTGAAACCACTGAATATTTTCTCCTCGTGTAATATTTTCGGGATTATCTCTGTTTCATTACCGCTCTGAAAATATTTATGCAGTAAAGCTATTAACATTATATTTTAGAATAAAGTTATGCAAGTTTAGTGGATTTAAATACGGTATCATTGTTGTATATTATTTAAGTATTTTGTAAATTTTTTCATGAAACATCCCACGTGCTCACCATAGTTACCTCGCTTGGTATACGAACTGTATGTAATATCCCAAATTCTCGCGACTTCATAAGTGATAGTGATGACTGGTAGAGAATGTCTCAAGGCGTTCAGTCCACCCTTAGTTTTGTTTTAGTTAATTCAAAAAGGATTAAATAAATAAGTTGCGGGAAAATGACGAAAGATATTGGCGGGGCGAACGATCAAGTGAACTGTATTAGCGTGGTTAAAAAGTAACCAAAGAAAAATGGCGGAAGGGGCTCGTGGCAGATTTTGGACAATATTATACTTGCCATGAAATTAATTTGATGCGTTGACCGACACGACGGGAGATGAGCTGCTGCGGAAAAGGAACAACAAATAAAACAGCTCATAAATAAGGACAGGCACTTAAATGATGAAGCGGCGAGTGGCCTGTTGCTACGGCCATGCGGGCACGATGATAATTGAGAACTGTTCTCGGCTTGCAGACACGAAATAAATTGTATTGCACTCGCGGGTAACGGTGGCGGCGCACGTCTTGTTATAGCTCCCGCCGTCTCCCCTTTCACCTTGGCGGTTCACGCCTCTCATTCGAGGACCAAAAATGGGTCCAAAAGTATCTAGCTCCCCCATTGGGCGGGCCCGTGCGAAGAAGGAACGAAAGTGAGGTGAGATTATTTCAGTCAACTCAACTAACAAATACATCAACAAACACGAAATGCAAGGATGTGAGTTGGTGCAACCATTCCCCCCGGCTTGAAGGGTTCCCTTCAAACTAACTAAAACTACTCTCATGTGGGCACCCACATATGCCTCTTAATGCAACTTCGTATCTAGAAGTTTTATATGTGTGTAATACATAGCTTCATTCACATCCAGTTAGCTGTAGGTCATATCTAAATTTTTCTTTAGCTGCTTACCACTCTTCCTGGGTCATAGGAAAATTTTATATATTTTCTCAATATTTTTTCATTATCAGCATCGGTTAAAGTATGTATTACTCGCCTAACCGTTTTTTGGCTCATGCTGCAACCCCACGCAGGCCAACAGGTAGGACCCACTTACATAAATTCGGAGTGCCGTCAGTACCAATTTAAAGGTATATAGACAATTACATGATGACACTCACTTGGAATTCCACAGAAAATCCGGCCGTACGGCCATTGTTTTTGAAGAGATGGCCGAAGTTCACCTAAGAGCTCGGTATACATATCTTTTGTAATTCTGTAAAGCTACGGAATTAAACTTCCTCAAAATCTAAGGGATTTTCAATTTCGAGTCGGTTTCGTGTGATATGCTGCCCCATAACTATTTTTAAAGTTATATATTGTATTAGATTTTGTATTAATAAAACTCGATAAAACTCTAAACCAAATTTTTAACAGCTTATGATCGTAGCGAACACTTAGCGAGCTGTAAAAATAGTCGCTAAAATAATCGCTAACATAACGAATAGTCGTTAAACTTTTGTGTTAATGTTCGTTACGGTACCGATATATATCGAGAGCTTTGACAGTAGAGACTACCAAAATCGTTATATTAAAATCATTATGACTTAACGACCGATATCGGTTGTAAAGTGATCGTATTATGTCGAGACTACAAGCACGGGAAGAGAAACGACTTGCTAAAATAATGCTGAACTTCACTTGAAGTATTTGCAACTAGAGAGTATTTCTTTTCTTCCGAGGGTTGTGATATTGAGAAATGGTCAAAATTAACTATGAGCCATTGCGAGGATCCTAACTTAATCCACGAAACTAAAGTGGGTGATCTATATTTTGCACCGGAGTAAATCCATGCGATAAAAAATCGGCAAGATTTTCTACACCGGGCACACCTTAGAAATTTTGCGATACTAACTCGTTTTGGATCTTGGCCACTCAATTTGGGACGAAAGTATTACAACTACAGGGTGAGGAATGAACCCAACATAAAGCGACTGTAGAGTCGGAAAAGGTAAATATTTTATCGATATGAATACGACTAACAACAGTTTTAATAAGCTTGGCAAGAACCAAAATTGCGCAAAGCTCGAGGCATCTGAGAGAGACAACCATATGAGGCTGAACCAACTCTCACCAACATTCTGGTAACAGTAACATGAAAACATACAACGCCCCGAAAACTCTCTGAATTTCGCTAGCATGTGCAAAAACAACGAAAGTGACGGCGCTATACTTACTGATATTTACATGACCTGGTATTTAATTTCACTTAGAAAAGAGAGTTCCTTTCGTTTGTGCAACGCCAGCATCTTGCACTCCAAACAAAAAAAAAAAACGTTTTCGTCGGTACAATTTTGATACTGTAGGAAATCCGGCTGTGAATGTATCGGAGCGCTACTATTCATTGAAAAAGTAAAAATAAAAGAACGTAAAAATGTAAAAATATATCTACAGCACTGAAAAGTCTATAATTTCGTGTAATTAAAATCTTAGAAAATAAGAAAAACCTTTTCTCGAGTTGTGTTTATCACCTTAAAGTAATCTTATATTAGTATTGTGTACGATGAATCTCTAGGCGTTGCATCTTGAAATGATCTATAACTATAACCGTTTACGTACGGTTCAAACTTTTGTTATAAAAACGCGGCAATAGTTGTTTTCTTGGGATCAGACGAAGTGAAGTGAACATTGATTTCGTCATTTTGACATTGTTCTATTTTCTCATTAAATATTTTCCAGTTCATTTTGGGAATCACTGCTAGAAAGTTCTGATAAGGAGCTTGGCACCTGTTTGCCAAATGAGACATCTATGTCAAATAGTTATTAGTCAATTAGTTAGAGAGGTCTATATACATCAGTGAGCTTTTGATATGCTGTAACGATTACCGATAAAGCGTTAAAAATAAGTATAAAATATTTATATAACAATCATTTGTCTGATATATTTATGATTTATTATGTTTCGCGACGATCAAACACTAAAACTATTGTTTTTATTGAGTTTTCTCGCATATATTAAGCTATTTTATATTGCCGACTTTTCGAATACTTAAGAACGCCCATGGTCATGAAGAGGACTTAGGTGTTTAACGTCCCAATGAAATTTGCATGTTTTTTTTTAAATTCAATAGCCTCGCAAATCATCACTTGAAGGAATCGGTGTTCATTAGCCAAAATGTGTGGTCTATCACATCTGATATAGTGACGAACGGTTCCTTTACGTGTTCACAGACTAAAAACTTCCCAGAGCATTGATTATTCACATCATCTGTGTGTTCTTTAACGCAGGATTTTATTGGTATTTATGCTTGTCGTATACAAGAGAGACCACATTAATTATCAAATCTATACACTACTGTATCGTGCAGAGGGATATTACCTCGTAACAACTCCGAAATATGACAGCACAGCAGGTGGATGCTCGACTGTGGCCATATTCACTCGTTCACTGTGTCACAGGTGCAGGATCTGAAGCATGCAATAATTGCTTGTCGTATTGCATCTCGGCGGACATTGTTTAATATTACAGATTTTTGTGTACGAACCCATCATCAAAAATATATTAAAACCTCTTTAAACAGTATTGGTTTAATATTTTCTTAAAATTAAGTGGTAGGCAGATTTATATATGTTATCAAGTTTTGTTTGTAAAAGTGTAGACGTTGCTACTTGAATGATTTACGAGATCTGAAATATATTGGTCAGGATTAACACTAACTTATTCTTAATAAGCTGGTGGCTTAGGACCGTGTTTTTTGGTATCCCTTGGGCAAGGCCTATGATCAGCACTGGGCTTGGGCAAGGCCTATGATCAGCACTGGGCTTGTGAAGGGCTGTAATAATGACGATGATAATGAAGTCTTAATATATAATAGAATAAAATAGAAAGTAATAGAATCAATATATGTAGATTACAAGAATACTGTTTGAAAGTCATTTAAGTGTTATAAAAGGGAGAACAACAAACATTTAGTATTGATTATATAAAACGATTTCTTAAATTTACGCGAATACTACACAATGAATAAAACTATTCATACAGAATTTATCGCCTTGAAATAACCTATTTTAAATTTCCGACATTTAGGGTGCTTTTCAGTCCCAATGGTCACGGGGGGACTCAGATGTTTGACGTCCCAATGTCGTAGTTAGTCCGGCTTCCTTTAGTTTTAGAATGTTAATTTTTGGTCCGATCTACGCAGAATGAGCTTACAGTGTCTTGAAGTCTTCCAGTGATATCCTTGGGATTGGATTTAATTTGGTTAATTTTAGGATCCAAGCAGATGGTAGCACAGATCCATCTTCTCTATTGAAATTAGGATGTTTTTAATTTAATTGCCTCGCGTATCATCCTTGGTAGGAATCGGTGTCCTTTTGAAAGGATTTGTGGTTTTTTAAGTCTGATGTAATGGTGTTTATTAATTTCATCCAAATTTTAAAGAAACAATAAACCCGAAAGACGCAAAACACATAAAAATATCATTAACATATTATTTTTGCAACAGCGAACATAGAATTTTTCTGTTTAGCGCCCATATAGCGTTGACTCCTAAAGAAAGGTCAGCTCAGATTTTAAAAGTTGATCTTTGCATGAATTATTTGCGTATAGGCTAAAAGGCTCATGAATGTCGCTTGGGTCTGTAAACATAAACATTATTACATAAACCTGAATTTTTTTTTATAGAAGAGGGGGGCAAACGAGCATGTGGCTCACCTGATGTTAAGTGACTACCGCCGCCCATGATCAACCGCAACACCAGGGGAATTGCAGGTGCGTTGCCGGCCCTTTAGAAAGGAGTAAGCTCTTTTCTTGAAGGTCCCCAGATCGTATCGGTCCGGAAAAATCGCCGGTGATAAATTATTCCACAGAGAGGTTGTACGCGGAAGAAAACTCCTTTAGAAACGCACAGTGGTGTACCGCCAAGCATCCAGATGGTGTGGATGGTATCGGGACGTTTGCCGTGTAGTGCGTTCACGAAATTTGGCGGCAGGGATTAATCCGAACAATTCCTCAGAGCACTCCCCGTGATAGATGCGATAAAATACGCAAAGAGATGCAACATCTCTTCGCAGCGCCAGTGAATCGAGCCAATCGGAAAACACTCGGTCGTCGACGATTCGAGCCGCTCTGCGCTGGATGTGGTCAAGTGGAAGGAGCTGATACTGGGGAGCTCCAGCCTAGATATGGGAACAGTATTCCATGAGCGGCCGAACCTGCGCCTTGTAAAGTTACAGGCGGTGTGCCGGCATGAAATACTGTCCCGCTCTGCTGAGCACGCCAAGCTTTTTAGAGGCCAATTTGGCCTTCCCTTCCAAGTGAGCACGAAACTGCACGTCACTCGATATGTCGACGCCGAGGATTCCGATACTGGCTGAGGCAACAAGGGGAGTGCCTTGAAACTGAGGGGATACGACAAAGGGGTTCTTTTTAGCGGTTAACGCGCAAACTTGTGTCTTCTGGGGGTTAAACTGGACTAGATTTAGTCGCCCCAATCCGAGACTCTGTCCAGCAGAGACTCGACTTCAGACACAAGTTTGTCCCAGCACTCAGAGACGTTTTCCCGAGAAATATTGGCTCGGCCGGTCTAAAGAGCATCACCAGTGCTGATATCTGCATAGCAATGAATGCTACGGGTTTGCAACATATCATTGATATGCAGAAGAAACAGCGTTGGCGATAGCACGCAGCCCTGTGGAACACCAGCATT
Source organism: Parnassius apollo (assembly GCA_907164705.1). Classification (NCBI taxonomy): domain Eukaryota; kingdom Metazoa; phylum Arthropoda; class Insecta; order Lepidoptera; family Papilionidae; genus Parnassius; species Parnassius apollo. Next base: position 289,129 of record CAJQZP010000493.1, on the reverse strand, counting down.
AATAGGCTTGCAATCGGAGCTTGCACCGTCTACAACGACTTTGATGCTCCGATCTGCAAGAAAACTGGTGATCCAATCGCACAATTTCTCGGGAAGCCCATAGGAAGGGAGCTTCGAAAGAAGCGCTTTGTGCCAAACCCGATGGAAGGCCTTCGCAATTGTCCAAACTAACGGCCAATGCCTCCCCCTTCGACTCTACTGCCTCCTCCCATCTGTGAGTTAGGTAGACCAGAAGATCACCAGCTGACCTACCACGGCAAAAACCGTATTGGCGGTCACTAATCAGCTGGTGATCCTCAATTTTCTATTATAGTATTCAAATACAGCATGAAATACTATCTCGCCCTAGTAAGCACGCCAAGGTTTATAGAGGCCAATTCAGCCTTTTTTCCAAGGTGTAGCAACATATAATAAAAGAAAAAACAAATATAATAAATAAGCTAATACAAATGGAACAACCTTAAATTCTTTACCTGTTTTCTTGTCTACTATATCTTCTTTTGGAGTTTTTCTAGGTACTAGACTGGTCGAGGTTGTTCATCTTAAAAAATACTACTTCCCTTGCATGTGATCTGCGTAAAATAATAAAATTAAAATATACTTCTGGTCTGATTCAAATATTACATTAGGTTGGATCAAGATACAACCTAAACTTCTTAAGGCATTTGAATGCAATATTATTTGTGAAATACACAGGCTTTTATTTCGTGTCTTAAAAGGTTCATTTCAAGACGACGCAAACCTTACAGCATAAGTTGTGGTAATGCAAAGAATAATCAAGAGCAAACAATGAATTAGGGCGAGCATAGCGATCTGACGTAAACTCTTTGCAAGATTTTTTGCTAATGAAGGTCTTGAATTTAAATTCATACCTTCACATTCTCCTTCTTTGCGTGGTCTCTGGCAAGCCGGTATAAAGAGCGTAAAACACTATTAAAAAGTTATTGTAAGAAATGCTAGCCTTACTTTCGAAGATACTCATGAAGTTTTGAAAGAAGACGTTGCTTCTTTCAAGGCCCCCAAAATGATAAGCCGGACGGAGTGCTGCGGCGAGGTGGTATGATCGACGGTGACCGCCACACTCGACTCAAGAAGACGGCCAGAGTAGCCCGCGCGTTATCTTGTCTCAAAATGGAAGGAATAAGAAATATAAGAATAAGAAATGTAAGAAATCCATACATGCTTTGTAAAAAAGGAAATAAAATCATTAAAATTATCAACTTCATTAAATTTTCCTTCTGGCACTTTCATTCACTACTATAAGATAAAAATAGTCATACCTTAACCATTGACTTATATATTAGTGGCGCAGCCTTACCACACATGTCAAACTCCAACAAATCGTTAAGATTAGATACATTACACTTTCGAAAATTACTCTCCTTTAAGGACAGTTGGGTAAAAAGAAATGTCATCGAATTTCGCCATTTCATCTTTTAAGGTTAGTATAAAATGCTTATATTTTCTAGGGATAACTATTGAAAGCCTTTTGGCTACCATTTGCTTTGTTTGAATAAACATCAAGCGATATTACAAAGTTTATTTAAAGTGAAAAATTTGTCGATCAAATTTGTTGCATAAAAACACACTCATCAGCAAATACGGCTTTCGACAAAAGTTCACAGAACACTATTACTCCTTCAAAAGTTTTAAATATTGAATCATCCGTTATACTGGCTACGAATAATTTTTAATTTTGTTTTCTTAATTTAAAACTGCGAAACACATCAGCAATAAAAAACACTTTTCTTTATGAAACTGAAGTGACAAACAAACTTATAGACTCATCTAATTGAATAAATTAAGTCGCTATTGCAACCAAGAAGGCTACAGATGCATTTTTCCTGCATTCCTTCTAACAAAAAAGTACGTCATATCTTGAGGCATTATCTACCCATGGAGTGGTGAGAGTTTGAAACAAGCTTTTTTTATTATATTGGGGGCAAACGAGCATGAGGCTTACCTGATTGTAAGTGACTACCACCGACCATGTACAATTGCTGGTGCGTTGCCTGCCTCTAAGAAAATGGTAAGCTGTTTTCTTGAAGGTCTCTAGGCCATATCGGTTTAGAAAAATTGCTGGTGGTAAACAATTCCACAAAATATTTGTGTGAAAAATAAAACTCCTAGTAAAACGCACAGTGGTACACTGTTAAGCATCCAGATAGTGTAGATAGTATCTTGAGATCAATGTGCGTTCGTAAAATTTGGCGGCTGGAATTAATAAAAACAAAACCTTAGAGTAGTTTCCCTGGTAGATGCGGTAAAAAATATTAAATGATGCAAATTCCATTTGCAGCGCCAGTGAATCGAGACGATCAAACAGAACTCGGTCGTCAACGTTTTGAGCCGCTCAGTGCTGGATGCGGTCAAGTGGAAGGAGCTTGCACTTGCCTCGGTCCAGAGAAGAGAACAATATTCCATGTGAGGCCGAACTTGCGCCTTGTAAAGTTGCAAGTCGTGTGCCAGCATGAAATACTATCTCGCCCTAGTAAGCACGCCAAGGTTTATAGAGGCCAATTCAGCCTTTTTTCCAAGGTGTAGCAACATATAATAAAAGAAAAAACAAAAACTATATTTGAATACTATAATAGAAAATAATATGGATAGTTAACTACGTAGTATTATACAACATGTAACAAAAGCTCTGTGGTTTCCATTAAGTGCTTTATCAGAATCAGTAGTCAAGCGTATAGTACCTTTACTTCAGAAAACTCGACCATAAAAAATTAAACTATACTTAAATACATGTTCTTCGCAAAATTGTAAATTGTCTCGTTACCTTTTTACATTGGTCGTGGAGTATGAGTATTGTCAAAGACCCGCTTTATCGATGCGCATCTAAATTTAAGAATACAAAAGCCACAAACAATTTGCGAATAAAAATTCATGAAAATTTCATTTTATTTTTATGGTCGAGTTTTCAGAAACTATTTCTATACGTTTGAATACTGATTCTGACAACGCACTTAACGGGAAACAGGGTTTTCGTTACATGTTGTATACATTTTACTGATAAATAAAATATACAAATATAACCCACACATACACATAAAGTATTCAAATATATGTATATAAATCAAATATATGTAGATACAAACATATTTATATACTTAAATAAATAGTACATACAAATAACTATGATCACGAACCTACTTTTTGTAGCTTATTACAAAATTGTAAAGTTTTCTATTTATCATTGTTTATAGGTTAGTAGGCTTTGTTGCAATTTCTAACAAGATGGCGTTAATGTTGAATGAAGATAAGGTTTTGTTACCACCATAGGTTATATTAAAATTTAAAATATAATTTTTCTACATTACGTTACGACAACGACGACGAATGCGCTATGTTTTTATTCTAGGTATTTGAGCATGTAAATATTCGAAGTGTATTGAGCGCTGTATAATTTAAAAAAAATTGCCTACTGCTATCCACAGAATGTCCATCAGTAATGTCCTTTAAGCCAAATTGCGGTTTGGGACTTTAAGATATTGTCTACGAATCTTTCGGTTAAGTATAATAGTATTCTTTGACACGCACGTAAATACTAAGTCAGTATATTATACTTTAACGACGCAGGACAGGATTATCGTTCACATAAGTGTGGGCAAGAATAGGTGCACATTCCTTCACGTTCATAGACTGACACAAATATAGAGAGACCAGATCCATCATCGACGGTTGTACTTGATATCTGAGGCACAATGATGAATAGGCGCTAAAATTCCGCGCTGCTACTGAAAATGTCTTAATGGAAAATCCAACGGACTTTGCACATACTTGTACTATATATATACCTATACTTTGAGGTTAAGAAATTCCGTAGGTTGAGTGTTTTTTTATACACAATACAATCCACCTGATGATAAGTAGATACTATGGCACATAGATATCTACATCTATCCTCGATTAAGAATCAAAATGCAAGTGAGTTGTCACCCCTGAAGATTAAGATAGAATGCCTTATTTCCAGTAAAAAGGGTTTGAAATTAGGATGTTTTTTGATTTCAATAGCCTCGCGAATCATCCTTGGAAGGATACCAGACTGCAGACTTCCCGGAGGTCTGTGAACACGTACAGGATCGCCCCCGTCACTACATCAGATTTGATAGACCACAAATCCTCGCTAAAGAACACCGATTCCTTCCAAGGATGATTCGCGAGGCTATTGAAATCAAAAAACATCCTAATTTCAATAGAGAAGATGGCTGGGTGCTACCATGTGCTTGGGATCCTATAATAAATAAAATTAAATCCCAACCCAAGCATACAACTGCAAGACTTCATGATACCATAAGTTCATACTGTATAGATCGGAACAAAAGTTAAATTTTAATCTATGGCAACCGCGGTTAACTATGACATCTGGACGTCGAACATCTCAATCCTTCCCGTGACCATGGGTGCTGTAAAGCTCTCCAAACGTCGGGTATTTAAAAAGTTAAATATACGCGATAAATTCCGTAAAAACTAGTATTATTTCAAAGCATCTACATTTTGATTCTTAATTAAGAATAGGTTACAGTATACATTTACCATCAAGTGGACTGTGTGTTCGCTGTCGCACTTATTCTTCTAAAAATGTTTTTTACTAGAACGAACGGTAAGAAATAGAGAAAACAAGAGTATCCGAGTCTGGCTTAACATTAATTCTAAAGTCATTGAGAACAAACTTCGTAGATAGTTTGCTAGACATTAATCTAACCGAATATCTCACATCAAAGAAATTCATAACACGTAACATTACTTTACTCTCCACACACGCTTACTCTTGACCAACTTGATTAAAGCTTTGATGTGGTCAAGGATAAATTTGAGTTAGTTTCCGAAGTACCAAACTTCCAAGACCCGACCTCACGGGAGCGACTTATATTTTAACATCTAACTTATGTCAGCGAAATTACGGATGGAAGAATATTTTTTGAAATAAACTTTTCTTATTTAAACGAAAATGAAACTTACCTTTTTATAAACAATATGTATAAGTTGTGTTATAGTGGCTGACTTTTTTTCGTCGTTTGGAAAATAATATGGAGTTTTATTTAAGTGGATAGAAGCTATCCTCGAAAGTATTTTGTATAATATAACTAATAGGCATAATTTCCAAATATCCAAAAAATTCACCACATTTACACATTCTACCGCATTAGCATAAAACTAAAAATAATTTTAAGCGGCGCGGTGTAGGCTACGAATTTTATGCCTACCGTATACTGCAACATCTTTGGCGTTTTCAAAAGATCGATTTGAACTTATTTACAAACTACACTGATTGATGTTTACAAAGTTATACTACAATAATGTTGATTACAAAAAAAAAATACCTTTTTTAGCGATATCGCAGTAATTGTTCAAAATGTCTCTTGCTAAACATAAACTAGCACGTCTTTGTAAGTTGTTTGTTAAGCTTTCACTAACACTTTGTGCTTCCCCTGTGTACATTAATTATTTTAGTTTGATCCACAAATAAGCGTCTAGAGGTTAACCACTTATAACCAAATTGGGTGTCAAGATATGCACGTACAGATGGTTCGTAATGAGCTGGACATATACGAAATATCCTGCTATTTTACGCTAATATATTCAGTGAAAATTGGTCTTACCCCGGTTGAGACGACCCATCCGTGCTACAACCATAATATAGCTGTAGCTCGGCTTAACCACTTTTAAGGGATTTACGTCCCTTAGCATTAAAAAAGTGGATTGAACTTTTTATGTTACAATCTAACCCATGAAAGTCCTTAGTCGACTTAAAAGGATAAAAAGTGACATATACAAGAAAAAGTTTATTTGAAATAACTCAAGTAAATAAAATAATTTCTTTGAACTTGTTGAAAAAGCATAACAAAGAGTCACTTGACTTTATCAAGACGATGATAAAGTTTAATCCTTAGAACAAGAGAATGCTACGAATGCTCTGGCCCAAACTCTCTATTTAGCATAAGAGTTATGCAATTTAGCGATTTTTTCTTGCATCGACTCAATATCGATGAGTACTTGATGACGTGATCCCGAGAAATATTGGCGCGGCCGGTACAAAACGCATCACCTGTGCTGTCGTCCGAGTAGCAATGATTGCTACTAGTTTTCAACATATCGTTGATATACAGAAAGAACAGTCTAGGAAAAGAACAGCGCACAATTTTGTGGAACATCAGCATTGATAGGCTTGTTATCGGAGCAGAGAACTTGATGCACCGATCAACAAGTAAACGGTGATACAATTGCAAAATTTTGCAGAAAGTCCATAAGCTAAGTTAGAAGCTACGAAAGAAGCGCTTTAAGCTGAAACCGATCTAAGGCCCTTGCTATGTCCAAACTAACCACCAAGGCCTCCCCCTTGGACCAGACCGCCTGCACCCATTATTGTGTTAGGTAAACATGAAGACCAGCAACTGAGTGACCCCGACGGAAACTGTACCGGCGGTCACTAATCATCTGTTGCTCTTGAAGATACCGCATGAGTTGGCAGTTAATGATGGACTCCACTATTTTCGAAAAATAGCAGGCAATGGATGATATATCTGTAATTGGACGGATCAGAGCGGTTACCTTTTTTAGAGATTGCGTGCACGGAAGCTGTCCTTCGTGTAATTGTGATTACCACTGTGAAGCATTGAATAGGAGTAACGGGAAAGGCGCGTTAGAACTTGTGCCAACTCTGGAGCACACGCCCGCAGCTCAATTGAGGGAATCCCGTCAGGTCCACTCTAATTGTGGATGTCCAGTGATTGGATCAATTTATGAATGAATGAATGAATGAATGAATATACTTTATTGCACACCACAAACAAATTTACAAAGAACATAACAGAGAGCAGATTACATGTACAATTTGGCGGCCTTATCGCTACATAGCGATCTCTTCCAGGCAACCAAAGGTGTAAAGGAATAAAACAGTGAATACTAGGTACGTGGTGCAATATAAATATACCTAATATAATATCAATACATGCAATAAAATAACATATAAGTAAATAACTAATACATTAAAAAATATGATACACATATACATACGTATATACATAAACATACACACACACATATATACATATATATATACATATCCATACATATACATACATACATATACACACATACACATATATATATATATACATATATACATACATATATCCTCAAATATATACTACTAACATAAACAAATAAATACAAAACTACATAATCACATAATTTATCCTAATGATTTTCGAACGATTGAGACAAGTAATGCTCTTTAAGAATTCGCTTAAAGACTACAATAGTCTGAGCTTCGCGTAAATACAAAGGTAGGGCATTCCAGAGCTTAATAGACTGTACAGTAAAAGATTTATTAAAGAAAGATGTATTGTGAGTTGGTACCCTTAAAATGAGTTTTCTTGAAGAGCGTAAAGGTTCCCCTGGAAGCCCAACAAAACTAAATTTCTCCTTAAGATAAGGACGAGTAGAAGGGTGAAATAAGACACAGTACAGAATAGAAAGAATATCATCATGTCGGGATAATGAGCTGGAATGCTTTGGGCATTAATATGAATAGCATTGAAATTATTCACACAGTCTGAGAAACAAGAATTTAAGGTGATGTTGAGTGAAGGAGAAGCAGTTGTACTGTGATAACTAACATCACTAAGTGTCTCATCATCCGAAGACAACGACAGAAACAAATCACTATCGTTACAAATGTTTGAGGATAACATAAAAACTAATTAAATATACAAATAAATACTAATATACAATAAAAAATAAAATATAAAAAATATAAATGCAAGATCGAACGGTACCCACACAATTACAACCACCAGCAGCATGAAAGAGAAAGCATATAACACAACAACAACTTAAATAAATAAAACAATAAGTTTAATATTAAAATTCCCAAAAAAAAAACTTGTAGTCTAACACCAATAAATTGTAAAAAATTATAAACGTCGGACTAGGCAGTATGGTTATAGATGCCTTTGCCAAGTTAGTAAAATATAAAAAGTAAAAATGAATCTTAGAATTCTCTGTCTACGTCTAAGAATGCTTCTGTCAGCCTCTGTGGTTACAGTACTCTAGTATTGAAACAGTAATCTATGGTTACAGGTAACAACTGTCAGTCTTAAAGTAAACAATAAAAATAAAAAACACAAAAGAAGAAATTAGGATAAACAATTAATCTAAATACCTGCAATGTGGAATAATTAAAATAATTTGAGAAACAGTCTTCAAACTAGTGCAACCAATTAGAAATGATGCCATTGAAATATATGGCAAAGAATTCTAAATTAATACCTAATAACCAAAAGTTACAAAAAATACATGAATTGAGCTGCTGGAGTACATGAGTAAAAGCCAAACTACAAGAAAAACACGCCACCTTCATTTTTTAGTCGTCTTCCTAGCCCTAGCAGTAGTAACACAGGGCTTAGGATCAGAAGATGCCGCCGCAGCTGTCATCACCGCCGTCGTCGCAGTCAAAGATGAGATAGTAGGAACACCACACGCTGCATCAGGAATGGCGTTCACCTCAGGCACGGTGTACACCCGGTGCTTCGTGCCATCGGACCCAAGCACCACGACATATCCATTTTGTGACCAACACTGGGATACGCCAAAGCGCTTCCGAGCAGCAACGAACGCCTCATGACGGCCCTTAGTCAAGAACTCGGATAGAGTAACTCCGCTACCCTTTAATTTGGTTTTAGAAAACCAGACTTTGTCACGGAGATCCTGATCTCGAAACTTCACAAGCAGCGCTCGAGGCTTGTCGCCACGAGGTTGCCCTAAGCGATGGCATCTAGTGATAGAACTCACAGTAATTTCAGGGATATTCAATCGCTCCGATAATATCTTACTTGTGCAAAGAACTGGGGTTTCATCTCGGGCTTCAGGCACACCATGCACAAGCAACATCTTCCTCCTGGTCCTTACCTCCATTTCATCTTGATTCCTAGAGAGAAGCTGGAGCTGAAGTTGCAAATTTTCTAGTGCTGACAAAACAAATCCCCTAAAGGCGTTAAATTGTGCATTAATGTTGGAAGTAGGGCTTGTTGCAGGGATGGATGTTCTGACCTCCCTCTGGAACTCATCCATACGTGTAGTAAAATTCAGCGTTAGCTCTTCAATTGACTTCTTAAGCAAATCCATTATGAATATTCAATCAAAGGTTATATTCAAAGGTCAATGTCAGGTGACAGTGAAGTGGCAATAATAAGTTTTAAGTTTTGCAGTGAAAAACAAATTATTAATAAACAATGCTGGTGGATTTATGTACTTACAGGTACATTTATATACTTGATTATCCTAGATTTACTATATTTTAACATTAAAATCTCAGGAACAGTTTTAAATATGTCAATACACTTGCCACCTACCCACCAAAAAAGTGCTGAGCATTGTGTGAATCGCACATCTGGCATAGAACACTCACACCGTTGTATGTTCTTTATATTCACCACAAGAAACACAGTAGCATAAAACTGCTATTTACGCTGATATTATTTATTTTATAGGATAGGGTGACAAAAGAGCACACAGTCCACCGTGTTTGCTACGGTCTATAGACATCTACATCTATCCTCGATTACAAATCAAAATGCAGATGTGTTGTCACCCGTGAGGATGGACTGTCTGAAAAGAAGAAGAAGTGAATAAGCCCTTGTTAGGCAAATTGTTTAATTAAGTAGGTTTCCGCAGTAATTCAACACGTGTTACTCGCATTCTATGGCATTAGCACAATTAATGAATGAACTGAAACGCACAATCTAGTAAAAAAATAAATTGTGTGTAATTCTTGTATGAGTTTTATTGATTTGTGTGGTTATTTTAGCTTCAAAGAACTCAAGAGGTCCTCTGTATAAGAACTTCCACCGCCAAAAATTATTCTTTCAACGTTTTTTGTAGATACTTGAACTTTGAAAATTGTGTAGGAACATCTCGAACAGTATGAGGAAAAATAATTAAATGATAATAGGCGGTAGATTATTTAGAACTCACCAGCGTTTTAATAATATAACGTTGTTTGTGGCGGTGTAGAAATATCTACTACAATAAAAATGATTTTGATTTTGCAACCTTCCGCTAACTAAATACAATGATGTCTTACCTAGATTGAAGAGCACCTCCCTCCCTCAATTACGTGCACTAACTCCGTCACCACTAGTCCCAAAATTTTTAAATATTATTTATACGATCTGCATTAACGCTCCTTTTAGGGATTCGGCATCGGATGGTCGCAAGATGTCGCTCTTTTGTTTAAATTGTGAGATGAGAGACGGTAGATCCAAAATTACGGCTTTTTGAGTTTTGTTCCTCACCCTCACTGAAATGCCCAGCTTAGCTAAATTGTCAGTAAGGGATTTAGGAACAACTCCCGTGGTAGAGAGAATCAGCGGGACGATAAGTACCTGCTGCTGTCGCCTTAACTGTCGGATTTCTTCAGCTAACCGCTGGTACTTAATCAACTTTTCAGTGCTGTACTTCTGCACATTATGCGAGTTTGGAATGCCAATATCAACCAACCACGTCCGCTTCTCCTCCTTTTCTACTAATATTATGTCCGGTCGATTATGCTCAGCGGTCCGGTCAGTTAAAACTGACCGATCCCAATAAAGTTGGGCAGAATCATTCTCGAGTACCAGGGATGGATTGTATTTCCAGTAGGGTTCTGTCTCCTTAAGGAGACCGTATTAAGTGCCAGCTCTAGGTGCACAATTTTTGCCACGTTGTCATGGCGCTGGGTGTACTCGGTTCCAGCAAGAGCCTGGCAGCCGCCAGTTTTGTGCTGGATGGTCTCTGGCTTTTGATAACACACTGGTCATCTTCGATATCTGTCTTAAATATTACTATTATTATTGTTTTTATTTATATTATTATAGTTATTTATTATTATTAATTTTAAAATTATTATTAAAGATTAACCTTAAAGATGTTTAACAAAGGTGAATTAGAAACCTTTGTTTGTTCATTCAGCAGTGCATTGTTACCATTATTATTTTTTTAAATCTCCAACTGTTCCAGCACACAAAGTAGTAGCCCCTTATTACAAGTATGTAAGACTTCAAAGGGATGGTTGCTGGCTAGGTTGTGTCCAGTGTTCAAGAGATGTTTAGCAAAATGTGATTTATCAGGATTGCAATTTCTGTACGCGGCCAAATGCTCTTTATATCGCGTCCCGAAATTGCGACCAGTCTGACCCATGTAAACGGCATGGCGTTCATCACAAACAAGTCTATAAACACCCGATTTTTGACTAATATTCAACTTATTTATATTATTACAAATATTCCTAAGCGAATTGCTTGCTTTGAATGGCATGTGTATGTTTGATTCTATCAATTATATCTACTATACTATAACGTATCGCGGGTGTTATAAGAGGTGACAGAGGAAAACCAGGAGATGGGCAGTAGCGTCATCCTAATAAAAACTAAAATAAAAAGAACTTCGGTTGCCACCAGCTAAACGTGATACTGTGGACTCCCTTCTATTAGGTAATTTATGAAGAACGAAGAACGAACGAAACAGGAGATGGGCAGCAGAATATTCCTGAATACAATTAAAAATAATAAAATAAAAAAAGGCGGCCAACCCGCCTCCCAATCGTGGCAACTATGGTAAAATCATGGTAAAATCAACAGATGGACCGATTTTAATGAAATTTTGTGTATGTGATTAAGTCGATTTGAGAATGGTTTAGATTTACAATTGAATCCGGTGGGTGGCGCTATTGTCGAGATACAAAAATAACCCTTGTCAAGCTAAGGCGGATCGATAGTTTTTTTTTTTATAAAATTAAAGTGGCCAGCGAAATTGTTCACCTGCAATAAATTTCAAGATTGAATGCCTCTATACGCTTCAGAAGAAATAGCCACCAATGGGACTGCGCTAATGAGGCCGTGGATGTATGGGAAATAGCCAAGAAAGAAAATGAAAAAAAATAGCATTTTTGATGTGAAACGTCTACTGGTGCGCATTTGCAGTAATTCCGACTAGTATACCCTGATGGCATACGGCATAACGCTCTCTCTTATGTGAACGTGCGCGTATACTATTCACGTTGCTGCTTCTCGGTGTAAGTGACATAGTTGTGTAGTTTTTGTGCCTTTCTATATTTTTTACTCCAATTTTCTTTATTGGTTTTCATTAATAATAAATTCTACCATCAACTATGATGTTTTTAAATCTGCCAGGTGACCCGAGACGGCCAACATTTTTTTAAGCTTGAATATAACTTGTCTTACTTATAAAAAATATATAATTGTTGATTATAATAGCTTACTTATGTACTTTGTTACAGAATAAGCGACAAACAAGCATACATTCCATCTGTTAGTAAGTGAATGCTGTGGCCTTTAGACATCTACAACTATTTTCAAGTAAGAATCAAAATGTAGATGCGTTATCATTCATGAGGACGAATATGAAATGCCTTATTTACAATTTCCGGTTCTCTACACTCACTACATAAAACATATTTTACGTTGATAAACCGTGAGAGCGTGGTTCTTCCCCGGTCGAGCCGACCTATTCATACTACAAATTTAAAATGGGGTGACTTTACTATTTGTACACTTAAGTGAAGAGAAAGAGGGTGAAGAGTGAGGGGGTGGGAGGGGATAAAATTAACTTAAAGCATTTCTTAAATTGAAGTCGATTTGTATAAGTACGTTTAGTGACGTGCAGGTATGGCGTAAATAAGTCTACTACCCCATTATACAGTACGTAACAAAAACCCGTTGGTCGTTTCAGGGACATAGGCATGGCAATTATGATGATGAAAAATTTTTTTGGTTGCTTTAAACGGTATTTTCTAATCAGATAACTTACTAAAATAAATATTTCTAAAAATTTTATTTGCTTCTGAACTTACCGACACGTGCCAACATATTTTCTTCAGCCGCTATTAGGTCACTGACACGACCGCCTCAAACTAAGCCGCTGAGTTTTTGTGTAAATCGTTATAACTACCTAGACACAAGTATTCTCCAAAAATTTAAATTTAAAAATAATATAAATTATAATGAAATTTTTTTTAATAATGTGCTAGCAGTTTGTGAATTTTCCATTTCTCTTCTTGAATACCTAATAATATTTAATATGTTTATCATAATTAATATGTGTATATTTAATATATTTATCTTAAATTTTATAATACCTTACAAATATCATTTTACAAAATCGCTTAACGAGAACTATTCTTAGACCCGCTAAGTAAACGATTTTTTGACGAGATCTAACAGTTTCTGAAATTGCGTTCATTACAATCTATCAAAGTCAACTACTGAACATTAAAATGAATATACTGGCTTCTCCACAGATAATCCCATAAGAGGGATATTTGCCATATTTTCCACTTTTGGCAAGCGGAATGGCAACCGCAGTTTTTTTTCACTTTGGATCTAGTTGTTAAGAAGATGCTGTGAAGATGGTACCAAACCCATGGGACGATTTGGGGTAGCGCGTATTCTTTCAACCCCAATACACAATTGCATTTGAATACTTATGTTAAAATATTTTAAAAAGTTTGTTTCAATCATAAAATATTGCGATTAATTCCAAATTTGCAACTATGTGTAGGAGAAATTTAGTATGAATTTTTCATATGAAATTTTATTCGTTAAAGAATATTGGTTGCGCGGAAAACGAATACCCTAGCATTTTTGTTCAGTTATTTAGTAATTAGCCTGTACAGTCTCCAGTCACATCCGTTTTCCTTCCGCACGGGCCTGAAAGGGGGGGTTACATAGGTGGCGTCATTTCTTTGCCCAATAGGAAGCGCGCTCCGCTTAGATGGAAATGAAGACGGCCGTAGAGGTAAAAATACGTGCGCCGCCGCTGCTCGTCCAGTTGCAATGCAGTGCCCCCAACCTCGAGGCCTGAGTAAGAGGCCACCAGGCGACCAACTCCGGTAAGTGCTCGCTCCTGTAGATACTGAGCTGTACGTTTTTATTTTCTTTTTTGTGCTTTCCCTGGCAGCTCATCAGCATTTCCTTCGTACAAGCTTATCATAGTGAGTTTCATTATCGCGAGTGTATTGTTCAAAACCCACCACGTGCCACGTCCGCTATTTTATTTTGTCTATAGCCGACCAAGTCATACAGCCCACTTTCGTTAATCTCACACAAAATAGTTTGAGGTCATTGTCCCTGGGAATCGAACCTGAGACCCTGTGGCCTAGCCATTTTGTGGTCATTTGTTCCGAATTCGAAACCAGGAACCCTATCGTTCAACAATTTTGTGGTACATATGCTCCGGAATCGAAGGGCAACCTAGTAGCTCCACCAAATACGTAACAGGAAATATTTTTTAAATAAATACATATTATTGTTTATTACAAGAATGTTATGAAAAATAACAATAAAATACGCGGCGTTAGCTGATAAACGACTTAGGTATAGGAAAAACCCAAAAAACCTCATTCTTCAAGTGATCAAAAGTAGCGTTCACTATATGCCGACTAACTTGGATCCAATATCCATTTTTTATTCTGTGCTAATATTTTGTAGTAATATTTACATATACATACATGGGAAGTTTTATAAACATAAAATTTTGTCATAATTCAGTGGTCAAGAATAGAAGTAAAAATAAGTGTTATTTATCGACGTTCGATAAAAAAATGCAAAATAGTAGATTTTGAAAAACATAGCAGCATAACGTTTTAAGTATATGTTTTTGTGTAGAATTATTCCACAATTTTTCAAATTTTTCTTGTTATTGTAGTGTTTTAATGTATTTTTACAAATTCTTGCTATAATTTAATTTCTTAGTAACAACTCTGCCTGTAGTAAATAAGTAAATAATAACTAATATTAAAAAAATGCATCACGAATCACAACAAATTTCCTCGGTTCAGAAAATATCAAGATTATTTCCAAGAGAACAGTGGCTTTGCCACGTCTACGCATGACGAACAAACACCAGTGAAAAGTAGTAGCTGTTATCACCCGCGTAAATTAGTTCCGGACGGATTTGTTTTTTATATTGCGAAATTAAGTAACCGCCGTAAGTGTCTTGTATGCTATGTATTTTTTTTTTTGATTTTTGCATTAAGTTTTGTTTATTTTTGTGCAACGTATGGGCGTCGCCACTTAATATTAAACCAATGTACGTTGGAGCTGTTCATAAATATTATGCGAGATTTACCACGATTATTTCTGCTATATGTTGTGTGTGCATGAAGTGTTTTTGTTTGTATGAGTATTTTTGTATTAATAGAAAATTATAGAATTGTATTGAATTTTGATTGAACTTCTTTTAATACTACTTCTGTTTATTATATTTTTTTCATATTCACGTCATAATTAGTTTTGTTAACGTGAGAAACAAATGAATGCATGAATAAAATAGAATAGAAACTTTTTATTTAATATAGATTACAAATAATACTTACTGAAATTCACTGTTATGTTTATTTTACCACTGGTTTGGAAAATACATCTGTACTGAAAAGAATCATCAGTAAGCCTAGCGGTATATTTTGTTTTACTTTAAAAAAGGACAGTTTACAATAATTTAAGTTATACAATAATTAATAACCATTGACTTATATATTACTAGCGTAAGGACCGGGCCGACCGAACAACTAAAACGGACCAGTGCGCTGGTCCTAAAATTATAGTTTAGGGCCAACGCGAATAGGTCGACAGTTTTGCGCGCGCAGGACAGATTTGTCTGTCATAAATATTATGTCAAGCTGCGTGGTGAAAGGATGCAAAAATTACGATACGAAGATTAAAAAGGAACATGGGATATCGTATTATCGGTTAATAACCCTGTATTAATTTTGTTACAATTAAATTATTATATGAACGCATTTTTAAAGTTTTATTTTACAGTTAGTTTAGTTACGTTACCAATATTAGGCCATGGTTGGATTCAGACCCTCAAAAATATTGTACATGAAAAATAAAATTATACTATTTTTTAAAAATTGTATCACGTTTGACGTTTCATGTTTCTTTTTTTCCCATGTAGCGGGATTTTGGCGTCACACGTCTAGTTTATCTATACGTTTGGTTTTTTACGGTTTTATTTTTATATACGTTTTATGTTTGTTTAAAAAACTTAGAATAAGTTTAATTTTGAATATTGGTACCTAATATATTTTATATTCAATAAGGGTAAAACGAAAAGAGTATAAAAGAAAACATATCTGCTTAATTGAATCTGAAAATCTGAATAAAACTATTATTTACGGATTTTATCGCGTTCGTTTCGGGTGCTTTACAGCGCCCATGGTCACGGGGCCCCCCCGTGAGAGAGTGAGATGTAAATCTGAGGTTCTACAAGCGGTACGTAGACGACACTTTCACAATTTTACCATCTGACAAAGTAACTGCATTTTTAGACCACCTTAACTCCATAAACTCTAAAATATAATTCACAATGGAGTTAGAGGCAAATAATTCTTTAGCTTTCCTAGATGTTTTAGTCATCCGAAATCCTGATAACACTATTGGTCACACTGTGTATAGGAAAAAGACCCATACCAACCGATATTTAAATGGTGAATCTCACCATCATCCTTCACAGTTAGCTACCGTGGGTAAATCTTTGTTTCAGAGAGCACGAGGGATCTGTGACAGAAAACATCTGGCCGCGGAGCTTCAGCACGTCAAGCAAGTATTGCAAGACAACAAGCTTCGGGTCCCGCGCCTACGTCACAGTGAACGAGTGAAGCCGGCCACAGTCGAGCGCGCGCCTGCTCTACTACCATATGTTAGAGGACTCACGGACAAGATTGGCTACATCTTGAAGCGAGCGTCCATTAAGACATACTACAAGCCGCTGAAGAAGATTAGTCAATTTTTACCATCCATCAAATATAATATTCCTCTACAAGATGCAGGTGTGTACAAGCTAGATTGTGAATGTGGTCTCTCTTACATAGGTCAAACAAAGAGATCTATAAAAACCCGCGTGAAGGAACATATAGCTGATGTGAAGCACCGACGCTCCGGGAAGTCTGCAGTCTGCGAACATGTTCAAGATCGTCCCCACCATTACATTAGATTTGATAAACCACAAATTCTCGCAAAAGAACACCGATTCCTACCAAGGATGATACGCGAGGCTATTGAAATTAAAAACCATCCAAATTTCAATAGAGAAGATGGTTGGGTGCTACCATCTGCTTGGGATCCTATAATTAACAAAATTAAACCCAAACCCAAGCATACCACTGCAAGACTTCATGATACTATAAGCTCGTTTTGCGTAAATCGGACCAAAAAAAAATTAATATTAAAAAACTGAAGGTAGCCGGACTAACTATGACATTGGGACGTCAAACATCTCAGTCCCCCCCGTGACCATGGGCGCTGTAAAGCACCCGAAACGTCGGGATAATAATAAAAATAAATTAAAGTAATTAAACGCGATAAAATCCGTAAATAATAGTTTTATTCGATGTGTAGTGTTCGCGTAAATTTAAGAAATCATTATCTGAAAATCTGATTCATAAAATATTTTGAAATTCTGTTTTCAAACCGATTGCTTCTGGGGCATAGAGTTTTTATCGTGGTAGCCCCTCATTACAGTTGTATCACAGAATAAATAATAGTACTACGTACAGTAGTTGCACTCCTTTGATGTCGACTGCTTGCCGATGTTTAATATCCCACTTAATTATTATTAATCAGATAAGTCACGCACGCAAGCCAAATAAAACTTTATCGCTGCGCGTTAGTGTCCATATTACTTTGCATCTTTTCCGCTTCCTAAGTCAGTAACTTTCTGTGTTTATTAAGGGATGTCAATATAAAGTAAAAAAATACATTGTGAAATGTTAATTATGTTACTCAGGTGAAGTACCTATTCTGACTATGATTGACTGACCATACTTTCGCCCCTATGGGAGTTCTTCGATGCCTAATGCATGCAAATTGCAAGGTCATTCGTCGGGAATCGCAACGCTTGGTTCGGAAGAAATAGGTAGATAGTGTAAACAACAAATAAATCTGAAATACGATTCCTAACAGAAATGTATCTATTCTACTTAGTTAAAAATCTTGTTAGTATACAAAGTTTTAACTTTAGTATTTTGTGTTATTATAACTTAAAATATTTTAATCACAAAATACAAGTATAGGTATGTAAGTAAATACTTGGATAGTGAAGTAAATTTTAATTTTTGTAATAAAGTACTTAGGTATTTCTTCTGCAGACCAAATTATTACTTAATTCTTTTTTGCTGTAAGTACACATCCAACAAAAAAAAAATCTAAAAAAATCACCTTTCATAACTTCCTTCCAAAATTCTTCGGTAACTTAAAGAATTTAAAGAAATTTAAAGAAAAGAAAATGAATTTAAAGAATGATGAATTCTTTTGTTGAAACGTCAGTTTCATTTAGTATCCATCCACGCAACAATTATAGTAGGAACGACGTTTTGCTATTATAATTTATTAAATAATAATTTTTAAAATATATTAAAACTTTTAAAACTATTTTTACCTAGAATTAAATACACTAAAGACTAATCAAAAACTATTTCAACAAGTATTTATAAAAACTATTTACGTAAACAGTGTTAAAAACTTTAACATTGAATCGCCTACATCGCGCTAGCCCCGACTGCGTATCCCAGGGCGCCTTGAGATTTTAGGTAATTACTTCACGCAGGTAGGAAGAGTGATAGTGGCCTGGTTGTATCAAGGATGCAACATAAATACATCGATCGAGCACCGATTGACCAGAAAGGGAGCTAATTCTAATTTTATTTAAAAAAGGTACTCATGTACAATACAGAAATTGATATCATAGGGTTAATATTAGTAAGACTATGGATTAGGTAAAATGTATGTTATTCTTATACTTCTTAAATGTTCGTTATAATCGTTAGTATGTAATAAAATGAACCAAAATTTTGAAGAAAACGCGTACAGTTTTATATTAAATAGTTAAAGTCAGTTTTAAGAGTGTCACTTCAACGAGTTCACTTCTGTATAATCAACGCGCCGTCCTGATTCCAGTTCCGTAAAATGAACGACATATAACGAACATGCACTCCCTGTTTAAAGTACACGGCACATTTAAAAGGTTGTAGTTTCTATCTTGGGATTGCAATGGCTAGGCTTCAAGAGTGTATCTCGTACTAACATAACGTTGACGTCTTGTTTGACCAGAAAGGGCGCGATCTCATCTTTTTGATTTCTGAGGCCGTGTGCGTTAAGGAACGCAACAGTCAGAGAGAATGATTTTGTTCTATCTAATGGTTGTGTTGCCATTGTG
Source organism: Parnassius apollo (assembly GCA_907164705.1). Classification (NCBI taxonomy): domain Eukaryota; kingdom Metazoa; phylum Arthropoda; class Insecta; order Lepidoptera; family Papilionidae; genus Parnassius; species Parnassius apollo. The sequence goes on along the minus strand of CAJQZP010000493.1, from coordinate 269,908 downwards.
GTGTTTTAGGTGAGGTGATTAGGCGCACTGAAAAGATAAGATTAGTTGATAAGTCCTATGTATACGTCGTGTTATGATATGACGTTTGTATTATGACGGATGCGCTACTTTTTCTTGTATTAAAAAGTTATGAGTAAAATATTTAGACGGGCCTATCCTCATTTTTGAAATCATTGTTAATAACGAAAATAGAAATAGGTTGTTAGCGGTCACCTCTAACACAGAGGTTATTATAATCCACAAATTCCTAAAATCTCTATACTTAATAGTGGACTTTTGATATATTGTAAAGAATAAATGAATATTTAGTAGTCCCTAGAAACCATCGCTCACTGAGCATTATACGTGACTGTCAATAAGGCGGATGTCCTACTTGTAAATACGTTTTATGTACAAAGTTTCACTACTCGATACTGGTCCGTGTTGCTTCGTCATGCGCGAAGCTTGGTTAACTAGCTTTACAAAGACGTGCAAATGGAATGGAATCACGACTGACCCACTTACAGTACGTAGTGTGGATAACTTTATTGAATTTATGCGATGCTTGTTGACATCTCTGGTCAGGAAGCGTAGAGAATAACGAGTCCATTTGTATTTTTCCTATATAGAATAATGTGACAGAGCACATAGTTCACATATTGGTAAGTAAATGATGTTTTTGTAGGTAACCCCCAGGCAGAAAAGATACGCTGTACACTGTATTAATGGGAAATTGAAAGTTGCCGTAATTTGAAAAGAAAAAACGAATTAATTCAATTATCGGACTACCAGATGCTCATCTTTACCTCTTTGTGTCAATATACCACGCATTATAACGGTTAAATAAATGGTATGCTTGGTCTTTGACAATGTGTACATTACAGTGGAATAATTTTCCAGCATCGGTTTTACAACTATGTGTGTGTCTTCAAGTCAAGAATTAATTTTCAAATGCTTAATTATGCTGAGCTACAGTGGCACAATAGGGCAGTCTTGTATACTATGCAACGTACATATAGTATACTTTACAAGACTGTGGTACTGATGCACAGGAGTATTATTTTAGTATAAGACAAAGAATTTAAATTTATCCTCTGAAAAAATTAATACTTAATTTTTTGCATTTATAAACATCTTTACTACCCAACTTGGAATAAATTTGAAAATGTTTCCTTTAAAAAGTTTCTCGTTTCCTTTGTAAGAATTATTTCATACTAGAGCAAATTAAAAAACTAAGAAAAGAATTTTTACTCCTAATTCTTATTTCAAGGCTTTATATTAGCATTACTTTAATATATTTGCGTGACGAAATGTGTTCCAACTCTGATCTCACTATTAGCATTTATGACTTAATATATATTATAAAAAGTAATTATAAACTAGTGGATAGCAACTTAAAAAATGCATCAATTTATTCTTAAACGATACCCTGTCTCCTCGCAATGTCAAAACTCTTGAAGGCCTTCGTCAAAAGCATCATTCGGTCAATCCTTCCCAGAATTATATGTGCTACTTTTTTTTAAATAGTGTCAATGATTTATGTAATATAATTTTAAATAGTAGTAGTAAAGTATGTCCGCGCTTTGATACGTAGCCAAGGAAGATATGGATGATAATATGCATCAGCGAAAAAGTTAACTAACAAAAATGTTTAAACCTATCCGTTTTTGCGAAGTGTACAGAAAGATTTGTTTCATAATTTCCATAGTAAGCAAGTTCAGGCCCACCTTCTAACTGTTTCAACTAAGATCTAGTCAACGGTTACACGCTTTACTATCAAGTATTCTGTGCACATTGCTTGATGGGGAAAGCTTGCGCATCGCCATAGGAATCCCTCTACTCGTAGGAGCGGCAATTTGTCAACCTCATCAGTGCCTCTGTGCCAGTGTCGACGTGTTTTGGTTCCATGGATTTTTATGTAAGAAAAGTACAGGTAGGTTTTCCCGTCACGGTTCTTTGAACGATCCGAAGAGCTCTTGTATCTATTAATGTTCATTCAGTTTTAGGGCTCTGTGGAATATTAAGAGACGATGGCAAGAGACCCGCTGGTATAATTTTGGTTCCTTGGTAGAGAGGTGAAACCCGAATATGAGATGCTAATTGCGTAGATACTTTGGTAGCCTATTATCTCAGGGGTACTTCGTTTAGAGCTGGGGTGGCCTCAAAGGCAGCTGAATTAAGTTAGTGGCGCATGAGTCTCTGACAGATGACTACATATTTGTGCCATTTACTGATGAAACTATCAGTCTGTGGGGTCCATATTCTGTAACGTTCTTAAAGGAACTGCATCCGCGGTTCTTTTCTCGCTCAAATGCTAAATATAGTCATTCAGTAAAGAAACGCAGCCAGCGTTTTGGCACGATACCACGGGGAGTGGAACTGTATGATAATTTAATTGTTAATTTTTGTTTTTATTCACTAAAGTTTTTTATGTTGTGTCTAACCATAAGCAATTTAAATATATAAATAAAGAATGAAATAATTTTCCAAGAAAATTACGAATTGTAATAAAATACAGGGTTACAATTGCAATTTCTGTGCAAGTAAAATCTGTATTCTTTTGCGGTTTTGGGTTGAATATTATTGAGTGCATTTTGACTCGCGACGGAACGGAGAAGGTATATGCGTTTATGGTTAAAGAAGAAGAAGAAGAAGTGTTTCATTTATTTAAGCAACCAAGGTTCGTATTTTGTTAGTATTACTTACATCTAAACTTATAACTATGTTAGTAGGCGTAATATTACTTGTAAAGTACAAAAAAAATACATCAATATTTATATGTGCCATTTTCAAGCACCTTCAGGATACTATTGTTGCTCCACCGCACTCTTCGCACCAGAGACGCACACCTCTTGCGTATAGTCACGTAAAAGCAGTCCACTCGCGCTTCCGCGAACATCCCTGATGAAATACAGAAGCGAAGCAATCCCAGCAGCACCCTAAATGCGTTGTTGTATTGTACTTGGATGGCGTTTTAAGCCTTTTGAGTATATTTAGCCCATAGGCTGCACGTGTAAAATGACGTGCAGAAAGCTCTAATTAGGGCTATTTAAACTTCCCTTGAACAACGTGCAAACCTGCGAGCTATCATGTTCGCTCTTACTGACAACGCCCTTCGTCTCCTCTCAATGTCCTCATCATCTTTCAGATGTTCAGATTTTTACTCCCGGTCTCAAAGACCATGACATGGCTCTTTTTTACATTATAAACCAAACCATGAGTGAGGGCGTAAGCTTCACAAATCTTCACCAGTCCTTGTAGGCCGCAAACAGATGCATTCAACAACAACATATCATCTACGTGACTGTTGTTAACGCAGACATCGTCTATGTGACAGCCGAATCTGATGCTGTTGAGTTTACCTAGCAGCTCATTCACATACAGGTTTAAGAGTGTAGGCGAACTCAAACCCCCTTGTCTCACCCCGCACTCCAAACCGTATGACCTAGATATAGAGCCTAGAGCCTTCCCATTTCACGTTATTGTCCTGGTTCCCGTACCAACACTTGAAAATGTTTATGAGTTCCAGAGGTAGTTGGATCTTCTCCAGTTTATCCCAAAGTAAGTCGTAGGACACCAGGTCACCCCCCCCGAATGGGTTCCCGCCTTGTCGTGGCGGGGGGGGGCTTAGTAGCCGCGGCTTGGTCTCCCATGGTGAACAAAGAGGAATCCACGCGGCTGGCCTGAGGTGAAGGGCCGTCCTGAGGTGGCCACTCCGAGTGGGCTTGGGGAGCCCACTTCGGACGTGTGCTGGTGGACTGCAGCGAGTGGGGACTCCGCACCCTCTACCGCTGCAGCCGAGGTGGAGTCGCGGAGGAAGAGGAGTGTTGGTATGGCGATGCGCCACTCGCCCTATCCTCCGCGACTCAAACAGGGCTGCACCGTTGATGCGGTGGTGATGGGGCTGCGGGGGGAGAGGATTGTCGGTATTGCGAGGCGCCGCTCTCCCTATCCTCCACAGCCGAATCTTGGTTGGCGGCGGAGCCATAGACCAGATCCGCTGCTGGGGTCGGGAAGGCTAGTACTTCTAAATGCTCGTTTTTCCTGGCCCCATGGCCTTCGCGCATCGGACGCGGGGGCGTCTGTTGCGCAAATGCAATTGGAGGCCGTGGAGGAAGGCGTGCCATGTGTTCTGGTGCGCCTTACTTGGGAAGGAGAACGGGGAGGAATATTCCTCTCCCGATGAGGTGCTGCCATGGGGCGGCAGTCGCTGCTAGGGCCGCGGAAGTGTGCGAAAGCGTTCCCGTAGCCCTGCCAATATGCGACGAAGGTGGAACACCATGGGGTTTTAGTCGGTGCGAGTCCGACATAACCCGTCCTTGCCCCCGCGAGGCGGGTATGCGTAGGCATTTCCCCATGTTAAAAAAAAAAAAAAAAAGGACACCAGGTCAAAAACCTTTGAGAGGTCTAAGAAACAAGCGAAGACTGGCATTTTGCGTGCCGTGTAGTATGTGATAGTGTACTTAAGAGACAACACCGCGCTTTCTGTAGACAGTTTTGGTCTAAACCTAAATTAACTGTCGTATGGTTTTAGACGTATTCATTTTGCGAATTAAGCACACTATCAAACACTTTTGAAATGACAGTTGCTACCGATATAAGTCTATAGTTGTTTTTATCTGCGAAATCGCCTGTTTTATTCTTCACTATAGGCACTATAATCGTACGTATCTTGTCAGCGTCAGCGGGTATGTATCCATGTCCTAGGCAGAGATTAAATAATAAATATACTACCCTAGGTAGGTGCAGGCCAGCAAACATAAGATGTTCGATACTGAGCCTATATAATGAACATAGATTTAACTACCTGATCTATTTCAAAAAGGTTAAAGGTTATTTGTTTGTTTGTGTGTGCAAACGAATGTTCCCATTTATCTCAAAAACGGGTGCACCGATTTAGATACGGTTTCTGTAAAAGGTCTGTGTCTCATCAGCCATGGCTCTTAGATAGATGTTATGATTTTAAATTAATATGGGCGCTGCAATAAACATTGGTTATGCAAATGAATGTTTCCATTTATCTCTGAAACGGTTCTACTTATTTAGATGTCATGATGTTATCACGCAAGAGTTCGCTGCAATAAACATTGTTTGTGCAAACGAATGTTCCCATTTATCCCCAAAACGGTTATACCTATTTAGATACAATTTTCTGTATTCTAAATCTATTCTGAATTCAATATGGCGGACCACCCAAGATGACGGACAAGTTATTTTGTATACACTCCAATAGTGTGTGTATTAAATGAAAAGGTTTGCTGAGAAGAATATGAAAAATAAAATGACATCACTCAAAATCTGGCGGACTAGTTTTTTGCATAATTATATATATTATAAAAAATATTTTATATATATGTTTTTTTAAAGAATATTAACAATGCTATAAAGATTACTAATATTCCCCTTAACCACTCGTGGTAAGCTTAAATTGCTTGTATTACGAGTGGACGTAGTAGTGAATGGTGGATTCGAACCCACGACCTTTTTAAGTTCACGGTCCTCGCACTGCCATTAGGCTACTGTCGCTTTAATATATATATATATATATATATATATATATATATATATATATATATATAATTATACTACTAATACTATGACTGCAGCATGGCTCCACCACGTATAAAATTCATGTCTTATTAAAATATTAGTTGGTAGCCTAAAATCATAAATAATTTTTGATAGTAAAATAGTTTGTAACTACTCAACAATTAAAACAGAAACATCAGCGACCTAAAAAAATAATTTGTTTTATTTCTCCTTGACTTCAATTTGATTCTTTTTAGCTGTAATATCTCTGATCATAAGTCTGTACGTTGGAACATTGATGTAAACGTAGTTTAATTAGAAAAAAAATGTCTTCACTCTGAACACTATTTCTCAGTGCTATGATGTTGTATATATTTTTATAACTTAGACTAAAATTAATTACCTTGGACCAATAGAAATAAGAAATACTGGCAAATTCTCCCATGACGTAATATCGAAACATTGACATTCGTGCTTAGAATAACCTTCAAAATTGTTTTGGAATAAGAAATTAAAATATAGTTAAATGAGTGTTTACGGGTGTTTTTGTTCACTCTAGTATTGTTTTTGCACCATTTAATTACACAGGACGGTATTTTGTAGGCAAATTTATTACACGACGCCCCGGGAAATACTGAGCGAAAATGAGCGTAGTTTGATGCACGTGTGTGCGTGAACGCGTGTGCTTACACATAAAGGAGCGGAGTTTTTTAGCTTCACCAATAACAAAGGCCGCGCTGTATCTACCTTTTGTACTTCATCTGAGACTTCTGGTGATAATAAAATTCAAAATGGCGAATCTATGATGCCGAATAAAACCAATGACGCATTAAATAAAACGAACAGACTTAGACACATGTTCAGTGATAACTAAAACATAAAAAATAATTTAGTAGTAAAAAATATTTTGTAAAATAAGCTTTTATTTAAATGCTTTAAAAAGAAGGAAATATTTTTTAAATTAAATCAAACCAATCAATTTATTACATTACACAATTTATATGATATAAAATCTAGTCATGAGATTTACTTGTAAAAGCAGGTAATTCTAAGAAAAAAATTATGTTTTTATAATATAATGGATCTAAGATAGCGGTCAAATTAAAAAAAAAACAACAATGACACATTAAATGATGTGAAAAAACTTAGGCACTTGTCCAGTGATAACTAATAAATAAAAAATAAATTAACAGCAAAAATAAAAGCTTAAAACAAACCTTTATATAAGTGTTCTAAAAAGAATAAAATAAACTTCAAACCTAATCAATCACATCACTTTATTACATTACACAATTGATAAGAAACCCACGACGCAAAAGAAAACCACGACGGATATAAAAGTTGTAATCAAAAAAGAATTAAATAAAATCTTTAAAAAAGACTCCGACTAAAAAGAAATAAACCACGAAAGATAAAATTAAAAAGCGTTTAAAAAATAGTTGATTTGTCGCAAGGTCTTTCATAATAAACAACTCGCGATGTTAAAGTTATTTATTTGATTTTCTTCTTTTCCTGCATATGTGAGGAAGAAAATTAGAAGACGTCATGTCGCCAACACGCAAGGGGCCTGTGCGGCGGATATTTCCTTGCTCTAAAAGGCTCTTAGAATTTAGAAGAGTCTTATGCTCAAGACTGGGACTTGCATAAACGGCAAATTTTACTTTCTTTTTTATTTCGGGGTTAGTCATATATAATTTTGTAGAGAATAATTCACCTATTAAGAGTGGAAGCATAGGTGATGAAGCGTTAAAAGTGACTATTTAGATGACTTTCATTAGGTTCATAAAAAAATTAATGAACAATAAAAAACCACTTCAACCTAAAGAAAAAATAATCAATTTCCACGTAAGGGCTACTGATGTCGGGGCTTTAATTCTTCTACACGTTGTCTTAGCACCGACCTAAGAATCTGTTAAATAAGGGATATTAATTAATTCTTTGTCGTTTGCAGGAATTAACTCTTATATTTAATGAAAAGTTTCATTTTTAAATTAATGTACTCTACACGATATGTAATAGCATGCTTGGAAAGAGTCTGTTGCAGCAATAAATAGTAGTTACACAGGGGTGACAACAAATCTCTATTTTGAATCTTTAAGGATGATAGATGTCGTATATAGGTGATGATAGATGTCTATGGACCACACCGTTCACTTAGTGTCCCTATTATTGTAAAACAATGTACAAAAATGTACAAATAAATATAATGTCGTATCGTGCCGCATTGGATTGTACGAGTATTCACAAATTAAGAAATGAACGTAGGGGACTTTATCAATAAGAAAATGGCCTCAGTAACAAAAAAAATTGAATACTTGGCAAAATTTAGTAGCTTTCAGATACAATGTTACAGTAAACGACCGAAATTTCTTCAGAGGCTCTATGTCAAGGTTACCTTAACCATTTATTCACAAGAATCTTGTGTACTGACCTTGTATGAGAGCGCCAGACAGTCTGGCAACAACCACAAATCGAGGAAAGTCGCTTTTGTCTTCAGTAGAATATTACATAAAAGCAACGCATTACTGAAGATATTATGAGATTTACTTCGATATTGATTCACTATTCAGATAACACTAGGCATTAACGTTAATAATGTATATTATACGTCCTCTTATTGGCCAATTACCTCCTAAATGTCATTTCAGTGAAGGCAAGCGAGTTGGCGGACTTCAAATGTCTTCAAATAATTTTGTAAGTGACACTGGAAATTATAAACATTACAACAATACAATATAAATATAATATACTTGTCATTATTTTATTAGTTTTATGATTTTTTTTAATAAAGTTACCTGTACAAGATTTTTCTCCTTTAGCGTGGGGGCAGTTTATATACAAACATTTCACAAGAACAAACATTCAGACCCGGAAAATAGTTGGCGCGTGCGGGATTCGAACATACGGCCCTTGGCACTGCACATTGCTAAGCCACTGTGCCATGGAGCCGCCAACTTAGTTAACTTAATATATTTTATCTATACATACATACATACATATATATGTAATTTATGCTTCTATCTATGTATAATGTTGAAAAAACTGTTTTCTATCGAAATGTGGGGGGTTATTTGGATGTCATTAAGACATTAATAGTCATTTTTCCAATTATTATATCTGTCCGTCTATCTGTCTGTCCTATTTAATCTTCAAAATGACTGAACCAATTGTAATAAAACTTCACGAACGACGATCATTCGTTCTGTGGGAAATCCGTCTCAATTATGTGACCTAAAATTAATAAAAAAACTTTAATCTGTTTCTGTATAATTAAACGATCAGAAATGTATGTGATAATTTTTGTATAAACTTGCTTAACATTATATTTGGAACGCAGGGCTCTAGCTATGACAGCGAATATGCTCGCTCGAAGTTAAAAAAAAACTCTATTCAGAGCCTATTGTCAGTCCTTTTACACCTGCAGTCTATGGGTTGAGTATACACGGAGGACGCTCACAACCCTGCGCGTCCAATATAATAACGGCTTCAGGATGCTGATGGGGCTGCCTCGGTACTGCAGCGCGTCGGCAATGTTTGCTGAGGCTCGCATAGATAGTTTCCCAGCTATGGTGCCGTGTCCGGGATAGCTCCAACAGCCTCCTGGTGGCGATAGGGAGTCGCTATTGCTGCCCTATCTTGAGGCACTGGAACAGCGTCCATATCGGCTCGAGACCTGCTCTGCCGGGCTAGCATGGGCAGGAGATAATATATCCCCGGGGAAGGGATAAATTTTTTATCCCCTGCTTAGTTTTATCCACCCTGCGAGCATGGGCACGAGACAAAAATTATATCCCCCGATTATATCCACTGACAAGAGATAAAATTATCTTATCTCTATAGTATATCCCCGTTTAACATAACGAGTAGACATATATCTCCCCCGTCCGTAGCATGGGGCCAAGGGAAAGAGAAAAAATTATCCCTTTTTGACATTTGAAAGGGACAATTTTATCCTCTTTCGCGGACGTGGGTTAAAGTTTATCTTCAAACCATTTTAAAACAAAAAAGATGTCTCAAACCTATTGCAACTACATTTTCGTGTCAGAAATTAAAAAACAAGAAAGAAAATTACATCATCGATCGATACGTGATCAGAATCCTTAATCTATTGGAATTATCCGACAACGAATTTCTACGCCGGGTTCGGATGCTCAAAGATTGTTTTGTATTTGTGTAAAGAACTTTATGAGGCTTTAAAGCCCATTAATTCTGTGGATGAACTACCGGTGCATATTGAAGTAAGCATCTATTACAACCACCTTGTCCAAAAACATCTTACTTATCTTAATATTTTTTCTAGGTAGGTAGTTCACATCTTTCAGTCTCTTGGCAGATAGTAGTTACCTACTAGAGAGGTACGAGTCAAGACAATGGCATGGCTGTTGTTCAAACAACAAATAATCAGCAAATACTTGATCTAAATTATTGGGGCCATCATTAGAATGAGGGGAGCAATATACTTTAAAGCATGAAGAATAAAAATGTAATGATTTCAAACAAAACAAGTAATAAATAATTTTATAATCATGAGTATTTTTTTAAGTATCATGTTATTTGTATTCCTAATATTATGTATATGAGTCATTAAAATATTTAACAAGCTTTGCTAAAGAATTAACATATTTCTTAATTTACATCTTTGAATTGCAACTTTACTAAGTTTGATAACTTTATTTTAAATCATTATGCTTACCTAAAATATAGTATAGACCGATTCTATTATCATTAAATATGACTTGACCATGGACTCGCCTTGGGTATTCTTGACACAACCTATGTAATTAAATTATGGCATTGAGCTATTGAGACTCAATAACTCAATGTTTAAGGGGTGACTACAATAAAAAAAATACTCATGATTATAAAATTATTTATTACTTGTTTTGTTTGAAATCATTACATTTTTATTCTTCATGCTTCATCATTTTCAATTAAAATTAAATCTTTGTGACTTAGAGTAGACATCAATTTTGATTTATTTTGTAATTTTCTTATAATGGCAGTAATTCATCATCATCATCATCATTACATCACTTCATAAGTCCACTGCTGAACATAGGCCTCCCCCAAGTAACACCACAAAGCACGGTCCTGAGCCACCTGCATCCATCGACTTCCTGCATATCTTACCAGGTCGTCACTCCATCTAGTGGGGGTCGCCCTACACTACGCCTACTGGTACGAGGCTGCCACTCGAGAACCTTTCTTCCCCATCGGTTACCGGTTCTTCGAGCTGTATGGCCAGCCCATTGCCACTTCAGCTTACTAATCAGTTGGGCTATGTCGGTCACCCTGGTTTTACTGCGGATATTCTCATTTCTGAGTCTATCACGCAGAGAAACTCCGAGCATAGCCCTCTCCATAGCTCGCTGAGCGACCTTGAGCGTCCTCGTACGGCCAGCAGTGAAGGACCACGTCTCAGAACCGTAAGTCATCACTGGCAACACGCACTGGTTGTACTATTACATTAATTATTTACAGAAGTCTCTAGTCGCCACAGTAATGTATTAGTAACATTTAATGTATTGTACATTATTAAAGGAAAGGCATGAAATGATAATTTAAACATTTATGTTAATAATGTTAAAAGAGAGAAAAAAGGTAGGAATATACAAAAAATGACTTATCAGTTATATAAAGTCTACTAAATTAAATTAAAAATATAAAGTGGTTATTACATTTCACTTCTTTCTTATATGTATAAGATGTTACAACTAAATTAGCGTTGACAAGTAAAATTTCTAACATGGAAAGAAGACTGCAAAATTAAAATAGGATAATAAGAAAGTGGACCTTATAGCTATACTAAATCTAATATGTAAAATTAACAACGTGCAGAGATGTTGTAACAAATATAGAATAAAACAGGTTGGGAATGAAATAAAGATAATAACAGAAAAAAATGTAAAATGGATATAAATAAATGTATTCCTAACTATTAAATTGAACGGCAATTTCATTTTTTTTGAGCTAGTGCTTAGTTTAGCTAGCCACTACACGCAAAACAAACTTATCACGGAATGGTGAACAGGGATACGTTTTACAAAAAAAAATCACTATTAAAAAACTGCTTACCTAAAAAATTTGAAATTACACCCATAGTAAGGGCATGAGTTTGTCCTCTATATACAAAAAAAAAATGAAGGGGGGTCGTTACACAAAAATAAAAGTTATTAGAGTACAAACTTACAAGACGTGGGACACCAGCTGCAAAAGTATGGTTATTCTGAGGATATACACTTCCGGCTGATGATGCATATATTTTCGGATAGAGCTTTCCGAGATGCCGCAAGTGACACCTTCAATTTCAGCCGCAGACTCCTGGTTCGCGAAACAACCAACCACGTGGTTTTCGTTTTTCCTCTAATAACTCAAGTGTCCTTTATTCAAAAATTCCAAATTTTTGGAGGATGATGTATCCCTAAGCGGCGCACAAAATCACTAAAAAGGTTGTGCAGGTTGCAGCAACTAATCGAGCGCCGCAAGCGATTTATTGTTTTGCTAATATGAGAAAAAACGGTTTTTCACTGAAAAAATCACTAAAAATTGTTTTGCGGCTAAAAGAAATTACACCACTAGATGCGTCTTGTTAATAGGCAAATTTTGACACTAAGTACTGATAATTATTTAGGTACCATTTTACGAATTTTTAACTGCGGGAGCGTCACAGTTTCGTGGCGTTCCGCTTTGTTTCCTTGAACGTGCCCTTCTATATAGTTTATAGCTTTAGGTATATTATCTATGCGCGGGGATAAGTTTATCTACTGTCGATATTATATCCACCATAGGCCCAGTCGCAGGGTGGATAAAGCTTTGACATAGGGATAAGACAATTTTATCCCTTGTCAGTGGATATAATCGGCGGATAAAATTTTTATCCCCTGCCCATGCTAGCACGGCTGGTAAATATAAAGTAGATAGTGTATAGTAATATAGTACGTAACCTTTTAAATTTTATTTATTAACCCACTCTATGGAAAGAAATTTCTGAAATAAAGAATAATAATAATAATAATAATTAAGGCGTAGGGAATTGACGACCCCATCGCCCGCTGACGTAACAGTTAAGTGACAAAACTGCTACGTCAACGCAGTCAGTCAGCGCCTTGCGAGAGGTGTGAGCGCCGTGCCTCGGCAGAATTTAGGGTGCAGAGGCCCGTTTGTGCTTATGGCTACACACGAAACGGTGCCGGGCCTGGGCGTCTCCCGTTAATGGACGCCCAAATAATGGATGATGGATAAGAAGATAGTGCGCAAAGGGCCGCTGCCTGGGGGTCGCCGGGGCGCGTCTGGAGCTGGCGCTGGACGCGGCAGCATGCGGGTCGCCAGCCGAGCGCGAGGAGCTGTACGGTCACCTAGCAGCCCTCCGCATCCATCATCCCCACCAGAAGGCTTGGTGTCGGCTGGGTCTTCTCGGACTCAGCAAGCGGCACCCGCCGCTGGTGGAGCATGTCTCATGCGTTGGTCACAAGCAATGAATGCAAACACATTGCGGGCGTACTTTAGGGCAAAAGGGGAAGAATCTGGATGTTTGGCGTATCGGGCTAGGATGCATCGTCTTTTTGCTGAGCTGGAGCCATCTTTAACCGTCACAGAGCAAAACCTGGCAGACCGAGTTCGGTATATCTTGCGCTCAAATATATTTGATGTTGCCGAACTCGAACGGCTACGACGTGAGGCTGTTCCCTCGTCGGATGAGAATGCTACAGCTGAGGATGCGGCGCCACAAATGGTAGAGCAACTCGCAAACGTGGATGCCGCCGTGAATACCCCAGTTGTGGTTGATTCAAACGATGATGGAACAGTCGCCCAGGAAATAAAATTAGAGCATATGAGGAGTACATTGGAAGAGGCGATTGTGGAAACGCGCAGTACGCCTCTCGAAAATCGACCGCGACTTCCCCCGCATAGCCCTAAGCAAGCGGAATCGGGCTGTCGTGAGGGTTCTGAACCCAATGCTGGTGACCTATTTGGAAGCCAGCCGGGACCTTTGCGAGACGGACTCAATTATTTTTGGCGCCGCGATGGCAACCTGCCGTATCACAGGCGCCAAGCTTTCCACGGCTGGACGCGCTACTGGCCATAGTAGCGCTATCCCAGCATGGAGAAGAAGAATTGAGGAACGTATCGCAAAGGCTAGAGCTCTCATCGGCAGACTGATATGCTTCAGATCAGGCAACAACAGGCCAAGAATTGTGCGCACCGTCAGGATGGCGTTTGCTGGGACAAATGTCAGTTTGTCCCAGCCGGATATAACGCAAAAACTGACGGAGCGCATAGATGATCTGAAGCAGAGAATCGCTGCTTGGGGAAAGCGGATTCGGCGATATACCGAGAGGTCGACACGGTTCAACCAGAATCGTTCTTCCAGAGTGATCAGAAGAGGCTCTATGAATCATTGGAGCGACCAATGGTAAGTGGAACGGGTCCAGCACCGAATCAGGCCGACACTGTAACATTCTGGCGCGGCCTGTGGTCAGAGCCCGTAAACCACAGCGAGGGCCCTTGGACGGAAGTTGTGGCGAGTCAGTGTGCGGGTATTACGCCCATGGACCCCGTCATCATAACGCCGGATGACGTAGCTGAGGCGGTCCGTAGGGCCCCGAACTGGAAAAGTCCGGGGCTTGACGGGCTGCATCACTACTGGCTGAAGGAGGTTCATGGTGTGTCACTCTGTGCTCGCCCGACAGTTTCAAGAGGCTCTCAAGCAGAAGTCGCTCCCAAGCCTCATCACTACTGGGATCACTCATTTGGTTCCTAAAGACCAGGGTACCACAGACCCGAGCAAATACCGCCCCATCACGTGTCTACCGACCATATACAAGACACTAACATCCATTTTGAGCGCGAGAATAACTTGTCACCTGGACTCAAATCAGGTGATGTTGCGCGCTCAAAATGGATGTCGGGGCGGTGGTCGTGGAACCAAGGAACCACTCCTCATTGACGCGGTCATTGGCAAAGTGGTGAAACGCAACCGTCGGAACTTCTCCGCCGCCTGGATAGACTACAGAAAGGCATTCGACTCGGTGCCCCATACATGGCTAAAGAGAGTCCTCGAGCTGTACAAGATAGACTGTACAGTTAGAGACTTCCTCGAGCAGTGTATGGGGCAGTGGAGTACGATCCTTTGTCATCTGGGCGAGCGGATGATGGCTGCGGAGAACCACATAAGGATAAGAATGGGGTATCTTCCAGGGCGATTGTCTGAGTCCAATCTGGTTCTGCCTCTCTCTGAACCCTCTCAGTACCTTACTGGAGGGCTCCGGGAGGGGATTTCAGCTACGGAAAGGAGGGACAAAAGTGACCCACCTTTTCTATATGGATGACCTCAAGTTATTCGCCTCCAGTCGCTCCCATCTTATGGAATTGCTAAACATCACTTGTGAATTTAGCAATTCCATTGGAATGGAGCTTGGGACGGATAAGTGTGCGGTCCTCCATGTTGAAAGGGGAAGGGTTGTTAACTCTGAGGGCGTAGACTTATCTATGCCCGTCAACTTAAGGACCCTTTCCGAGGCTGAAACATACCGATACCTGGGTATGTCACAAAACATCGGTATCGATGAGACTGGTATGAAACAGTCAGTTTGCGACGTGTTTTATGCACGCTTGACCAAAGTGCTTAACAGCCTTTTGTCCGGTGTGAATAAGGCACACGCATATAACGGCTGGGTCATGCCTGTCCTCATGTATACCTTTGGCATACTCAGGTGGACTCAGACTGAACTTAACGCCCTGGATAGAAAAGTCCGCACTACCATGACGTCCCATAGGATGCATCATCCGAGATCGTTGGTAATGAGGCTGTACTTGCCGCGGAAGCATGGTGGTCGTGGCTTCTTGAGCGCGCTCACCATGCATAATCGCGAAGTGTGCAGCCTCCGTGATTACTTCCTGGCGAGATCGGATGATCCATTCTATAAGGACGTCATTTCTTGTGATAAAGGACTTACCCCTCTATCCTTAGCCAACGAGCAATGGCAAGTCCCGGCAGTGCAGAGCATTTCCGACCGGGAGACCGTATGGAAGGAGAAGGAGCTCCACGGGAGGTTCTACAAGGCTCTACATGAGCCTTTCGTAGACATAGTAGCCTCCCTCCACTGGCTACGCTTTGGTGATCTCTTCGGGGAAACCGAGGGTTTTGTCTGTGCAATACAGGATCAGGTTATTAAGACCAACAACTATCGGAGATACATCCTAAAGGATGGCACCGTCGACATCTGTCGAGCTTGTCGCCATCCTGGTGAGTCACTTAGGCATGTTATCTCCGGTTGTTCGGCGCTTTCTAACTCTGAGTACTTGCACAGGCACTATCTAGTAGCCAGAATTCTAAACCAGGAGCTCGCTCTGAAATACGGTCTCGTGGATCGGAAATTGCCGTATTACAAGTACTTGCCGGAAGCCGTGCTCGAAAATGATCGCGCCAGGCTCTATTGGGACCGGGCCATCATCACAGACAGGACTATTCTTGCGAATAAGCCTGATATTGTGCTGGTGGACCGGGCACAGTCAAGGATATTTTTGGTCGACATTACCATTCCGTATGACGAGAACCTCGTGAAAGCCGAAACAGACAAGCAAACAAAATATCTGGACCTGGCTCACGAGGTGACCGACATGTGGGGTGGTCTGCCGACCGAAATTATTCCTGTAGTCGTCTCTGCAAACGGGCTAATCCCAGTCAGCCTCTAGGGTCATCTGAGGCGGCTGGAACTACGTGGCGGACCGCTCCAGGTTCAAATGCAGAAGGCAGTGCTCCTCGATACCGCCCGCAGCGTCCGCCGGTTTCTTTCCCTTTCCCCCTAACCCTCGGCCGTTTGGTCTCCCCTGCCGAGGGCCTCCATATGGTTGGGCTTTTATTTATTTATGTACTTTTATATTTATTTTATGTTATTGATATTTATGTATATTTATCTTTTCATTTTCATTTATAATTATATATTTATAGAACCCAACCAGATGAGAAAACTATATAGATACTCCAAATAATAATAATAATTTGGCGTAGGGAAATGACGACCCCATTGCCCGCTGACGTAACGGTTATGTGACAAAACCGCTACTTCAGCGCAGTCAGTCAGCACCTTGCCAAGAGGTGTTAGTGCCGTGCCTCGGCAAAAATTGAAGGTGCAAAGGCCCGCTTTTGCACATTCCGGCCTACCATGCAACGGCGCCGGGTCTGGTCGTCTCCCGTTAAATGACGCCCACAAACATGGATGATGTATTTGACTAGAATGCTGCGTGGAGGACGCCAGGGCGCGTCTGGAGCTAGCGCTGGACGCGACAGCATGAGAACCGCCAGTCAACGAGTGCGAGGTGCTCTGCACAACCACCCAGCAGCCCCTTGCATCCATCATCCCCACCAGCTGGCTTGGTGTCGGCAGGGTTTTTGCGGGCCCAGCAATCGGCACCCGCCACTGGTGAAGCACGCCGCATGCGTTGGACAACTCAAATGAACAGCAACGCATTATTTAAGGCGAAAGGGAGAGAAATTGGAGGTTTTGCGTATCGGGCAAGGATGCATCGATTTTTTTCTGAGCTGGAGCCATCTGTAACCGTCACCGAGCAAAACCTGGCAGAACGAGTTCGGTATATCTTGCGCTTCAATACATTTGATGTCACCAAACTCGAACGGCTACGACGTGAGGCTGTTCTTTCATCGGATGACAATGTTACGGCTGAGGATGCGGCGCCACTACTTGCAGAGCAACCGGCAAACGTGGATGCCGCCGTGAATACCCCAGTTTTGGTTGATTCAAACGGTGATGGAACAGTCGCCCAGGAACTATAACTGGGGCAAATGAGGATTACATTGGATGAGGTGATTTTGAAAACGCGCAGTACGCCTCTCGAAAATCGACCGCGACTTCCCCGCATAGCCCTCAGCAAGCGGAATCGGGCTATCTATGAGGGCTCTGAACCCAATGCTGGTGACCTATTTGGAAGCCAGCCGGGACCTTTGCGAGACGGACTCAATTCTCTTTGGCGCCGCACTGGCAGTCTGCCGTATTATAGGCGCCAAACTTTCCACGGCTGGACGCACTATTGGACAAAGTAGTGCTATCCCAGCCTGGAGAATAAGAATTGAAGAACGTATCGCAAAGGCTAGGGCCCCCATCGGCAGACTGATTTGCTTCAAGTCAGGCAATACCAGGCAAAGGATTGTGCGCACCGTCAGGATGGCGTTTGCTGGCACAAATGTTAGTTTGTCCCAGCCGGATATAATGCAAAAACTGACGGAGCGCATAGATGACCTGAAGCAGAGAATCGCTGCTTGGGGAAAGCGGATTCGGCGATATATCGAGAGGTTGACACGGTTCAATCAGAATCGTTTCTTCCAGAGTGATCAGAAGAGGCTCTATAAATCATTGGAGCGTCCAATGGTAAGTGGAACGGGCCCAGTACCGAATCAGGCCGACACGATCGCATTCTGGTGCAGCCTGTGGTCAGAGCCTGTAAACCACAACGACGGCCCTTGGACGGAAGTTGTGGCGAATCAGTGTGCGGGTATTACGCCCATGGACCAAAGTGGTGAAACGCAACCGTCGGAACTTTTCCGCCGCCTGGATAGATTACAGAAAGGCATTTGACTCGGTGCCCCATACATGGCTAAAGAGGGTCCTCGAGGTGTATAAGATTGACTGTACAGTTGGAGACTTCCTCGAGCAGTGTGTGGGGCAGTGGAGTACGATCCTCTGTCATCTATGCGAGCGGTTGACGGCTGCAGAAAGCCGCATAAGGATAAGAAGGGGTATATTCCAGGGCGACTGTCTGAGTCCAATCTGGTTTTGCCTCTCTTTGAGCCTTCTCAGTATTTTACTGGAGGGCTCCGGGAGGGGCTTTCAGCTTCGTAAAGGAGGTACAAAAGTGACCCACCTTTTCTATATGGATGACCACAAATTATTCGCCTCCAGTCACTCCCATCATAAGGAATTGCTAAACATCACTTGTGAATTTAGCAATTCTATTAGAATGGAGCTGGGGACGGATAAGTGTGCGGTCCTCCATGTTGAAAGGGGAAGAGTTGCTAAATCTGAGAGCATAGACTTATCTATGCCCGTCAACTTAAGGACCCTTTCCGAGGCTGAAACATACCGATACCTGGGCATGTCACAGAATATCGGTATCTATGAGGCTGGTATGAAACAGTCACTTTGCGACGTGTTTTATGCACGCTTGACCAAAGTGCTTAACAGCCTTTTGTCCGGTGTGAATAAGACACACACATATAACGGCTGGGTCATGCCTGTTCTCATGTATACCTTTGGCATATTCAGGTGGAGTCAGACTGAACTAAACGCCCTGAATAGAAAAGTCCGCACTACAATGACGTCCCATAGGATGCATCATCCGAGATTGTCGGTAATGAGGCTTTACTTGCCGCGAAAACATGGTGGGCGTGGCTTCCTGAGCGCGCTCACCATGCATAATCGCGAAGTGTGCAGCCTCCGTGATTAATTCCTGGTGAGATCGGATGATCCATTTTATAAGGATGTCTTTTCTAGTGATAAAGGACTTACCCCTCTATCCTTAGCCAACGAGCAATGGCACCCGGCATTACAGAGCATTTCCGACCGGGAGACCGTATGAAAGGAGAAGGAGCTCCACGGGAGGTACTACAGGGCTCCACATGAGCCCCACGTAGATACAGCCGCCTCCCTCAACTGGCTACGTTTCGGTGACCTCTTCGGGGAAACCGAGGGTTTTGTCTGTGCAATATAGGATCAGGTTATTAAGACCAATAACTATCGGTCTCTGAAATACGATCTCGTGGATCGGAAGTTGCCGTAATACAAGTACTTGCCGGAATCCGTGCTCGAAAATGATCGCGCCAGGGTCTATTGGGATCGGGCCATCATCACAGACAGGACTATTCTTGCGAATAAGCCTGATATTGTGCTGATGGATCGGGCACAGTCAAGGATATTTTTGGTTGACATTACCATTCCGTATGACGAGAACCTCGTGATAGCCGAAACAGATAAACGAAAAACATATCTGGACCTGGCTTAGGAGGTGACCGACATGTGTGGTGGTATGCCGGCCGAAATTATTCCTGTAGTCGTCTCTGCGAATGGGCTAATCCCAGTCAGCTTCTTGGGTCATCTGAGGCCACTGGGACTCCGTGATGGACCGCTCCGTGCTCAAATGCAGAAGGCGGTGCTCCTCGATACTGCCCGCATCGTCCGCCGGTTTTTTTCCCTTTCCTCCTAACCCTCGGCCGTTTGGTCTCCCCTGCCGAGGGCTTTCAACTGGTTGGGCTTTTATTTATTTATGTATTTTTGTATTTATTATAATTTATGTATATTTATATATTGAATGAGATATATATCCTTTTTAAAAATCACGTAAAGCGCTTAACCTGTAAGCTACAACGGGTCTTTTATAAACAGATTGGTTACATTAAAATAAATTGGCTTAAATTGAATACGATACAGTCTTGTTTTTATTTTATTTGTTTAAAAGGGTTTTCTCAGAAGAAAATTGATGATCGGTGGAAATATGTAAAAAACACCTGTGAATTTCGAGTAAACTGTAGCTTAACTGATTTCTTATTGTAAATGTTACTTCACATGTACCCAGATCTCAACGGGGTCAACATGCATCTAATATACAATATACAAAACACTAATCTAATACACAATATATAAAAATATCTAAGATATAAGTATACAAATATAAGTAGAGTTTTATGGCCAAGCGCGAATAGTATTATATTTAACTAGCTTTTGCCCGCGACTTCGTCCGGTTGGAGTTCGGTTCTATCGCGCCCATATGTGAAAAAGAGTCTGCTGGTACAAGACACAATTATAAATGGATATCACAGGCAAAAGCTAGTAAACTACAAAACTTCTTTAAACACCACATTTTTTGCTAATCTGTTACTGTGTGCACAAAATTATCAGACTACTGGGCGAGCTTACGCATGAGCAAACGATATATAATTGCCCGTTCGAAAAAAAATCTCTCAAGTCTATTGCCGTAAATTTTAATGTCCTTACGATTTTATGGTA
Organism: Parnassius apollo; assembly: GCA_907164705.1. Taxonomy (NCBI): domain Eukaryota; kingdom Metazoa; phylum Arthropoda; class Insecta; order Lepidoptera; family Papilionidae; genus Parnassius; species Parnassius apollo. The sequence continues at coordinate 249,383 of CAJQZP010000493.1, read as the reverse complement.
ATTGCAAATCAGACTTTGAGGGGAAATTGTATTCGTTTGAATTAAAAGGGAAGATCATTCCTGACAAAGGGAATTCTTGGTATAATGCAGTTTCACCTTGCGCACATCCAGTTATAATTGTGGCTTCCACTACATTGCGATGTAACGCTTTTACATTTAGTCTGGTTCCATTGCACATTTGAGGAGGTTTTAAATTTTGCAACAACATAACAGGAGTGTCTACGCGCAAAATAAGCTTATGATGTAGAAGACCCGATGGTTTCAGTGAATTAAGAAATTCGACAGGGTAATTACGTCATCTGTGTTGACCACAGACTCTATTGACGTGTACACCATTTCTTCCCCCTCAATGCCACCGCGGTTCGAGCCGGCCCATACGTGCAACAGCAAAACTTGCCGCGTGGCTCTACCACTGTTAAAATTTCTTATTAGGTTAATGTAACACAAAAAATGTAAAATATCAGTTCCATAGACTTCTATTTCGTTCACCTGTTACACTTTACTTTCTGCAGATGGTAAAAAATTACCAAGTATATATGTATGGATGAATGTAATGGAATTTTGAGGAAATCTGAATAATATGGAGTTTTTCATTCGTGATAAGCATCGATGATAATGCAATAATTTAGTATTTGGTAATTATATTCTGGTATTTTCACTAGGATCACAGCTCATGCTGAATGCATTTTGCTTTTTTAAATATTTAATTTATGTCTAGTTTGTGAAATTTGTATTTAAGTCAAACTTCAAACTCTAATGCATTAAAGTATTTGAAGCACCAGCAACGGGCTTTCCACGTTATGCAATCTTGTGTAAACTTAGAGCAATAATGTTATGGAGCTCTAAATACTTTAGGTCTCGATGCCGAGTTCCTCTGTTAAAACGCAAAGTAAATGGTATTAAAAATAGTGTTAGCTTTCACGTATAACACTATAATAAAGACAAATATTTTTGAACTACGTGACAGGTACAAATAATAAAATATAGTTAAAAAAACTAAAAGTAAAATTATTTTATACTAGTGAACCTGATCAGGATAGAAGAATGAAATTATAAAATTATTTTATTGTGATCGGTCCTTGATACGAGTGCAAATTTTCAAGCCAATCGTACGTCTTAATAAAAGCGTGTTAATAAAACGGGTTCTTTACAGCTAAATTTAAAATGAAATTTTTGTTTTTCGTAGGCTACAGTACGAATGGGTTTCGATGGGTTAGGATTGACCTAGGATAACACGCTCGCAGAATAACAACGTCGAAAAATAACGTTCTCATTGTTGGTAGGCCGCAGTATTAATGGGTTGGATTGACATAAGAATGAACACACTCTTCCAGAATTTCAAGGTCAATATAGCATAATAATGCGGTCGTATTTCATACGAGTGTGTGAGAGACGGGATATACGATGAGTCTTCGTCCAATAACGATTATGGGGACTGTGCTTGTTTGTTCTTCGTACTAATATTAAATATATTCATCATCATCATTACAGACCACCACGAGTCCACAGCTGAATATATAAGCCCCCTTCGTATATTTCTTATAAATTCCCACGAAGTTTAGTCTCGAATCACCTGCATTCATCGACTACCCACTTGACAATACAAAGCAAACACTATGATTTGGGTATCAAATGAAAGGGCTTGATAAGAGAAATATATTAAGTAAAGTGACGTAATTCTAAATCTAATATGATGGACGTCACAAAATGGCAATTTTTAATTTCCATAGTAACCTCTTTACACAGATTACCCCCTAATAGATTCCGCATCATCGAATATTTGTTCTGTTTCGATTTCACCAAATTTTGACGTGCATGAGTTGCGGGCGACATGTCAAATGCGCTCTTATAAAATATCGGAGTGAAGAACTGGAGATCCTCTTTACTGGAAACTTGTACCCAGGGCATTTCACCTTGTACCCAGGGGTATGAGGAAGATCCAGGTCTCTCAACGAGCTATGTAGAGAACTATGCTCATGGGGTTTATCTGTGTGATAAACTTATAAATGACTATATTCGCAGTGAAACCAGAGTTACCGACATAGACGAACGGATTAGTAAGCTGGCAATGGCGTTTGTCGGTTATTAGAGCTATATGGCCATAGCTCGAAGAACCGACAAACGGCGGTTCTTCGACCGCAAGGTTCTAGAGTGGCAGCCTCGTACATATATGTAGGCGAAGTGTAGAGCAGCCGCCTTCTAGAAAGAGTGATGACCCGGTAAGACATGTAGGAAGTCGATAGATTCGGGATCGTGCTTTATGGCATTGTTTGGAGGAGGCCTATGTTTAGCAGTGGACTGTAAGGGACAGTAAGAATGATGATGAATCAGGGGCGAAAACGCATCCTATATTTTGATTCTTAATCGAATCGATTCACCCACTTATCATCAAGTTTACTGTGTGCCCATTGATGATCATTTCTTTTCAATAAAAGAAGATATAATTCTCCATCCGCTTGCCAAATGCAAGGCAAAGTTTGCAACTGCAACAAATGTTTCCCTATGTCGTCGTTACGGCACCCACGGGATAATATGTGCTAGTAGATTCTTCTATACCACCACTACACGGTAAACTCTCTATCTATTATAGACTATAAAAGTCCACCGCTGAACATGGGCCTCCTCCATCGATTATCTCATAGGGAAGATTCCACCATGGCTACCATGCTTGCCAGGCGAGTTGGTAACCATAGTTTTTATTTTTATTTTCATTCCATTGTTGTGCATCAGAAAGATGGAGCTGCTCATTCTTCCGTTTTAGTTTCCTTCTGTCACCTGTTAGACACATACGGGATAATATGTAGTAAGCTTTTGTTTACACTATTACTACACGGTAAACAAGTATTACTAAAATTAAATTTATGCTACGGCAAATTTGAACGAGATATATGTATATAGGTACTTAATACCATTTCATTGATTAAGCATCTGTTTGTATGTTTTGATGTGGATTATTAGACATTTCATAAATAGTTTAGCATTTATGATGCGCGTGCGTTTAATACGTAAAATATGTTTAAGGTCTTTTATAATATAGTATAAAATCCAAATTAAACGACAATGTCCATTCAAATCTTATATATTGAATTCCTATATTGTCAAATTGCTATATATTATTTTATAAAATTTTAATTTAAAAAACCTACTATAACTAATGAATGAGGTCATACTCGATTTTAAATGGGTAGTTGTTAGAATAATGCGGAGTAAGCAAAACTTACATATTAAATTGTTGCGCGTCGAAATTTATGCGCGGTATACAGCGGGTACTTATTAGGGCCATCACTAGATGATAATAGTCAACTTGATACATGAGGAAAAATAGGAGCGTCAAGATCTTTCTAGAATTTTCCTACTATCGCCATCTAGTAACGAATTGAAGAACTAAGCTTTCTAGAAAACTACACACTTGAACTTTCTACACCTAGTCGGTGGGGACCGATATTTGCTGGAATGTTCTCGATGTTTCGATGGAAAAGGCCTATATAAAGCCGTCGTACATCACCGCGACCTGGGCAGTATTGAATTGACGATACGAGCGAAGCTTCCGGAGCGAAATAAAGTGAACTAAAGATTTAAGTGCGATTAATTATTAGTTTGTATTAGTTTTAATTGGTCTTCGGTAATTTAAGTGTCAATTTTGGTAAAAACATCGGCAGTTTTATCATAACGAACCCTAAGTTCGTAAAAATTGGTGTCAGAAGTGGGAAAAAATCATACCGATTTTACCTAAGGACGAAATGGAGGGTGTCCGTACCCGAACTCAACGCCAGCAGGAGATGGACCAGAGACAATTTGGTGGTGCAACACCGCAGACGTCGGAGGGCCAGCTGCCGGCCACGGAGGCCAGCCCGTCCATAGCTCCTGCATCTGCAGCACCTGACTTAGGTGCTCTGATAGTGGTTCTGAAGTAGCAGGCTTGCCAATATGAGGAACAGGCCCGCCGACAGGAGGAACAGGCCCGTCGGTTGGAAAAGCAGCTTCAGCGTGGATGAGAGGAACAGGCCCGTCAGTTGAAAGAGCAGCAGGTTAAACAGGCCCGCCAACAGGAGGAACAGGCCCGTTGACAGGAGAAACAGGCCCGTTGACAGGAGAAACAGGCTTGTCGATAGGAGGAACAGGCCCACCCATAGGAGGAACAGACCCGTTGACAGGAGGAACAGGCCCGTCGTTTGCAAGAGCAGCTCAAACGCAATAAGGAAGAGCAGATTACTCCTCATGAAAGACATCCACGCTACCTTCGGGAAAGAGATACGTGAGGTGATGGATAAGGTTGCTCTACATGACAACCGCTTGTCGGAAGCTGAAATCCGAATCGACCGGGTAAACAATCAGGTTGAAAACGTAATGGCTGACATGAAGAAATCATTGGAATTGGATATGGAACTACAGCTCCCGTAGTAGCTACTACACCTTCGCTACGTGGGTTCAAAGTGCCGCCATTCGACGAGACTTCCTCCTGGTCGGTTTACAAAATCCAGTTCGAAGCTGTTATGAAGGCGGACGGCTGGAATAAAAGTCAGGCCATGACTGCTCTCACACTAGGCCTGCGCGATCGGGCCTTAACTGTTCTGGAAGCTCTCGGTGAGGAAGTGACTTACGAGCAGCACCTTGAGATATTAGAGACTAGGTATGGCGACGCTCACCTGGAAAACGTCTTTCGTATACAGCTTAGAGATCGTGTGATCAACGAAAACCTACGGCAGTGGGCCCTTGAGTTAGAGAAGCTGGTTCAAAAAGCATACCGATCTGTACCTGAGCTTATTGAAGGGAACCTGGTGCAGACATTTATCGACGACATCCGCGACCTTGAAGTCAGAGCTGCTGTGAGGCTCAGGCACCACGGTGCTTCAGGACGCTTTGGCCTATGCTGGAGGTGGAAGTCGTGCGACAGGATCATCGTTCCCATCGCATCAGGGGGGTTGCAGCAACTACATTTTGCGACCAAAATAAAGGATAGAGCCTTAGGTGCTATGGCTGTGGTGAAAGGGGCTATTTTTGATCTGGCTGCCCTAAGCGAACTGTAGAAAAGAAGGTAATTGATCTCAAGGGGTAGTGCGGCTAACGGTACCGCTCATCAGCGGCAGGGTCTTCGTTCCCTTCGCGGTAGGGAGGTTGCATCAGTTACAGTTCGCAACCGTAATAAAAGTTACCGCCCAAGGTGCTACGGCTGCGGGGGAAGGGGTCGTCTTCGACTCCCCAGTAAGTGCTTCCCTTTAATTGAATCGTTTTTATTCCCTTTTCGCATTTTCTCTGTCAGTGGATCAAGTGGAAACTCCTTCGAGACACTGGCAAAACAGTGCCACATCGGCCATCTTGTTTTAGTTGTAAGAATCCGCACATACAGTCTACATAGTAACATCTCGCATAATAAGGTCGAGGCTCAACCTGGGAATCGAACCCGCGATCCCAATCGCCGAAACATTTCTGTCATTGGCACCACCATTTTTCTGGTTCCTTCGAGCTGGATTCGAGAGGACAACCTGTCGCTCTACCACTAATCAATATTAAATCACACTAGCAATATCGGCGATGGAGGACGACTTCCAACAAACGACACTAAATCAAACACTTCTTTATGATTTTTTTCTAAGCGGGGTAGTCTTTTTTATAGAAGAGGGGGCAAACGACCATGTGACGTGACACCAGGGGCATTGCAGATGCGTTGCCAGCCTTTTAGAAAGGAGTAAATTCTTTTCTTGAAGGTCCCTAAGTCGTATCGGTCCGAAAAAGTCCCTGTAACGGTGCATCTGAATACACCCTTACAAATAATTATTAATCACATTAATCTTGAATAAATACATTCTAATTTTAAAATAATAACAGATAAACAATTACATATTATTCATTTAAAATATTGTTCTACGGAACCTTAAAATAGTAATTTAATCCGCGCACCGTTAAACCGTTGCTCACAGATCTCTAAATCGAAAGTATGTACTCGGAGACTTCGGAGATGCGCACGAGTCCCCGTTCGGGCCATTGCTCGTTCATTTCTACCTGAGAATGCTTGAAGTTGACGCAACGCGCGTGGGCCTAAACGAACGACCGTTGAACTTACCTACATTCAAAATTTAAATTATTCAAAGTGCAGTTGATCCCGCTGGGGTGAGTTCCTATTTATTTTAACAATAGTATCTAAGTATGTGAGTCTGTTCTGCTTAATTTCTATCTCTTCTGATGGGACTGCTTAGCGCTTAGGAATTTTTAACTTTCTGGAAGGGGCGCTGAACTTCGCAAGGGCGTACACAATGCTACTGAAAGTTTCCTTAATGCTGACCTCCGTCTGGAATTCCAGGATCTATCCACCTATTCACCTACCTACCTAAGTCTCACTTACAGCTGTGCTGTGTGCTTATGGACTGTTGGCCTACTATCCTGCCAACGGCCATTATCACCGTCGGACCTGGGTTACCGTCGGCTTCGTCCACTAGCTAGCTATCTGCGACCTCAAAAATTTCGCCTGGACTTCGCCTCCCTACATCATGCCAGTGATCCCCTTCCTAAACCTAAACTCGTACGTAGGCGGAAGTAAGATAATTAATAAAATATTTTACCATAAATATTGACTATTTTTAAGAATCCACTTATCTTAAGAACCAACTTTACGGAACATCGCCGGTGGTAAACAATTCCACAGAGAAGTTGTACGAGGAAGAAAACTCCTAGTAAAACGTACAGTAGTGGACCTCCAAGCATCTAAATGGTGAGGATGGTATTGGTATAGATAGTCTGCAACGAGATGAGGAAATTTATCACGCACAATGTCGGCAGGTGTGGAACTCTGCCATAGTAACAAGTAAACGAGTTAATGTATATGTGTTATCTATATTATACGACTTTGAAAGAAACAAAAAAACTTATAATACTATCTACAAAGAAATTTCAACTATTTACAATTACAAACTCAACAATACGGCGTACCGTTCCGGTAATGCTAAGCGAAGCTAAATCTATCCAATGTTAACAAACTAGAGTGCATTGTTCAAGGAATTTATTGAGCAGTTCGACTCGATCAGGCCACCGAGCTTCAGTTCCAAATACGCTTGAATGGGCCAGAAAATGGTGGAGCAATAGGGTCTCGGGCTTTATTCCCGGGTCGGGTCCATATTTTATTTTTCGGGATCGTTTTTCTTGTGGACTGTATGCGCGGTTTAACCAAACAATATGGCTGATGCAGCACGTGGCAGTCTTGGACGATGCACTCACTATCACCCAATCTATTATGTAGCCAGTGTCCTGCATTGTAATTCAAGTTAAATTGTTAGGGGAATGAAAACATACTAAAGAAAATAAACAGTTCAGGGCAATTTAAGGAGCACTTACCGGGGTGGTGTTCCTTCTGCCGGTGGCCTCGTGGACGACGCGTCAGGTATTGTGATGCGTTGGAAGATTTCTCTTCCAACGCATCACAACACCAGGCGCAACGATAACTTGCACTATGCAAGGCGGTTACTTCTAGATTGTTCTATGGCCTACTGCTTCAAAGGTAAAATCACAACTAGCAATCGTCTTCTACTACGATGTAAGTAGGGGCGAGCAGCGGCAGAGCTGGCTCTTTTATTCGTATTCCATCTCCATTCTTCATTTAGACGGGGCGCGTTTTTTGATTGGCCGAAAATCACGTCTTATTCTAGACTCCGCTCTAGCCCTCCCCCCTTTCAGAGTGTGTGTGTGTGTTTTGGAATACGTGGATAGGATGGAGAGGGCACTGGCAATTACCAACCAAACAAAATGTAAGAGTACCCGTTTTTTTCCGCGCAACCAATAAGCCGGTTATAAAAGCTCAGTTCATGGGGTATAAAAGCTCTGGACTTAATATTTTATAAGCTCGGCGCAGTATACTTTATTAGTTGATCTTTAATATTTTGGCTTTGAATAATATGTAGTTGAATATTTAGAAGTAAGAAAGTAGTTTAATACTAGAAAATATTTAATTTGCGCTATTTTTGATCCATCCATTCATTTCGTAATGTTGTTTGGTATTCTTGGATACGTCTTTATTTAAAAAAAATAGTTGTTTATTTTATCTGACAATAACTGCACTTCACTGCTTAAACCACTAGAATTTAGAAATAACTAGTCTAGGAGATAAGTTCTCTAACAACCTTCCAACTCCTCTTAGTGCAATACTTATTTTAAATTTTGTTATAAATCGCATCTCTTAGAAATCTAAGATAACGCACGTGATACCCGGGATTGTTGACGTGTCACCGCATAGAGTAGTTCTATAGAATAATAGAGGTATAATAGAATATCATCGTGTTAAAGTCAGGAATATATATACATTTTATCGAAACTGTGTTTTATTTACTTTTAATTATTTTAATTCAAATTAAATAATTGTTAGCTTTTAGTTAAAAAGATAAAATGTTTTTGTAGTATTTTAAGTACTAACTGTTTCAAAAATTGACCGTGTAAAATATACCGTAGGTGTCGTATGAGGCGACAGAGGGAGACAAACCACAAGATGGACAGCAGAGTCTTCCTAATAACAATAAAAATACACCTAATAAAAATAAAAACTGTGGTTGCCAACTCAGATGCCAAGTATGTTACATATCGTAAATACCCCCTACGGACCAATCTATGGATTGGTCAATGTTCAACAGTTAGTGAATTAGTGAATAAATTTAACAAACTGAATTCACTTTAAGCAAAATATATTTAGCAAATTTACTCCATACTTCTATCATTTTAGTGATTAAATTACGTTAGTTATTATAACAAATTGCAGCTCCAATCTCTTCTTTAACAAAACTCAAGTTGGTTATCTAAATAGCTTTTAGATAAGCACGTAACAACATTAAACTAAATGCAACGGTTTAACGTTTATATTAATGGATTTTATAAATATTGTATATAACTAAAAGGATTACATCTAAAGATAAAATTGTGTATAATATAGGTAAATACAAATTATTCTTTGTCATAAACTTTACCGATTATGCAAAATAAAAAATAAATGTGCGTGTTAATGTGTACACATGAACGAATTGAAACTTCTTTATGATATATCATTCTTACGTTATTTAATATTTAGCATAAGAAGGTAGAATAAATTTTTATTATATGTATACTAATACTCATGCAGCCCTGGCAATGAAACGTTACAAAAACGTGACTTTTTTAAATACTGTACTATATTTCTCCTCGTATATAAAGAAGTTTAACTTTAATTGAATTGTTAACTAAATAAAATCTTTTAAGTTTATTCATAAGCTGCTTATGTTCTTCTTACTAATTAAAACTAAGACATATAAAAATACAACAATAAATGATATGACTCCCTTTCAGCTTAGAAGTCCATCTGGGTTGGTACATTTTTTATAGAATAAGGGTGGCAGACGAGCACATAGTCCACCTACGTGTACGTACTCCGCTATGTATGTACTCCGCCCAGAAGAAGTGAAATTGCTCACGGCTAAGCAACTCCAATTCATTGAAGACATAGGGCTTAGCAGTGAACTATAGCCATAGCAGCGATCACAATAGATCTTTTAGGTCGCAGTGATACTGGTCTCTTTCCCTAGACCTGCATAACTGCTCACACATAATACAAAAATATCTAAATCTATCCTTGTCTAAGAATCAAAATGCAGATGAGTTATCACCCCTTAGAGCTGAGATAGTATGTCTTTCTGCCACTCTGCAGCAATGTAAATACTGCTGAGTTTCGATTTTTGGATAAAAGATACAGCTTGAGGGTATTTTTGTTACAGATTTACCGGTGAGGGCTAAGCGCTCGCCGAAAGAATGAAGCACTGCCAACTTCCCGACTCCAGGCTACTACTGAGAATTTCTTGACAGAAGAACCCAATAACTGATTTGAATCGACCCTGAATTTGGAACTCGGGCCACGTGATCAGCAACGGCGCTTATACCATGTTTCAGCAATACGCCAATAAGGCAGTAAAGATGATCATAACTGTTATAGTAAATAATATAAAAAGCCGGTATTGTTTAGCAACATTTATGGTATTGTGTTGTTATATTTTTGTAATGAATATATCACGTTTTAAGCTTTACGTGCTTCTCAAATTTTATGGATGCAACACAAATGGGTCGATTAGAGAAGGCCACTCTTTTGTAGAATACCAATATGCAACAGCAGCTTAAGAAAATATTAAGTAATCTGATATATAAAAATTATTGTGTGTTTGTTTGTTCGCATTTTATGCGCAGCCATACTATTCGTTAGATTGCGATAAAACTACATAGTACAATTCACTTACAGTGGCGTGCGTGTCATACCGAAAAATTACTTTGAAAGTTGTACATTATTATTAAACATCGATGAATGTACTATCATTCGCAATTAAACAATATAACTTTTCTTAATTTAAGACGATATCCAAATTTATTTCTTCTGCGGCTCTAACGCACCGAGTCGTTTGAAAATGAAAACAACAGTATTCTGTAATCAAATATAATATGGTCTCGTTATTAATTTTATCAACAAATGTTGATATTTCAGATATTTTTGATATAAATATAAAATGGTTAGCTTACCACTATTTTAAAATTTATTAATTAATTTTAAAATTATCAAAACGTGATTTGGAAGCAACCGTTTTTCTGAAATTCAAGATTGACATATATTTTTTCTTTGGTTTGATTGATTTGAGTAAAAAATATTACAGAAAAAGCCTATTTGGGTCTTTTTAGCATAACAACATTTTCATTCTTAAAATGTTGGAAGTAGATGTCTATAAGACACAGCATACTTTGTGCTTTTGTCATCCATATTCTGAGAAAATAGAAAATAGCAACACAGTATCCGTATAGTGATCCGAAATTCAGAATCAGAATAATTTACAATGAAATATACGGGGTGAAACGTGACAATATTATTAAAGGCCCGCCTCAATATATCTTTGGTACGTGAAATGAAACTTTCTCATAAAGTGAGAAATTGAGAAAAATATAGGGCGGCGCGTTAAGATAAGAAAAATGGCGTTAAAATAAACAATAGAGATAAAGATAAATTTGCTCAAATATCTCTAAAAAATAAATCATTTTTGAAAAACCGTGAAGCGAATCCCGACGATTTTTATGTACTGTGAATCCTGGCAACTTTGCCATTTTTGTAAGGACTTTAAAGTTTAGACCCAGTTTTTCAACAAATAGGTACTCTTAGACTTGGTATAGATGTTAAAAGTGACACTATATTCTTCACTGATTTGGTATTTATTAGTGATTTAAACAAAACTAACATTAAATAGACAAAGTAATCAAAAGTGGAAAATGCCAAAGTTAACCTCACTTTGTGGCAACTTTTCCATCAGGTTTTATATGTTTATATTTAGATTTATAATGAAAATAGTAGGATTTGACTTCAAAGTTGAAGGTAAGTAAGGTAAGTACCTCATAATATAATAGATAACACTCAGAGTTATGCTTTGCTCCTTTATTTGTGCTGCAAATAGCAAAATTTACGCTTCCGGCAAAGTTGCCCTTCAATTTTTTAATATTTCATACAAACTTGAAATTGTATTTCAGGGTTGTCAAAAATTCTTAATTACGTACTTTACTTAATTTTATTACTTAAATCTTTTCTCAATAATTTCCTAATAAAATAATTAAAAAATTAAAAAATATTCTCCTCTAAAACAAAAAGTCAATTTTTTACAATAAGAAGCTTAAATTTATTTATATAAATACCAGAATAATGAAATAGAACTAAGAATATTTCTACCTTTGTTCGTGTAGACTTTGAAACCATCCAAACAATTTTGATGAATTTTTTTTGTGTGTTTGAATGGGGGACCCATATATGCTTAATATTCACATGGACTCGGTGGGTGGCTCTGTTGCCAAGATCCAGAAATCATGCATGCGAAGCCGGGTCAATTATAGTAAGCAGCAAAAATTAAGCTCGTCAAAATAATTTTTAACTAGTACTCTTTTTTATTGGTCATCATCATCATCATCATCATTATATTAAGATCAGGTAAAAAATAGTTATTTTTGTCATAATAGCACAACAGAAATTATAATTATTAAAAATTACACTGTTCATTGGGTGCAAATTAATATCAACACACTTAGTTGAATATATGAAAAAATACTGAGTAGTAATAATATTATTAACCCTTCAATCTCTTAGCGGTCGAATTCGACCGCGGCGCTATTCCGCCAAATTCAAGCGGTCAGTTTCGACCGAAAGCACTCACTGCACTTTAAACCATTAAAAATTATATTTTGAGACTACTTTTCTATGACGAATTTTGACATTTTAGAAGTAATATAAAATTTTGTGTACTCTAGTACAATAAAAAACAGTTATCCTATAGATATTTATTTAATAATCTACTTTAATTACGTACGCCATTTTCGCGTGAATATTATTGTGTTGATTTTTGGTTTTTTCTAGTGTTGTAAGATATTTTATTATAAAATTATAATGAAGCTTTTTGTGTGAATATAATTTATTTTTTACGTAAATAATTTCGAGTTTTCGACATTCGCTTTGTATGTTTTTTCTTGTTATCGAAATGCAATAGTCTTTTTGTAATGAAGTGGAAACTGACATTTATATAGAGAATTTTGTATAGATTTTATAATACCAAACATCTTCAAAGAAAAGTAGTCTCTAAATATATTTTTAATGGTTTTAAGTGCTACGGGAGGGTGCGGTCGCAAGCGACCACTCGAGATTTGCCGGGCGCATGTGACTGCAAGGGATTTTTATGGGGATTGAAGGGATAATACCCGGTAACGCAGTTAAAATAATATTGATTTCTCTATTCTTCTCCTTAACCTTTGATAAAAATGAATCGATTGTGAAGCTGCTAAAGTTAAACATCTTTACAAACATACCATACATAGAATATCAAGTACAGAACCTATTCTTTGAATCGTCGTAATTGGCTAAAAATTTAGGTTGAATACGACAACACTTGGTTGTAACAAAACATGGCAAAGTTACCGTTACATCATGGCATCCCTGGTATGGTAAGTTTGCTAAGTCAATTTTATAGACGCGAGGTTAAGACTACCATGTTAAAAATTAAATATTTCACTTCCTAACTTATTATTAATTTACTACAATGATATAGATACCTACATTAAGTATTTCAAACAAAATCGAAAGTTCTGAAGCACTGAGGAGTTAAATTGGGATTTCTAAAAAATTTCAAAATTAACTTTCATGTAGCCATATCGAAAACAATGCTGTCAATGAGTTTTTTTTATCCAAAATATGTCATATCTCGGAAAAGGTTACGTTGCCCGTTTTAATAGTAATTTTGTACATGTACATCACTAATGTAGTAAAGTAAACTTTCGTTGGTGAAGTTACCACACTTGACTGTATACCTAATTAAAATGAAGTGTCTGCCTACAATATTGATATATCTGGCTTCTACTACGCTCAAGGGCTTATTTGTATATATTTATAACATCAGCAATATAAATAACTATTTTAAATTTTTTTTCATTCATTCTCTCCGGATTGATATTTGAAATGGCTAAACCGATGGTAATAAAATATTCACATATCAAAGTAAAAAAAAATACCACGAGTGATCTAGGTTCAAATTTATCCAAAAATCTTGAAGAATTTTCTTGACAATTCGAAAAATTTATAAGATATGTTTATAATTTATATGATATATCTTTGATGATTTTCTAAATATGTATAATGCCACATCAATAGACACCATTCGGGCAAATAATCGGTTGTTTGCAAGTAGTTAATAACTTAAATAAATATTAATGAAACAAGTACAAGTGCCTCATCAAAATCACAAAAGTACATCAATGTTTAAAAAAAACTTCCTTTAGTAGTGTAACAAATTCGCTCATATTGATAAGAAAATATCACACATCTTCGTAATTATTACAACTCCTTACAATTCCATTGCTAAACAGGCTTCCTCCAAGAAATGTCACAAAGCACGGTATATAGCCACTTGCATTCATCTACTTCCCGTACGCCTTACCTGAGTCAATCCATCTAATGGGAGGGCGCATCCTAAGCCCCGCTTACTGGTACAAGGCTCCGGCTCTAAAACCCCATCTTTAAATAATCTAGCTAAAGACCGATTCTTTAAAGAAAAATCTTAATCAATCAATTTAAAAAATATTTCATTTATATATTTGTATCCTATCTATCCATAAAACATGGTGAATGGAGCTTTGCACTCCTTTATGAGCAGTCGGAAAGTGTCTAACAAGGCTCGTTTGGCTGTACATGAGGGGGTGTTGGTTCCGACACTCATGTACGGAAGTGAAAGTTGGGTATGGCAGACGAAACATGAAAGTAGAATAAATGCAGTTGCGATGAGGGCATTAAGAAGTATGATAGGAGTTAAACTGAGTGACAGGATAAGAAATAGTGAGATAAGGAAACGTTGTGGTCTGAAAGAAGATGTAGTGACAAAAATTGAGAAAGGTATGCTGAGATGGTTTGGCCACATCGAGAGAATGAATGAAGAACGATTGACGAAAAAAGTGTATAAGGCGAGTGTGAATGGAAGTGCTGGAAGGGATAGACCTAGGCGGACTTTTCTAGACCAAATTAGGGACGTCTTGAAAAAAGGCCAGGTTAAGAGTACCCTAAACCGTAGAGCATGTATGAAGGGAATAATGAAAGTAGACGAAGCGAAACAAGTATGTAAGGATCGTAGCAAGTGGAAAGAAGTGGTCTCTGCCTACCCCTACGGGAAAGAGGCGTGATTATATGTATGTATGTATGTATATTGTATCCTTATAAGTTATCCCAGAGAAAGGCACTAAACATGATACTCAGCCACATATATCCATTGACGATCTGTAATTAGATCGATTGTTTTAACGTACTGATTAACGACCTCTCTCTATTCCCTCAGTCTTATAGTCAGATGGGACGGGAATACGATACGTCTAGAGAAAGGTCCACCCTTTGTATCCTATTTTTTCTAAGGGAACGCAATAAGGTTTTTAATATAAAAATAAAAAAATGCTATACGCACGGAGATGAAATACCGCCAATTGATTGACTAACGCCATTAAATGACTTAATTTGGCCAGAGCCGGGATTTAAACCCGTAACCTTGTGGTAAGTACTCTCGTTTAGGACTACTAAACCAACAAAGCGGTCTTGCATTAATTTTAGGTAAAAAAGAAGGTAAGGGTGAAAAATCTTAAGGACTATTAAAAAAACACTGTTTTAATAGTCCTTAAGAATGTAAAGTAAAGTTCTAGCCTTTACAAGTTCTACTGCTGAGGACAGGCCTGCTCTCATTTATAAGAGGGTTTAAGGGCTAAAAAATGTTAAAATCGGAACAAAATTAAAATATCGAAGTTACTGCAGTCTGCCCAGGCTAATCTTCGGAATGGCCAAACTGATTGTAATAAAACATTACAATATGATAGAAAGGAATGCCAGAAGCAATTTTGGCTATAGTCTATCCAAAAAAACTTGGAAAATGTTTTTGATAAAAACATATAATTAATAAAATAAATACTTTCATTATCTTAAATCTATATAATGCCACATAATATGATGCACCATCCCATATCATTACGCGAGTGTCGTAAGATGTGACAAAGGGAAAAAATCAGGTGATGGATAGTAACGTCGTCCTAATAACGACTAAATATAAAAAACTGTGGTTGCCTACCCGCTTGCCAAGCATGTCAACTATGGCAACTATCCTTCCTATGAGACAATCTATGGGGATAGGTCTATATTCAGCAGTGAACTTTAATAGACTCTAACAGTAACGGTAACTCGATCCTTCTCTAGCTAATCTAGTAAAGCCACCAAACTACGCAACGATTTTATAGTATGAATTTCATGTGCCCCAACCTTACTAGCTAAATGTTCTGTAGCATTGCTGCCTGCGATTATTCGTGTGTCATTATTAATTCGAAGCCTAGCACAAACTCATTTAGCCTAACTCGGTATTTATGTATATCCGTTTCCGTATAATTGATAACTAGTAACAGAACATCGAGACGATTTGCGTAGTTTTTACACATGTCAAATATATTTTGTATATGTTTTTATGAATGAATATACTTAGTCGGGTCATAAGTTCTATCAAAACCTTATTATTTAAAATACTTGAATACTGGCTACGTGAGCTTCACTAATTTTAAAAATATAACATTAGCGCTTGCAGAAAATAAAAAAGACATTAATTTTCATTCATTTTCAAATATGGAGTGGTCCACAAAATATTGGAGACATAGGGTTGTAGGGTTAGAATCCGGAAACGGATAGTCACAAAATGGTTAAGCCACAGGGTCTCGGGTCGATACCTGGGAATGCGAGAATAACTAAAGTGGACTATATTTAGCGTGATCGGCTATAACCCGAACAAAATGGCGTACGTGGCATGTGGCAGGTTTTGGATAATGCACTTGCTATGACTTAATTTACTATATTTAGCCGGTACGAAGGAAAAACTTGAGCGGCCAGGGAAAAGCACAACAAAAGTCACAAAACAGCTCAATGTCTATACGAGCGAGCACTTACCAGGGTTGGACTTCTAGCAACCTCTTACTCAGGCTTCGAGATTAGTGTAACTGCGTTGCAACTGGACGGGCGGGGGTGGCGCACTTCTTTTTACCTCTTCGGCCGTTTCCACTTCCATGTAAGCGGAACGCGCCTCCCATTTGACGCAAAAATGACGCCACTTAGACCCCCTTTCAGACACATGCGAATGGGAAACGGATGTGATAGGAGAATGTACTGGCTAATTACTAACTAACTGAATGAAAATGCGAGGGTATTCGGTTTTCGCGCAATCATTTACAATTAATTATAAAAGTACATTAATTTACATTTCCATTTCCATTTCATAACTTTTGTTTTAATTTTTATCTTAATATCAAAATTGTTGTCGTGTTATGTAACCATTACTTGATCAATTTAAACAATAAAACCGGATTTCGGCGTAGTTTAAGTCTCGAGAGCGGTAACCTAAGTTGAAAATGGTAACACTGACAATCAAATAGTTCAAAAAGTATGAGCTTCTAGGTCGGTAATTTTTTACAATGGTAACCGATACTGGCAGACTAAAGAATGTACGAGACGTTATGGAAAAGGTCTCAAAAATTTAAATTTAAATAAAAAAAAAGTAATAGAACAGTCTCCAAATAATTTAAACGAACAACCTAGCCAATGACCACTATTTTAAAGTCTTACGAACTTGTAATAAATGGTTACTATTGTGTGTGCTGGAACAGTTAGGATATTAAAAAATAATAATAGTGACGTTGCACTTCTAAATGAACAAGTAAATGATTCTAACTCGCTTCTCTTACAACTGAATCTCTTATACTTAAATATCTTCAAGCCTGCTCTCTAATAACATATTGGTGCCTCATGGTACGATGCCCAGCAATTGATTGCGTGTTTGAAGAGTAAGCGGGTGTTTAGCGGTTTGTTATTAATTTTACAGCAGGCGGATACGTAGGTCAGTTGGTGATTGGTCGCATGTTTTATCGCATGTCATGCGGTCGCTCGCTAATTAAGAGGAGAGCAGTTGCGTTAGCGAGTTGTATAAGTAGGAGCTGTTTTGTCTCGTTACTCACTCAGAGATTAGCCACCGCTAAGTCTACTTCACCTGTGGATGCCTCGAGGCGAAACACGTGTCACTTTACTGTCGGTGATGTATCTATCCTAGTTGTGGTGTTGGGAGTAGTGGTGCTGGATAATACACGCAATTGAAGGTAGGAGGGAGGTGCTCTTTAAGAGGCACATTATTTAATTTCATTGAGTGAATATGAGCAAAGTAATTTTTACCAACTTTAATATAATAGATTTCTACAAAGTAACGACTAATCCTATTAATTAAAAATGAAGTGACAAAAAAAAAACGCAAAACAAACGACAGACGTCTGCTATCCTCAAGGCACCGTATGAGCTAGCTGTTAATAACGGACTCCGTTACTTTCGAGAACAAGAAGGTGATAGCTATAGACCTATAATTGGACGGATCAGAGCCATTATCGTTTTTAGAGATCGGGTGCACGATAGCTGTCTCGCAGACTTTAGGACTACGCCTATGGAGTTGGAGTACCGGGAATGATGCGTTAAAACCGGGTTCAACTCCGGAGTACACTTCTGCAGCACAATAAGAGGGACGCACGTAGACGTCCAGGGAGAGAAGTGCTCTGCGCATCAGTACATCATGCATGACATAAACAGCACGTAATGCATAGAGCACTCACACCGCGATATGGTCGACGATGTGTTCCCCCCGTCATCAAGAGTCAGACGCAAAGAGTGAAGAGTAAAACGCAAAGAGAGAGACCAGAAGATCGGCTTTGTCCTTTGCGGCATGGGCCAGTGAGTCGTCCTCCCCGTGCAGATATGGGATATATGGCTGACAGAAGTTCCCTTGGATAGCCTTGGCAAGAGACCAGATTTAACGTGTTCCCCAAGGAAGTCGAACCAGTTTCTCGCCAATTCTGCCGATATGCACTGTCTTTGCTCTGGTAATAACACTTTGGAAGAACCAGGAGGCGGAATTATACTTCTTTTTAAGAGCGCTAGTATTTGCATCCTGAGACGTCAATGCATCAGCTAGGCCTGGCAGCACTCCTGATTATTACGTAATGCAATTTTGCAGGAGCGACCAAATCATGGCTGAGTTCTGCCTCAAATAGGTACCATAGATGATGAAATAAAAATTCCGTTCCCTGTAGCAAAACTTCAGCGACAGAATCAGCAATATTGCTGGGATCACCCGGCGAGAAATTAACCCAATCCCATGTCTCAATCAAATCAAATCAAATCATTCGCATGGCATCATTCAACTGGCATGGACGTAGATCTCATATCCGTCTAGATGAGAGATCAGCAGAAGGTCCAACAGGGAATGTAATGATCTTTCACATCTGGAATCCGCGTAGGCGAGGTAACCAGTTGTGTCATACCATACGCCAAAGCAAAACAAACACAGCAGTAAATTACTAAAGGTAAGAATTTTACGTAGTAGAGCCACGCTGCTGATATTATAGTTGTAGCACGAATGGGTCGGCTCAACCGGGGCTGGACCACGTATACAAAGTACTACCATACTACTTGTACCAGTCATCTACAGTGCCTCTTGTTTTACTTTTTTATTTTTTAGCCCTTTTAGTTTTTTTTTTAGTTCTAATTGAAATATTTTTCAATAGCTTTATTAGTACATTACTCAAATATATGAAAAATCAACAAAATAAAGGCTATTTTTTCTAGTAATTTTACCATAAAGATCTTTTCTGTCATTGATTAAAAGTGAATAGAATTTTACAAAAAAGTTATTACCGTATTTTAATGCTGATACTT
The DNA here is from genome assembly GCA_907164705.1 of Parnassius apollo. Taxonomy (NCBI): domain Eukaryota; kingdom Metazoa; phylum Arthropoda; class Insecta; order Lepidoptera; family Papilionidae; genus Parnassius; species Parnassius apollo. The sequence continues at coordinate 230,113 of CAJQZP010000493.1, read as the reverse complement.
TTCAAAAATGCTTAACTTTCAATTTTATAAAACACAAAAAGGACTGGCTATTAATTTGACTCTTTTTGTAGTCTGTTCATCCTAAAAATAACAATATTCATGGATAATTTTAATATGTGTGTTTAGCAAATCGCAAGTAACAGCTGCTACAGCGTACGTAAGTTCTATACGTAAAATAACTTCTAAAATATTATTTCATTTATGTCTTTTAACCGCCGAGTTCTGAATTGTAATGCTTTTCGAAAAAATTGCATCATTACATCAGATTTGATAAACCACAAATCCTCGCGAAAGAATATCGAATCCTTCCAAGAATGACACGTGAGGCTATTGAAATTAAAAAAAAAACATCCTTACTTCAATAGAAAAGGAGGCTGGGTACTATCTCCTGCTTGGGACCCTGTAATTAATAAAATGTAATAAATTATTATTATAGAATATTTATTCGGGGTTACATAAAAAAGTTAAATAAAATATATAAATTTACACAAAGTTGTAAAGATTTGTAGCATTATACGGGATATAGCCACGTTGCAGTTATATTATAGTTGTCGCACGAATGGGTCAGCTCGCCGGGGAATTACCACGCTCTCACGGAACACCAGCGTAAAATAGCAGCTTAATAAGCTTAAGTAAGTTAAGCAGTGTTAAGTATGGTGAGTGTAGAGATCCGGAGACTCTGGTTACGAGGCATTCCGTCTTAGTCCTCAAGGGTGACAATGCACCTGCGTTTTTATTCTTAATCAGGGATAAATGTAGATGTCTATGGGCCGCAGCAACCACTCACCATCAGGTATACTATGTGCTCGTTTGTCATCCTTATTCTATAAAAAGAGCAACAAGAGTCAAAAGACAGTATGTAGATGAGATAAGAGATGAGATTATGTAGATTTTCTCGATTTAAAAAAAATTATTTGTCCTTTCACCCTTTGTTGGCTTGACGAAGATTTCTTGGACATTCTGTTTAAGTAACGAAATATCACTTAAAATGCTGCTTTCTTTCTTTCTGTTTTGTAAAGATGACTTTTAAATTGCTTATAAAAATAGTTTCACTTTTTTATTAAGACACTTTCTTTTATATGTTTGTCTGTTTATCTGTCGTTCTGGGTGGAATCTTGTACCTCTAGCATGTTTTGAATTCCATAATAGTGGCTTCCAATGTTATTAAAACTAAGTACACAGGAGTCTTTAAATTATTTCGAGGTTTAATTAACAAATTCCAAACTGTTTATGATCAAAATTAGTTTTGCATTAAAATCTTGAGAATAGTTATAGTGAAATTGGTATTTTAATTTAGATTTTAACAAAAATTCTAATATAGTTTTTTTCATAAGAGAATTTACGAGTATTCGCTTCACCTGAAAATAAATGACTATTTATTTTTAGATATGAAGCCGATAATGAGCTATGATACTACTCTATTCCTTCTCTTTATAGTCTGATGGAACAGCAAACTTAAAAAACCAAAAAGAACTCAAGAGAAAGACCAACCACGTGCTTTCCGAGGCACGGGAGTAAAGTATTGCCTACTACCTGACTCTGGGTATCTATTGAGAATTTTACGTTAGAAAAACCCAATATGTGATTATTAGTATCACGCAGAATTTAAACCCAGTAGCTTAAAATATCAAGTTCCTTCAGCCAAAAATATGTGAAATAAATATTTTTTTTTACTTTATTTACTGGTGACGAGACATCCCAAGAACTAACAATGCATTTTTGTGTCACTAATGGTACAAATTTTAAATCCAGAATGAAGGGCCACCAAATGGTTAAGCTTTAGGGTCTCGGGTTCAACTCCCGGGAACAATGGTGTCACGTCATTGGGTGTAAGATGTAACTAAAGTGGACTGTATTCAGCAAACAAAATGGCTGACGTGGCACGTGGCAGGTTTTGGAGGATGCACTTGCTATGACTCAATTTGCTATATTTAGCCAGTACGACAGAAGCAAACATGAGCTGCCAGGGAAAAACACAATAAAGGACCAAAAAACAGCTCAATATCTATGGGAACGAGCACTTATTGGGGTTGGTCTTCTGACGGCCTCTTTTCAGGCTTCGAGGTTGATAGCAATACGTTGCAATTGGACGAGCGGCGGCGGCGTACGTCCTTCTACCTCTTTGGCCGTCTCCACCTCTATCTAAGCGGGGCGCGCCATCGATTGGACGCAAAAATGACGCCACCTATCTAAACCCTCCCCCCTCTTCAGGCCCGTACGGACGGGAAACGGATGTTATGGGAGAATGTACTGGCTAATTACTAGCTAACTGAATAAAATGCGACGGTTTACGTTTTCCGCGCAACAACATTTGAATTGTGATTCTAAATCTGTACAAGGTTTATGATACTTTTTTTAGACTGAAAAGGTTACGCATATATTATGGTTTACATACATAAATTGCACAAGGATATACACCCAGACCCAGAACAGTTATTTGTAAGCCATACAATTACTTGTTACCATCAGCGCCGTAACTCGTTGCTATGCCATTGAGCCATGGAGCCTTCACATTTATGGGTTTATGGTTCACCAGTTTATGGGTCAAACCACTCACTTATCACCAGGTGGACTGTATGCTTCTTTCTCTCTCTTAATTAAATAAATTTTATATGGATCATAATAATCTTTTGGACGTACTGATTGAAAAACGCAAAAAATTATGTTTATGGAACCAGTAAAATATTGAGAAAAGTGCAAATATTTTACCCGATCACATAACACAGTTTTATGTAGAGCGTCCTGCTGCTTCAAGATCTTAACTCAGAACTTTTATTTTTATTTAATAATAAGATATATAGCTTCTTAATCTTCATAACGACTACGAGATTTATGATTCTATTGTTATTCACGTTCTTTGGTAGGCCAACGTATTGCGATATTATGTTTAAACAATGTTTTAAAATTTGATGACACTAATTCAGCAACAAGTTATAAACGAAAGGTTTATAACACGACTGAAATGATTTGCTGGCATCTGCCTTTTCGTCCGATTATACCCACATTTTAATATCTCTTCAAGGCAAGAGCGATTAAGCTAGATCAGTGCGCTTTACCATCTTAAATATTATCTCTTACTAACAAGTAGGATAGTCATCAAACGTTGGCTTATAATAGTTAAAAAAATTGGATTCAACATATGAACAACGGAGTATAAAGAATTAATGAATATTTTTAATGAGTTTGTTTTATTTCTTAATATTTTTTTTGGTTACATAAAAAAAACTCAAGATATGCTTTAACGACAAAAGAGATTTAACAAAACTAATAAAATTTTTATTATATGAAAGTGAACAGTTCCTGAACACAACATACAAGTTTTCACTACTACAAAAGAATTAAAATTATAAGTAAACTACGATATTAATTACATAAATATAATTATTAAATAACAAAATTATATAAATATAATTATTAAAAACCATAATCATAAAAACAAACTTAAAACTCAATATATAAAACCTATTCATGAAAAACTGATGTAAAATAAAATGTATTCGCACTTCAATAAGATGATAAGCAGGCTTCTCGAAATAGGCAGATGAAACTCCGAAAATATAAAAGAGACTACAAATAATGTACGAACAAGCAATAAAAACAAAAGAAGTATGTTTTATGCTCTCAAGGGAAAATTATCGTTTGTTGAAATGGAATCCTGCTCTTTGACCCCTTCCCAACTCCCGCGTACGCACATTTATTATCTTTTTTACTCTTTAAGGTTTTCATTATATATATCAAACAAAAGCCTTCTCATTATTCAACAAGATTTAAAACTACATAACAATAATACGTAATATCTCAAAAATAATTAAAAAAATTATATAGGTACATTGGTATGTTGTACCTTTAAAGCCATTTATTATTTAAGCAAAAATAAATGAAAAGTACAATCTAATGCCTACCTAAAATTAAGTACCTAATTCTATTGACAAAATGAATGAAAATAACTCAACTTAGTCAGTGTTTCATTCCCGTGCCTCTGAAGCACAAGAAGATGTTGGTTCTACATCGGATCTTACTTTATTTGTGTCCGTTTACCGTATCATCAGACTATTGTGGACTAGTGAGGGAATAGAAAGTGCACCTGTGCTTGTGTACACACTCGTGTTCCATAATCCTTTCCTGCGTCATTAAAGTATAATTTACTCTCTTCGTACTTACGTACGTAATGTAGAACACTGTTACTCTTTACCGAAAGGCTCGTATCACTATATCTTGCATAGATGGTTAGTCTATATTGATACAGGCTGCCATGGACGAAATTAAGTCTTACAAAAAAATATAAAATTTGAAGAAGCGATACAGTTGCTGGGTCCGAATTCGGAACAAATGACCACAAAATGGCTAGGCCACAGGGTCTCAGATGTTAGACGTGGCGTCCACCATTTTGTTCTGGTTATAGCTAAACAAGCCATATACATAGTCCACTTTCGTTATTATCACACAAAATAGTTTGAGGTCATTGTACAAGGCGGGTTTTGGACAATACACTTGTCACTTGTAATCTAATTCACTATATTAGCCGGTATGAGAGGAGCATGCGCTGCTGTAAGAAAGAATGACAAATGAGAGCAGCTCGAGATAGGAACAGGCACTTATTTCAGCGTAGCTGCAAGTGGCATCCTTCCAACGCCTCAAGGCTGGTGGAACTACGTTGCTGCGGTGGTGAGCGTTGCGCGACGATAAATGCACTGGGGCTGACGGTTGGCATCACGACGAATTATTTTTGCGTGTGATGGAGCTGAGTCCCCTTATGCTGATTGTATTCGTTGTAAGCTTAATTGTTCAGTTAAACTAAATTTAAAATCATAATAGATCATAGCGCGCAAATGTTCACGGTTAAGATCCATCGTTTTGAATGAAAAGCGCGGGAAGCCTTGCGGGAAAATAAATAGATTTTTTTTGTAATATTGAGCAATTGGCTTATGGAGTTTTATTTTTAAATAAATTTGCTTTTTAGAAGCATATAACACGTGTTCGTTCCATTTTTTTAATTTCGAGCATCTCAAAACTTATTGAGTGACCTACGTATTTCTTTTTTAAATGATCAACTGATTATTATGGATTATTATGATGTAAAATTAACCCTTAACAAGTTCACTGTACATAGGTGTCCCAAAAGGAACGCCACAAAGCATGGTTCTGAGCCACCTGTCTCCATTGATTTCCTGCATCTTTAAACAGGTTGAAATTTCATCAAATGGGGGGTATCTACGCATCACTTATCGAAACTGCCACTCAAGAACCTTTATTCCCCATCGGTAGTAGGTTTTAGTTACATGGCCGGATCATTTCCACTTCAACTTACCGACACACAACAACCGTTAGGCTATGAAGGTTAATTTTGTTCTGCTGCGGATATCCTCATTACAAAGTCTATCTTGTGAGTTACAATTTCTTTTTACAATGTAATTTCATTGGATGGTAACTGTGAGTAATGTCTTGAAAATTGATGACTAAAATTATTTAAAGCTCTTATCACCGGTGTAGTGAATTCCAATATTATTAAAACTAAGTTCAAGAATCTGGTACTTGTACCAGATTCTTTTCATTTTATACTGCCATCCTTGAACGAATTAACCACTGGACCCGACATAAAACACAAATGTACGAAACTTATTCACCAAGTGGAGAATAACGCACACAAAGATTTTATTACGTTAATATAAACACAGTATACAAAATTCGTAGAAGTTTACTCTATTTCTAGTGCTTGAACGTAGTCGATAAAATATATCGATGAACGACTGAGAAAGAAAAGACGTATCGTAAATAAACTGTAAGACAAAGAAAAAAAAAGGGATAATGAAGGTGAAATAAGCTTCCGGTATTTAAATTTTAATTAAAATAAAAGAAGCAGGACATTGTTATGGACTTTTATTCAATTAGTCACGATAAACGTCAAATTTTTCGTTAAGTTTAAATTATTTAAATAGGTTTACTGAGTTTTATTACGTATCATCTTTCTTAAAATGTGTTTCTTAGAATTTGTTTTGTTCGCTTGTTTTCTTGTGGTGTGATTGTCGTAGTTAGGACCCATATTTACGTTGTGTTTGTTTAGTAACTTAGTTCTTTTAGGTGTCTTTTGGAAGAATGAATATTCACTAGAGCAATTGAAAGCTGTTGGTAGTGCCTTATAAGCTAAGTGAACCCCGTTCACGAAGCAGGCGAGAAAGGTTAAGAACATAAAACGTCCTTATTCCACTTGCATCAGGTTTACATTATTAATTTGTTATTATTTATTCCTTCCCGCTTGGAAAAGGCTCACAATATATTTATAAAAAATACCCGATACAAGAGCTTCACTCTCCTACATTTATTTAAAAAAATGTATGGGAGGCACACGGTTCCACACACGCCGTGCGCGGTGAGCGCCAACCATTTTGATGCACTCCCCCCGTAGTGAAGGCTAATTTAGGAACTGGACCGTAGTCCACAGCAAAATAACTGGCGAACCAGTAAAAGAGGCTTGGCCCCTTGTTAGTGCGTAAGCACAAACATCGACCAAAGTCGCGCATGTCAATGCGTGTAAACGCCATACAGAATACGAACGAATCCAGCCACAGTGAATGTACGCCACACGGTTTAGGCAAACGTAAACCTTTCGTGAGCGCCACCACCTGCCAGACCGCCGCTCCTGCAGACGTGATGTAAGTGTATGGCATCACTACCAATTGCATGATCAGCGCGGCTGCTAGCCGCAGAGCGTGTCATGAGTCTACCGCTCATCTCAAGGGAATGGGGTCCCACGTTGTAGGGCTTTCGGCTGCAGCCTTGAGAGTCTACTCAGATCCTTCCGCCAGCTACCACCCGCATGAAGCCGACACATATGCTCCACCAACCAATACTACGGCAGATATAGCCAAAAGGCAGTTATAAATTGTTAGTAATAATTTGCTATCAGAAAAGATTTGTGTCACTGACGTTGAGTAAATGCATTTTCGATCATGTTTCTCTCATCCACCAACAAGTTGCCTTCAATCATTCAAAGGTGGGAAAATTACAGAGATATATTATTATGTTGGTATATAAAACATCGTGGAGGGCAGACAGTCTGCAGCCTCGTCGTAATGAAGGGACCCGACTTGGGCAAATCTACTCAGGTGTGAGTCAAACCAAGACGCAGAGAGCGCCATTGAGAATAGCGTCCCACCAAACAACAATCGCAGAGACGCAATGCTGCGGAACGCAACAAGCATCAATACGACTATCGTAAGGCTTACACCATCCCAAAGTCCCCCATACATCCCAGCAGACATCACCACCCGCATACCTCCATCGACCAGAACCACAAAAGAGCGTCGAATCAGGCGCAACACACCTGCAGATCCATCACAAGATGCAACACCGCAAGTAGCAGTAAGCATCAATGCAACTATCATACGGGTGGCACCCCCTCACAACAAACCCACATGATCCCTATCAACTTTGGTAACAAATTTTTATTAGTTGTTAACTAAAAAATATCACCAACCTATCATAGTAGCACGATACTAAGACGCGAGTGGACATAACTCCACGTATCGTAACGCTAATGCACTAAGACATGAAGTTGAGTATGCCTGTTACACTTAAAAGTGCTACCAAACACACTCATCATCCCAATCCGAAAGATAGACGACGCATCGCTATGCGCTACGACGTCGCCCACAAACGGTATGTGTGTGCGATGTCCACGGGAAAGCCGTATTGCTATAACAAACCCGCTTACCACCGGCACTAGGATGTTAATTGTATACCTTCATCGACCAGAACCACAAGAGAGCGTCGAATCAGGCGCAGCACACCTGCAGATCCATCACAAGACGCAATACCGCAAGTAGCAGTAAGCATCAATGCAACTATCATACGGGTGGCACCCCCTCACAACACACCCACATGATCCCTATCGACTTTGGTAACAAAGTTTTATTAGTTGTTAACTAAAAAATATCACCAACGTATCAAAGTAGCACGCTACTAAGATGCCAGTGGACATAACTCCACGTATCGCACGCACTAAGACATGAATGGGGGATAAGTCGCTCGCGTCCGTAGGCTTTGACCACCTATTTCTAGGCCCACCCTACACGTGTCCCCCGGGTGGTGCTAAATGAGCGACAAGCCGATACCACAGACTCAGCTCCACGCCGTGGTAGTGGCGTTAAATATACTACCCCACATTTCGCACCATGAGGAACCATATAAAAAAATGGCCCCGAGTTCCCGGCGCCCCTTTATTGGGGCAGGGGTGCGAAGAATCTCCGGGAGGAAAACCGGTGACGAGGTTCGCAACCCGTCACGTTCTGTCTCCCGGAGAGGCGAAAAGTGGATTGCAGAGGCCCGTCTGGCTACGTTGAATGTATGTGGGGCAATTAATGATAAAATGGATGAAGTATGCCATATGATGTATGATAGAGGAATAGATGTGTTATGTGTAAATGAGACGAAAAGGAAGTGGAAGGATGTCACTACACATGGCATGTATAACGCATACTGGTCTGGTGTAGACGTGATTGAACGGGCGTGCCAGGGAGTAGGTATCATCCTTTCAGAAATAATGGGCCAATGTGTGAAAGAGTATGAATGTGTAAGCCCAAGACTGCTATGGATGCGAATGAAAGTGGGCTTAAAGAAGTTGTTTGTGTTAGGGGTCTACGCCCCACACATGTCTAAGCCCACTTGTATCCGAGAGCAGTTTTGGGAAATGGTAGGGATGGTGTTAATGAAGTGTAAGGGAAATGAAAATATTATTATGCTAGGAGATTTTAATGGAAAGGTTGCGATGAGGAGGCTTGGTTATGAAAGGATATTGGGAACGTTTGGTGATGAAAGTATAAATGAGAATGGTGAAAGTCTCCTCACCGTATGTATGGAAAATAATCTTTTTGTGACGAACACTTGCTTTCGCCACAAGAGGATTCACATGTATTCTTGGGAAAGAAGTGACGATAGAAGCATGATAGATTTCATAATTGTGGATGAAAGATTGAGGGGCGCAGTGGTAGATACAAGGGTTTACCGGGGTTCTAACGTAGGAACGGATCATTATTTGGTTTTATGCCGAATTAATGGTCTATTCAGGCGTTGGCGCCATCGATCATCTGTGTCTACCACTGCGTTACAGCTTATTAGAACAGAAAGGTTACAAGATGAAGGTGAGAAAAACAAGTTCAAATGTAGACTGAAAGAAAATATAAGTGGTTTGGATGAATTATATATGAAGGTGTTAGAATTGGAGAATGTATGGCAAAACATAAAAAAGGTTTTGTGGATGCAGCTACCGAAGTATGTGGTGTTAGTAAGAGAAAGAATGAAAGGAAAAATAATACGTTATGGTGGGATTATGAGATACGTATGGAAGTGGAAGCAAAGAAGAGAGTATGGCTAGATTTACTAGCAACGAAGTCAGGTAATTCTAGCGGTACGAATGATGATATTGAAAGAAAAAGGCGGTCTTTAGTCATCTAAATAAGATAGTAAAAGAAGTAGTTGAAAGAAAAAAGCAAGAAAGAACGGATAAGAATGATAGAAGAATATCGGATAACTTCCAGGTAAATATTAAAATGTTCTGGAAACTTGTAAGAACTGCCAGGGGACATTCAAAACAGCCTATGATGAATGCTATAAGAGATAGAATGGCTATATTCTGAATGATTAAGGTTTGAGTTTAAAGAGATGGAAGGAATATTTTGAAAGAGTGTTTATGAGTGAGGAGACAACGTGAGTACTAAGTGAAGTAGAAACTCCGAAAGAAGAGGAAAGAGGTAGCGAGATAAGTATAGATGGAATAATGAAAGCAATGAAAAGCATGAAAGCAGGTAAGGCTGCCGGATATGATAGAGTTTCACTCGAAATGCCTGCTGCACACCTTGTTTAATTTATGCTGGGAACTGAAACGGGTACCGGTAGACTGGTGCAAAGCCGTGATAGTCCCAGTATATAAAGGAAAAGGGTCGCAGCAGGACTGTAAAAACTACCGTGGCATCAGCCTTCTTAGCATTGTGGAAAAACTGTATTCTAAGGTACTGATTGAAAGGGTCATGAAAGTAACTGATGAAAAAATTTGGGATGTGCAAGTGGGATTTAGAAAGGGAACGGGATGTACAGATCAAGTCTTTTCCATGCGCATGATTGCGGAGAAGTTTTTGGCCAAAAACCAAAAGGTTTTTTGTGCGTTCATGGACTTGGAAAAGGCCTATGACAAAGTGGATAGGGATGTGCTATGGCAAACACTGAACTCATTTGGGTTGAGTGCTGGCTTGATACAGGCATTGGAGTCTCTTTATAGGGACTCCAGTGCTTGTGTTAGGATCAACGGGGTCTACTCGGACTGGTTTGACATCCATAAAGGTGTCAGACAGGGCTGTGTGGCTTCCCCGTGGCTGTTCAACCTATTTATAGACAGTTGTTTGCAAAATTTGAAAGTTAAAGAATGCGGATTAAGAATGGATGAGTTAACCGTCAAATTCCTTTTGTACGCCGATGATCAAGTTATCCTTGCATCGTCGGCGGCCGAGTTGCAAATGATGGTTACATTAATGAACAGATCATTAAAAGAAAGGGGTATTAAAGTGAACGCAAGTAAGACGAAGGTTATGATTTTTGAAAGAGAAGAAAGTAAAGCGATTTGTGAAATAAGAATAGAAGGGGAGTTGATCGAGCAAGTAGATGAGATATTTGGGCTGCGTATTTAGCAGAGATGGGAGATATGATAAGGATATAGAACGACGAGTGAATGCGGGAAATAGAGTTAATGGGGCCCTGCACTCTATTGTGACGAGTCAAAATGTGTCAAAAAAGGCACGTATGGAAATTCACAATGCTGTGTTGGTCCCTACTTTAACGCATGGTAGTGAAAGTTGGGTGTGGCAGAAGAAGCACGTGAGTAGAATCAACGCAGTAGAAATGCGGTCGTTAAGGAGTATGTTAGGGCTGAATCTGAACGACAGGTTAAGAAATTGTATAATAAGAGAAGAGTGTGGTTTGCAAGATGATGTTGTGCCCAGGATTAAGAAAGGAATGCTTCGGTGGTTTGTTTGGTCATGTGGAAAGAATGAATGAGGAAAGAGCGACAAAAAAAATTTATGTTGCAGATGTGAATGGCAGAGTCGGAAAGAGACGTCCTAGGCGAAAATTTATCGACCAAATTGGCGATTTATTGAAAACGGGCCAAATTAGGAGTACCCTTAACCGACGAGCATGTATGCGTAGGTGTATGGATGTTAAGGAGGCGAGAGAGGTGTGTCAGGATCGTGACAAATGGAAGTCTGTAGTCTCAGCCTACCCCTCCGGGTGACAGGCGTGAGTGTTTATACATATATATATATATATATATATATATATATATATTTTTTTTTATATATATATATATATACGTATGACATGAAGTTGAGTATGCCTGTTACACTTAAAAGTGCTACCAAACACACTCATCATCCCAATCCGAAAGATAGACGAGGCATCGCTATGCGCTACGATGCCGCTCACAAACGGTATGGGTGTGCGATGTCCACGGGAAAGCCGTATTGCTACAACAAACCCGCTTACCACCGGCACTAAGAATGTTGTTATATAAAACTGCACCAGCGTATCATAGTAGCACGATACTAAGACGCCAGTAGACAAAACTCCATGTATCATAGCGCTAATGCACTAAGACATGAAGTTGAGTATTCCTGTTACATTTAAAAGTGCTACCAAACACACTCATCATCCCAATCCGAGAGATAGACGACGCATCGCTATGCGCTACGACGTCGCCCACAAGCGGTATGGGTGTGCGATGTCCACGGGAAAGCCGTATTGCTACAACAAACCCGCTTACCACCAGCACTAAGATGATATGTCTAGGACACATCGGTTAGTGAGTCCAAGTTTACATCGGACCAATTGCTCGTGAAGCAGTATACACGCCACCATAATATTTCTTTTCAAGTCCCTAATGAGGACTAGTCACTTTGCTACAATACTAGGAGCAGTCGGTCACCCGACCACCCCATACAATGCTTATGCATCAAGGAGACCTTCTATAATAATGCTTTTGTATCATGGACCTTACTTTCATAAGTCATTAATATATAGGATTTCAACCCACGATTCTACTATTGTAATGCAAATTCATCATAGAGACCTTCTTTAGTATTGCTTTTGTATCATATACCTTACTTTCATAAGTCATTCATATGTAGGCCTCGAATCTACGACCCTACTATTGTAATGCAAATTCATCACAGAGACCCTCTATAGTATTGCTTTTGTATCATAGACCTTACTTTCATAAGTCATTAATATATAGGACTTCAACCCATGAACCCACTATTGTAATGCAAATTCATCATGGAGACCTTCTATAGTATTGTTTTTGTATCACTGATTTTATTATCATAAGTCCTTAATATAGGACTAGTCATTGTGCTACAGTACTTCAGGCAGTCGGGCTCCCGACCACCCCATATATATGTACAACTGCAGGTATGCATCTCCGGCAGCTCCTCCATACAAGACATCTATACATGAACACCTTTCACAACTTAGGAAATTTTCTTTTATACATGAACTCCTTCTAACACTCACTTCTCTTCTTCTGCAGAAGAAACAGCGTTGGCGATAGCGCGCAGCCTTGTGGAACACCGGCATTAATAGGTTTGCAATCGGAGCTTGCACCGTCAACAACGACCTTGATGCTCCGATCTGCGATTGGATCACCAGCATGAAAGCTGGTGATCCAATCGCACAATTTCTCGGGAAGCCCATAGGAAGGGAGTTTCGAAAGAAGCGCTTCGTGCCAAACCTGATAGAAGGCTTTCGCAACGTCCAAACTAACGGCCAATGCGGGAGGCATTGGACTCTACTGCCTCCGCTCATCTGTGAGTTAGGTAGACCAGAAGATCACCGATGAACACACACACACAAGAAGAAGACCGACCACGGCGAAAACCGTATTGCCGATCACTAATCAGCTGGTGATCTTCAAGGTATCTCATGAGCTGGCAGTTTACAGTGGACTCCATTGTTTTGGAGAACAAGGAGGTGATGGCGATAGGCCGGTAGTTAGACGGGTCTGAGTGGTCGCCTTTTTTTAGGGATCGGTTGGACGAAAGCCGTCTTCTATGATTTTGGGACTACGCCTAGAGAGTAGGAGTATTGGAAAAGGCGCGTTAAAACCGGTACCAACTCTGGTGCACACGTCCTCAGCACAATTGGGGGGATTCCGTCAGGCCCACTCGACTTGTGATGTCTGAAAATTCGTGTAATTTATGTGTTTAAATATTTTAAGTACAAATGCTAATTATAATTTTTGCATTTATAATATTTTTATTTAACTATAAAAATTACTATTATAAATTTTAATGCCATGAGATTGTAGGATACTGTTATATAAGTATTTTAAGTGTTATTATAAATTACAAATAACTTCATCATTCATTCGGTCATATCGTCAAATATCGATATATTTTTCGACATGGTCAAGCATTAGTCGATGTCAAATTGACTTACTCCACAGTTTTAGTCATTTGTTCTGAATGGTATAATCCACCCATTTTGTGATGGTTGTCAGATGTCAACAATAGATAGAAATATCGACTATATTTAACATAGTAGGATAATACAAAATTTTATTTGATAAAATTTTGTATTATCATACTATGTTACATTTGATTAAATTTTATGATAAATAACAATAAATGTAATAAAATAATGTACTTACAAGTATAAAGAAATAGTGCTGCTTCCTCCACTATAGTTTTTGCACCATTTAACTGAAAATTTAGTCATTTTTGGGAGATGTTTTGTTGACAAGTACTAATTGAGACTGACGCAAAAACAAACGACCGAGGCTAGAATTTCCTGGTTACTGACAAGGCCAGTATAGGTAAGTCCGCTTATATGTCGGGTCCAGTGGTTAATTCGTTTAAGCTGCCATCTATGGGAAGTCATATCGTTCTGGAATTTTATGTAGTCGCCTTTTTCCTCACGGGGGGAAGATATGGTGATGGATTTCTTACATAAACACATAAGTAATACCGTGCATTATATATATATAATATGTAACGTAATTAACGCACACCCTCGGACACCCTAATTAGTATATTATGTTATAATCATAATACATACGCTGAATTATAGTTAAACATTTTATGCACTGATTATTTATCAAATTAGTTATACTAATTCCGGAAGAATATTGTGGTCATAGTACAAATCCACGAACACAAAGACTTTAACGTGCTTGAAGTAAAGTTCCTTTTTCTTTATTTTTATTGTATGAGAGTATTAGTAATAATACGAATAAAACTGCACTCTTAAAAGTCTTATTGCCTTAAGTTACGGTCCATTTCAGTTTGTTTTGACTGTACAGATTTATTAGTTGTTAGTGTGACAGCAAGTCTAGTCCAACAACAAAGATGTTGTTGTGTGACTGCAATTTTACGTAAATTGCAGTCACACTAAATCTGTACAGTTTTAATTATATTTGGGATGAAAAATTACCTACATTAAAAATGATAGGAATCGATTCAGTAAACGATTCTGAACAAACTACTTTCTCAAAGTACGTTAATTATGTTATGTGTTGTATATATAATATACTGCACGGTATTACTTCATCATTATCATCATTACAACCCTTAACAAGTCCACTGCTGAACATAGGCCTCCCCAAAGTAATGCCACAAAGTACGGTCCTGAGCCACCTGCATCCATCGATTTCCTGCATATCTTACCAGGTCGTCACTCCATCTAGTGGGGGGTCGCCCTACACTACGCCTACCGGTACGAGGCTGCCACTCGAGAACTTTTCTTCCCTATTGGTTATCGGTTCTTCGAGCTATATGGGCGGCCCATTGCCACTTCAGCTTACTAATCCGTTGGGCTATGTCGGTCACTCTGGTTTTACTGCGGATATCCTCATTTCTGAGTCTATCACGCAGAGAAACTCCGAGCATAGCCCTCTCCATAGCTCGCTGAGCGACCTTGAGCGTCCTCATATGGCCAGCAGTGAAGGACCACGTCTCAGATCCGTAAGTCATCACTGGCATCACTCACTGGTTGTACAATCTAGTTTTTAGAGATTGAGGTATACCTGACGAGAAGATATGTCGTAATTTCCCGAACGCTGCCCAGCCGAGTTGAATCTGTCGATTGACCTCTCGGTCGAAGTTGGACTTACCTAGTCGGACTATTTGTCCCAGGTAAACGTTCTAGTCAACAACTTCGAGCATAGTGCTCCCAAAAATAACCGGCATAGGTGTGACATGGACATTAAACATAATCTTTGTTTTGTCCATGTTCATCTTAAGACCTATCCGTTGGGAGGCACTATTGAGGTCATTGAGCATAGTGATTAGGTCCTACAGCGATTCTGCAATAAGGACTCTATCGTCGGCAAATCGAAGGTGAGTGATGTACTCACCATTAATGTTAATACCGTCGTCGTATATATCCTATTCCAGTCCAGTAGCTTGAAAACGTCTTCCGAATGCAGCGGTGAAGAGTTTAGGGGATATAACGTCACCCTGTCTTACACCTCTCTGCAGTTGGATACGCTTCGAACTCTGGTTCTGTACTCGGATAGCCATCGTAGCCCTACTGTACAAGCACTTCAACACTTTGATATACCGACAGTCAACTTGGCACTACTGAAGGGACTGTAGCACCGCCCAAATTTCGACGGAATCAAAGGCTTTCTCATAGTCCACATACGCCAGGCAAAGTGGCAGATTGTACTCCTCGGTCTTCTGTACAATCTGCCGCAGGGTATGTATGTGGTCTATGGTACTGAAGCCTTTTCGGAAACCGGCTTTTTCGGGAGGCTGGAAGTCGTCGAGTCTGCGTGCGAGACGATTCATAATGACTCTCGAAAACAGCACGTAGACGCGGTTCAGAAGGGAAATCGGTCTGTAGTTCTTCAAGAGAGCGTTGTCGCCTTTCTTAAAGAACAAGACCACCGCACTTCTGCTTCACGCCTCCGGAGTAGTGCCACCATGGAGGACGGAATTGAAGAGCTTCTGAAGGACTTCAAGTACCGGTGTTCCACCCGCTTTCAGAAGCTCAGCTGTAATTCCATCCTCGCCTTGTGTCCTGCCGTTTTTAAGGTGCTGGAGAGCCATTCTAATCTCGCTTAGACTGTCGTCCGGGATATCATCGGAATAGTGTCGGATAAGACTTGCTCTTGGATCGTTACTCACACTTGCGTGTGGCTCCAACGATGATGTGTACAGCTGCCCATAGAACCTCTCAATCTCACTCAAAATCTCAGGTGTCCCGGAAACGATGCTGCCACACTCAGTCTTCCATCTTTGACAGTTGGCTCTTACTGGCAGACAGATCTCTGGCAAAGACTTTGGAGCCCTGGTTCCGCTCGATCGCTTCTTTAATACGAGCAGTATTAAAGTTGCGTAAGTCTCGCCGCATGCATTTGGAGATCTGTCTGTTCAGTTGACTGTATGATGTCAAATCTTTTGACGATTGCAGCCTCATCTCCCGTCTAACAGCCATGAGATTAAAAGTGTGATCGGAGAGTTTTTGTGTTCTTCTGCGGCGGGTCTTGCAGAACTTAGCTCCGACCGCATGGACAGTTTCCACGAGCTTGTCATTCATATCGTCCACTGCATTGCAATCTTGTACGCACTGAAAGCGGTTACGTAACTCGAGCTGAAAGTTTTCGGGATTCTGGATTAGAGCACGAGGGGGACGGAGCGTTGACTTCATTAGACGAGACCTCTCCAACTTAATGTTTAGGTTCAGTGTGCCTCTAACCATTCGGTGGTCGCTGCCAGTTTTCACCCTTGCGATCACTGAGACATCACTGAACAGTTGGCGTCTGGTCGTCATAATGAAGTCAATCTCATTTTTTGTCGAACCGTCGGGGCTCGACCAGGTCCACTTCCTATGGGAGGCCGCTTCTGGAAGAAAGAGTTCATCATAAAGAGTCCCTCTTTCTCCATAAAGTCGGCCAGCTGCTGGCCCCTTCGGTTCCGTTGCTCTACTTCAAATTTCCCTTACTTCAGCTCACCGTTTTCTCTTGTGCCTAGTTACCACCTAGTTATCCTAGGTAACACCATGTAGTGGGTTTTGGAGGAATGCATGGCTTTGGAAATATCCTCATACATTTCCTCCACCTCCTTATCGGGATGTGCCAAGGTTGGTGCGTAAACCTGTATGACCTTCAGCGAATACCGTTTGGTGATTCTGAGTATCAGGTACGCGACCCTCGTCGACACACTCCCAATCTTTACAACGTTGTTGACGAGAGACTTGTGGACAATAAATCCGACACCTCCTTGGGACAGATGGTCGCCCTCCCGGTGATAGAACAAGTTGCCGGATTCGAGAATCACCGTGTCCTCCCCCTCTCTTCGCACCTCGGATAATCCTATAATATTCCAGCGCAACTTGTCTATCTCTTCTTTCAGCTCCAGGATCTTTTCGTCAGTCCACAGGGTGCGTGCGTTAAATGTTGCCAGGTCGAGTCGTCGTAGGTGGCAACCGAACCTCCACCGGAGATTCTTAGCACCCCCTGCCCCGCAGTTACTATGGTCGCCACCGTGGGTAATTGTTCATGGGGGGTATATTGCCATAGTTGCCACGCTTGGTGAGCGGGTTGGCAACCGCAGTTTTTTTTGCCGTACAGTTGCTGTTATCAGGAAGATGCTGCTGCCCATCTCCTGCCTGTTTCCCTCTGTCGCCTTTTACGACACCCACGGGAAGATATGGGTTGGTGGATATTCTTAACCGCCTCTATACGGTATTACTTAAATGGGTTAAAATAAATGATAAAAAATATAGAAAATGATTAGCATTTTCCGATTTAACGTCAAAGGATTTCCAATAAATTATTTTTAGATACACTATTTTTTTCTTTCCTGCTCTCCGAGGATTCAATTGTTATATGAATCTGAAAGCAATGCCCAATTTTTGTAAGTATAGTCACGTTTTTCTGAATGTGTTTCATTGTTGCAAAAATTGGACTATAGCTAACCTGACATATATCCCCAATATAAGTTTGTTATGGAATGAAAAGAACAATGTTGTGTGTTTTGCCATTGTTCTTCAATAACAGTAAACTGAAATAAACGGGTTTATATATATATATATATATATATATATATATATATATATATATATATAATATTTTCAGAAGCTACTCGGAGTCAGAAAGTTGGCGATGTCTCACCCCCGTGTCTCGGAAAGCACGTAAAGCCGTTGGTCCTGCGGTCTTTCTTTGGTTGTGTCGGTTTACCGTCGTAACGGATTATGAGAGTGAGGGAATAGAGAATGCACCTGTGCTTGCGCATGTACTTACTTGTGCACTATAATACAGGCCTGTGCCGATGGCTAGCCTTCGTTGAGGTATATATATATAACATATATATATAACAAATTATATATATATATATATATATATATATATATATATATATATATAAATTTGTCGCCTATATACGGCACTTAATTGGAAGTACAATAGACTGAAATAAATGAAAAATATGAGAACAAGACTAATAAATAAAATTAATTGATGATGTTTTTAATGAAAAAGCATAAATAAAAATTAGCATTCCTAGCTTTTTGCGACAATGCTCGCACTTTATAATACTAGTATAATGGTATTTACCATGGCGTAAGCTTAGATAAGTCACATAATTTGCTCGTGATATTATTTATGTTCTTGAATTCACTGTTTACCTTACTTACTTACTTAATATATTTTGCTATGAGTTATAATTTTTCATTTATTTTACTCTATTTATATTTTAAACGAATGCAAAATACCTCCACACCAGCCAACTGTAATGTAAGAAGGTTTCACGAAGCAGCCTCGTTGCGATATGGGAGTGAAGTGAGGCTCCTTACTAGATGAAAGGATTTCTGGCAAACTGGATGCATAATCATATTCTGTAGCATTATTTGGGGAAGACAGTGAAGAAGTGATGGGTATTAGTGATGATGATAATGATGTCTAATGTCTCTGTCAGGTCGGTAGGTTTTTATCTCCTTTATGGTCGGTATATCACATATTAGAACGAAACGGCTTGTTAGCAAAACAAAGTATTAGAGTAACTTGACACCTTTTCATCCGATAACAATCAGCGTGTCTTCAAGGCACGAGTAAAATAGTCTTTGTTAGCCTAAGATCGTGTGAATTGAACACAGTGAAGAAGTGATGGGTATTAGTGATGATGATAAT
Organism: Parnassius apollo; assembly: GCA_907164705.1. NCBI lineage: Eukaryota > Metazoa > Arthropoda > Insecta > Lepidoptera > Papilionidae > Parnassius > Parnassius apollo. The sequence continues at coordinate 210,942 of CAJQZP010000493.1, read as the reverse complement.
GATGTCTAATGTCTCTGTCAGGTCGGTAGGTTTTTATCTCCTTTATGATCGGTATATCACTTATTAGAACGAAACGGCTTGTTAGCAAAACAAAGTATTAGAGTAACTTGCCACCTTTTCATCCGATAACAATCAGCGTGTCTTCAAGGTACGAGTAAATAGTCTTTTGTTAGCCTAAGATCGTGTGAATTACCATTTGGGGCCTTATACCCACTTACCAGTTAAGATTTTAGTTGAGCACTGCATTATAATAAGTAAAAAATATATGCCTAATCTAGACAACTGTTACCAGTAAAAAAAAACTAAACCAAATATACTGAGAGCATAGTCTCTTAGAAAATTACAATATATTTTAATACATTTTAACTCCGTAACAGAACATTTAACAATATATTATCTTGCATTTTTCTATCGTTTCGTTATCGGCGTTTTACATCATCATCATCATCATTACAGCCCTTCACAAGTCCACTATTGAACATAGGCCTCCACCAAGGTATGCCACAAAGCACGGTCCTGAGCCACCTGCATCCATCGACTTCCTGCATGTCTTACCAGGTCATCACTCCATCTAGTGGGGGTCGTCCTACACTTTAGTACACGTTTTACAGAATGACATAAATACACACTCGTAACAATAAACATAATATTTCATAGTTGGTCGAGCAAAAGGATATATTTATGTACTTAAAGCAGGCTACATACGAGACGATATCGGTGGCGATCTAGGGTGGAAAGAAATCGGGGCTTTTGTTGGGGCAGACCCTACACACGGGCCTGCCTAGCAGTACGCGTTCGGACTTGGGGCGGAACGCATATGCGGTAGAGTTCTTCAAAATGCCTCTGACTCTCTTAAAACACCAACGTGTTGGATTGGCATTAGCCATCTCGGTTAATTTATTCGAAAATAGAAAAAGAGGAGTTGCGGGGTGAAAAAATGGCTCCAAAAGAGACAAAAATTAAGGTCCCGAGCAAACGGGAGTATAACATGTCGCGAGCTCTCTGAGCTTACGGGTTAAGGTTGCCCTAGTCGATGGCACGAACTAAGTGGTGGGCGGGGCAAAAATGCATGCTATCTCAGCCGACATCTCGTGCGAAAGGGATAGACGCTGTGATGAGCAGTAAGAAGCTAGTGCGCACACACATACGCACTCGAGTGACGCAATGAGCGACGGCATCATCGCGTACCTAGGCACCTATGCAATTCATTTTAGAATAATAACATAAACTCAAACGGCTCGTGCCGCAATGGCTTAGCAATGAGTAGCTGCGCTGGGTGCCGCGGGTTCGAATCCCCCACGGAACAAATATTTTGTATGGACTACAAATAGTTGTTCCGGGTCTGGATGTTTGTTCTTGTGCAATTTATATTTGTAAACTGCCTCCACGATACTGGAGAAAATCCTACTGTGGGGATAACGTATTTTAAAAAGAGAAAGGAGAGAGAAAGCAAATTGGTGTTATTGTAACTTAGGATCTGCTGTGTGAAACGTAATTATTATGAACCCAATTTATGTACTTAGTTGTTATGATGAAAGTTCTTATGTGAACTTAAGTAGATGTTGTTATTATATAATAATTCCATTGATTTGTTTTTACCTACTTTTTAACCGACTTCGAAAAAAGGAGGTGGTTCTCAATTAGTTGGTTTTTGTTTATGTATGTTCTGTCCCCCGATTTCTCGAATATGCCTGAACCGATTTGGAAAATTATTTTTTTTGTTTGAAAGGATATATTTTCCAGATAATCCCACGGTAATCGATGATGATCAGATCAGGATCTGATGATGGGATCTTGGAGAAATCGGGGGCACTCTTCAATAAATGACAGCAAATCAACCGCGATTGCTGCTATCGCCTATCTATGCATTCTTTACGCAATCACACAATATAATATCACGCCTGTACCCACTAAAGGGACATAACTCTAAACTAAAAACGGTAACATAAGAAACTTTTTTGAAAAAAATATAACAATTTCCAAAACAAACACAAAAAAGTGTAACATAATTATGTTTTCTGTATGTTTTTGTATTTTACTGTAGGTTATGCAAATATTACTGTAGGTACTATGTATTCTAAATAGGTATTTACTTTCCATAGCTAGTTAGCTATAATAGCCCGCAGGCAACTCCCCGACCCCGAAGTATATGTCAGCCAGTGTCAGGATAACTGCTTTTTCGACAGCGCGATTTTGATGTGACTGTGGCTTTTATATAGGTAAATTAAATAAAAAAAATGTTAGTTTGTAAATTGTTTATTGATTGTTTGTGTTCAATAGCGGTTTGAAATATTCTCTTAGTACTTAGAAAGTTATTAACAACAGGCATTGTGTCTCTGCAGGGACAAGCACAAACGTCTATCAAAATAGTAACGTATATAAACAGAATACTAACAGCATAGACTTCCTTACAGAAGTCCAAAGAACACGTCTAGGCAAGGTAAGTAATTAGAAGAAAACTACAATTTAGAGACCGATTGTAAATCAAATTCACAGTACAGACACAATTAGCGAAATATGAATAAAATTTTTATTTATTTTATGATAGATAACGCTAGTTGAAAACTAAACACTGCATGGGAATGGCATCACTGAACGCGTCAGGTGATCAGTCCAAACAAATAAAAGGCGCGATTGTAGAAAGAAATTCGTTACTTGGTCGGGGCTTGGCCTGTTTATGCTATTCATAACGAAGGCTATAAATATGTAGGTATAACTTAGAAACTAAATCCTATGTGTACTTATCTGTATTCATAACCCAATATCTAAGGTAGGTTATTCTGTAATAAAAGTAAAGTAAAGTAAAGTTACAGCCTATATACGTCCCACTGCTGGGCTCAGGCCTCCCCTCATTTCTGAGAAGGTTTAGGGCAAGGAAATGTCCGCCACGCTGCCCAAATGCGTGTTCACGAACTTCACATGTCTTCGAAATATTTTTTCTTATTCCTCAGACATGCAGGTTTCCTCACGATGTTTTCCTTCACCACCGAGCACGTGGTAAATCAGCACTTAAAATTGCAATTAACAATTTCATTGGTGCCGGCGGGGATCGATCCCGGGTTACTCGCGTTCTGTTATATTTACAGCGAGCGTTAACCACTGAGCTACCACGGCTCTGTAATAAATTAAATCTAATCCAAAATATAGGTACTATAATACCATAGCAAAGCTACTACTATTTTTTTAGTAGCAGCTTATATAGTAGTATAGTAAATTATATATAAAAAAATATGAGTATGTCTGAGGCAAGGTTAAATATAAACAAATATTTTGCCAAGTGCGAATCGGACTTCCGAGCTTCCGAGATTACAAGATTTAAATACCTATACATATTACTATCGATCAAAAAAGCCAAAAATACACGTTTCTTTTTCTAGTAGAAAATCCTTTAATTTCAACAATAGGTATGTTAGGATATGAGATTCCTATACGTAAGCACGATTATCGAAAATCTAAAAATTTCCTATTCTAATTCAATTAACAGATAATTTTAAGAATTTCGATAATCGTGCTTATCTATAAGATGTTTTCGTTAGTTAGCAAATTAAAGTAGTTAAGTACCTAATGTACTATCTGTATCGAAAGTTCATTATTATGTACCAACTTGTTTTCAATTTTAACTAAATGTGCTTCAACAAACTTATGGGAACATTTTAGCAGCTATATTCATACCGGCTTCAGCAATGGACACGAACAAAAAAATGAAGCAATTTTTCTAAATAAAGATGTAGATATGTAGATATTACAACCATAAATAGATAGCAGCGGCTAACCTAGTGAGTATGTGTGAGTGCGCGCTGCGCCCCCTCTCCGTCCGTCCCACTGATCGGGGAAACAATTTGTAGCGAAAGGCAAGATGTTTTATAACAAAAACGGGCGCGCGAAATTTTATAAACAGACCTTTGGTAGTCTGGATGTCACGAAAAATCTATTGAATATATCTGTTTAAAATAAAATTATTTGCATTTTTGAACAACTAATCTATCCCTGTATGGTAACTGTTCTGCAATTTTCGTTCTTCTTATGGTATTTATTTCCGCCCAAAGATGTGTTAAAAATAGTGTTGAAATTCGGAATTTTCGACGCTTATAACTTTTAAACATACTCTTTTTTTTACTTTTTTGTTTCCATACAGGGCTAGATAATGATGAGACCAATTGAAATCATTTTTTATTTTGAACGTACACCATCAAACAGTGGAGTTATCGCCGGACTACTTTTGTATGGAAGAATAAGCGACTAGTGTACCCTTAAGCCACATAAACGTACTAAATGGTCTGTTATCCAAAGACATGATTAATTTTCTCCGGATGGATGAAGACAGTTTTTACAACCTTCTAGAAATGATTTCGCCACTTATATAAAAACATCAATTTCTCCTACCTATGCTATTTAGTTATTTCTGCTCTTTGTTCATATCTGCTTTGGTCAAAATCGGGTTATGTACTATACACAACAAACAAAGAAATAAAGTACTTTTGTATAATAATATGTATATTTTTATTTTTTTTAATGTAATCTTTATGGACTAAAACTATCAAAAAATAAAATAGCTTATATCTTTTTTTAAACATTAAGAAACCTTTAATTTCGGACATACTCCCTTCTATATAGCTTGTTTGTTGATGTGGAGATGATGTAGGAATAAGAGTTTGTTGTTGATGAGAGGATGAAGGCACGTAAGAGATCTGAGTGCGGTCTTGTGTTGATAGCGTTGGAATAGGAGTTAGTTGTTGAGGAGAGGCTTTATCTTCTCCTTACTTACTTCATACACCCTACTTTACGAACGGCAATAAAACAATTAGTTTAGTAGGCATTCTTGACCATGTTACTTCGCAAGGTCATAGGCTAGGGTGGATATGATTTGAATTTCGATAGATTTTAATTAACTTATTTATTTTATTCAATTTTTTTGTTTTTTTGTAAAATATCAGTGCCATAGGCTTCTACTCCGATCACATGTTTAAAATGTAAACATTTTGTTATGTAAAATAGGTTTTTTGTTAACGTCCTTCCGCGAGGGCTGCCGGCAGCGACTGCCAAAAGAAATCGGGCCGATGCGCCTACACACACGCAGTATGGAGGGGGCGGGGCCCCGATCTAGGAAGCATCGGCTGCATTTTTGCTCCTGCCAGCCGATTAAGGAGGCGATATCGGCCACGACTTAGGATGGCCCTACATACGACACGATTTAGAGGCAATCTAGGAGGCATCCCCACTACTCCACCTTAGATCGCCACCGATATCATGTCGTATGTAGCTCGCTTAAGATGTGTGTTTAGCAGGGATGGTAGACATAACAAGGATGTAGAGCGTTTAGTGAAAGCAGTACACAGAGTAAATAGAGCTCTTCACTCTATTGTGTAAAGTAAAAATATGCACAAAAGGCACGAGTGGCATTTCACAATGCTATGTTAATTCCTAACTTAATATATGGCAGTGACAATTAGTTATGGCAGAAGAAACTCTTGGTAAAACAAAAGGCTGTGATGTTACGGATGCTGATTTTCAACACAACACTCGCGTAAAAAAATCTAAATAACACACGTCTTAAAGCAAATGTTACACAGTTCGCTGCATCGAGGCTACGTGATAATTTTTTGACAAAGGTCGTGTCAAGTCAAGACGAGCATATTCTTCAAGACGTCAAGGTTATAAAAGATTTGGGGGTTATTTTGACAGGAATATATGAAAATATTTATACGGAAATACGAAAATATTGTTAAAAAAGCTTCAAGGCTGCTTGGGTTTATCGTACGAAATAGCAAAGGATTCAGGATTAAAACTAATAAAATATTATATAATAGTCTTCTTCGTAGTACACTTGGGTATTGTGTTGTTGTCTGGCGTCCACACTTTGCGATTCACAATTAAAGTATTGAGCGTATTCGAAACGGTTTCTGAGGCATTTGGCACAGTTAATTGGTCGAGCAAAGAGAGATTTCTCATATGCGGATAGGCTTAATATTTTGAGATGCTATTCTTGGAGATAACTTGTTATTTTTGTACAAAATTCTCAACAATAGAAGCAGTTGCCTACAGTCACTGAACGCGTTTGAATTTAGCGTTCCTTCAAGATATCCGCGTCATCCGATAGCTCCACTGAAGCCTCCAATCCGTAGAACCGTTCTTGGCTCCAACTCTCCATTACCCATACTGTGTAAGTTGCTAAATAGCTACAAAAATAGTTGATGTAAACTTTTATTCCACTTACAGTTTCTGTAATAAGATTGTCGACAGTATGGTTAGTCCTAGTAATTAAGGTCGTGCTACCAGCTTTTCTTTTCTATTACCATTACAATACGGATGAAATACGTTCTTTTCTTTTAAAATTATTAACTCAAAATAAAAAACCAAATCAAATCCTACTTAAGTTATAGTTATACTGCATGCTGTAGTAAGTATTTACTACACTTGGGTTAGGAAACTTTTCTGTTATTTAAAATGGTTATTGTGTAAGTTGACTAACAGTCAGCCATATGAATAAAATTAAATAGAAAAATGGAAACGTGAGAGTAAAATTAATACTTTAGAAAATAAGATCATTAACACGTTCCCCGCGGCACTGATTTATCTGTACTTTCCATTACTGCATTACGAGATGTTTGAAACCTCATTCTGAACCAGAGGTTGTAGCGGCATGAGGTTCAAAAATCATCAAAAATCCTTTTTTTGGCGCCAAATAAGGCGAATTGTGTGGTTTTTGTCGCGATGATCATTAAGAATGATTTGATTAACCTAAATCTGCCGCCGCCTGGGGCGATTATTTAGTTTAGATTCTATGGTAAAATAAAATGTGGGTCTTATGTACCCCATACCGCACTGAAAAAGGGCAGTTTTTCATATTGTTTAGTGATGGGGAAAAATATCGATTTTATTTACTTATGGATGCTTTTTATTAAAACAGGGCAAACAATAATATTTTTGCAACCGATACATTCTGTGAGAATTTTCTTTGCTATTTTGTCAGCCTCACGACTTGATAAGAAGTTGCGAAGTTTTTCGTAGCATCCTACACATCTCATTTTCTTTGATCCTTTTTTCGAGATGATGTGGATTGTTTGGAGCGGGTTCTGAAAAAAAAAAACTGTATTTTAATAGTGTATAGCGGGTTGATTAGGTGTAGCGATTTATTGGAGCATTTCTATACATAAGTATGGGATCGTTACGCCCTGTGTGTGTTTTGCTTTTGTCAGTTGAATTTATTTGTTATATTCCTACATAATTATTTCACTTAGACTGAGTATAATTTGTAAATATTGATTGGAAACTTACCTGTTTTTCAAATATCGTTAATTTAGAATTAGATTTACCATCCAATTCCTCTTCATCATCAATAATATTATTAATTAACTTTCTTCGGCAACGTTTCGACATCCTATTATATCGTCGCGGGTGCAGCGTTCAACGTTTTGCACAACACTAACCCCGTAAAGCTAGCGTAGGGTGCGGTATGAGGTGTGCGGGGTACGAGGTGTTCGTAACCTCGTAACGCACTGTTCTAAACTTTAATTTATTCAGTGCGGTACGAGGCCTAAAAATCCGGTATTAAGGTAGATATACAAAAAACTCGGCATCAATAGCACATCTCAGATATATAGTTATCTCTTTCCTAGACTGAAGCAAACGGAAGTTACGCCTCTCGCACGACAGAGAAGTTTAAGTTTTTCCTTACTGCTATAACGACGAGACACGGACGAGGTGTTTCAAGCATCGTTTCGCAGTCAACGTGTTAAAAAGTATGTTAGGCTTAGCTCTGAAGGATAAGGAGTAATAAATCATGTGATAGTAGAAAATTATGGTTTGTAAGATGATGTGACGAGGATTAACGCGTCTTTTCCGGTATTCCAACTCCCTAGGCGTAGTACCGAAATCATGGAAGACAGCCTTTGTGCACCCGATCCCTAAAAAATATAACCGCTCTGATCCGTCCAACTATAGGCCTATCGCCATCACCACTTTGTTCTCTAAAATAATGGAATCTATTATTAACAGCCAACTCATGCGGTACCTTGAGGATCACCAGCTGATTAGTGACCGCCAGTACGATTTCCGTCGCGGTCGCTCGGCTAGTGATCTTTTGGGTTACCTAACTTATAAATAGTCAGAAGCAGTAGAATCCAAAATGGAAGCCTTGGCCGTAAGTTATGACATAGCGAAGGCCTTTGGGCTTCTCGAGAAATTGTGCAATTGGATCACCAGTTTTCTTGCTCATCGGAGCAACAAAGTTGTAGCAGATGGTGCATGCTCCGATTACAAGCCCATTAACCCTGGTGTTTCACAAGGCTGCGTGCTATCACCAACGCTGTTTCTCGTTGCTATGCAGCCAACAGCACTGGTGATGCTTTATACACCGGCTGTGCCAATATTTCCCGGGAAAACGTCGCCGAATAACGGAACAAAATTGTGCCTGAAGTCAAGACTTTTCTATACAAAGTCTCGGAATGAAGGCGACTAAATCTAGTCCAGTTTAATCCCCAGAAGACACAAGTTTGCGCGTTTACCGCTAAAAAACCCTTGTCGTATCTCCTCAGTTTCTAGGCACTCCCCCTGTTGCCTCAGCCAGTATAGGAATTCTTGGCGTCAACATATCAAGTGATGTGCAGTTTCGTAGCTACTTGGAAGAGAAGGCCAAATTAGCCTCTAAAAAGCTTGGCATACTCAGCAGAGTGGGATAGTATTTCATGTCAGCTCACCATCTGCAACTATGCAAGGTACAGGTTCGGTCGCATATGGAATATTGTTCCTATCTCTGGGCGGGGGCTCGCCAGTGGCAAACTTCTTCCATGTGATTGCATCCAGCGCAGGGCAGTTAGAAACGTCGGCGACCGAGCTCATTCGATCGGCTTAACTCACTGGCACTACAAAGAGGTATTGCCTCGCTTTGCGTATTTTATTGCATCTACTACGGTAAGTTGTTCGAAGTAATTGCAGCCGCATAATTTCACCATCGCACATCGCGGCTAAACTCGCAATACCATCCATACAATCTGGATGACTGGCGATCCACTACCGTGTGATTTAAAAGAAGTTTTGTTCCTCGCACAACTTCCTTGTGGAATCGACTACCACCAGAGGTTTTTCCGGACCGATACGACTTAGGGGCCTTCAAGAAAAGAAACTACTCCTTTTTAAAAGGCCGGCACGAATCTGCCATTCCCCTGGTGTTGCAGTTGTTCATGGGCGGCAGTAATCACTTTCCATCAGGTGAGCCGTATGCTCGTTTGCCCCCTCTCCTATAAAAAAAGGATTCAGAAAACTAATATTTCAGTAACTGATCTAACTAAGAAAGCATACTTAAGAACTGTAGCGTGCCTTACAAAACTAAAATTTTTGCTGCAGAATTGAGTAGCAGAATTACCAAGAAACGCCATAGGCTTATTTTACTTTATTTTTTCATTTTATTTTGTTCAGAACACATTATTCCAAACATGCATCCATTGCAGCTTATAAAAGTTCTAAGCTGAACAAAAGCCTCCCACATAGATTGCATCATTGGGGGCTTTGCCATAGTTGCCACGCTAGGCAGGCTGCTTAGCAAACGTAGTTTTTTATTATTTTGAGTTGTTGTTTCTTTCATTTTGCCTCCGTTGCCTCTTATGGCACCCTCAAGATGATATGGGGTAGTGGATATTCTTATACTGTCACTTCACGGATTCACTTATTACTAAATGTATAGCATATATAGTTATTTAATGATATTCACATATGGAAACTAAATACTGTGTACTTACTTAAAGCACGTAAATCCGTTGATCCTACATCTGATCTTTCTCAGGTATTGTCGTTTTGTCAGCTCATCGATCTATTAGAGTGAAGGTGTAAAGAAGTAAAATGTGAAACTGTACTCTCCCACACACTCGAGGAATACAATCCTGTCCTGCGTAGTCAGGCTAGTCTCTGATGTTTCCTCACGGATCACTGTGACTGAAATTTGGTCTAGAGGACATTATTAATTATTTATTAAAAATGACACAAGGTATTCCTACCAGTTAGCCCATGGAATGGTGGGAGTTTGACGTTACAACAAAGTTTTATTTGACTAATGCTCCCGTTCAAAACTTTTAATTAGCTTAAAATGCTTGTACGACGTGGTGGACCGTGGTGGATTCAACCCACGACTTGCCGAATTTGCAGTCCGTCCCCCTAATTATTACTTTGCTTAAATATCGTATATAATATTATTCCAATGTCTATTCGTAATATGACATTATACTATCGTATATAGGCCGTAACTTTTTTGTACTTCAGGTTAAAAATAAAAGTGTAAATTTATTCGCCTAACCTACATTTTACAGGCTTTAATGATTACGCTGTCAAGTTATCTCTAGCACCGTTTCATAAGCCTGTGGAGGCACGGAATAATCTCCGACAAAAATGATTTATACCCATTGCCTCAGTTGGCAACAGTCGTGCCTTAAAATATTGCTTTCTAGTACTGATTAGGAGATACTCAGTTGAGACTAAATCGATATAGTACTAAATAATATATATATTTTTAAGAATCTTGTTTCTACTTAATTTATCACTCAATTTAAACTAAAAATTAAATTGAAAATATTGTTAGGAGCACAAATAAGTTAAGATAATCCAAGGGAGGTTATAATCCTTTTGCGCCTAGGAGTTTGTCTGGTTATAAACATATTTCTGTAAACAATCAGTCAATCAGTCAGTCGCCAAATCAGACCTATATCAAAACAGTATAATTACAAGTTTCAAAGTATACCATCTTAGTTATCAGAAAAGAAAGAAAATCTGCAGCCTTCTTTGTTTGAAGTTAGTTGCAGGTATCAGGGATGCTGTAACTACTCACCATCGGATGGACTGTAAGTTCGTTTTTCCTTTCAACAGAAAAAAAATAAATCAGGCCATTTCGTCCCGTAGGTATCCTATATGTGTTTATATTAGTATATAATATACAAGCTGGTCACGCAGACGTCGTACTGCCTTTTCCGATAAAACTTTGTCCTACGAAAAGCCCTAAATTCGTTTACATTGGGATAATAACTATTTTATTTCTCAAGTAGGACCAAACTGTACACAAATATTTAGAAAAAAACTTAATTTAAATTAGTTCAGTAGTTTGGGATTTCATCGTGGACAAACAACGTGAGAGGTAATGTTTATTTAAAAAGATGAGTGGTCTGAAGAGTTTCTGACCTAACAAGACTATCGCAATTTTGCCCCAAGTCTCCGGAGAGTTACACACCATGGAGGACAGAAATATAGAGTTTCTGAAGAACTTCATCTACCGGTTTTCAGGAGCTTCGCTGTAATTCCATCACTACTTGGGGCTCTGCCATTTTGAAAGTACTGGAGAGTCATTCTTATATTGCTCAGACTGACGTGACTGACTTGGACTTGCTAGGACTTCCTCTTGCGTGTGGATCCAATGATGACGTGTACAGCTGCCAATAAAACCTCTTAATCTTACATAAAATCTCATGTATCCTGAAAATGATGCCTCAAAGTCAATTTTCAGCTTCGAAAGTAGGTTCTTTCTGGCAGCCAGATCTCTGGCAAAGACTTTGAATTACTGGTTACGCTCAATTGCTTCTTCAATACGAGCTGTATTGAAGTTGCATGCATTTGAACATCTGTCTGTTCAGTTACCTGTACGCTGTCAAATCTGTTGCTTTATACCCCGTTTAATAGCTATGAGATTAAGAGTATCATCACAGAGCTTTTGCGTTCTTCTGCGATGGGTCTTGCACAACTTGGATGGGTCTTCCGACTGCACGGACATTTTCACTAACTTGTTAATGATATTGTCCACTTTATTTGCGGCCTTATAGGCACTGAAAACGATTTTGTAACAAGCACTGGCTTATAACAACTAAAAATACCTGTGGGTAGTTCAAACGCGGTAGAAGTGAAATCTAGAAATAAAATTTAAAAAAAATCACGGCCAATATTTATTTAAGAATATGATAATAATAAATGGTCTAAGTGCGGTATAAAATAATATAATACTTTATAAATTTAAATTTTATAGCAAATAAATGTTACAATCCTTATATTGCACTTAATTTTTGTGTAAAAAATCAAAATAATATTTTCCTTCGAGTAAAACTGTTTGCATTAGCGCCATCTACTGCATTTTATAGGTAAAGTCATTTTATCAAACAAAAATTGATTGCCTCCCAACGTAAAATAGATACCAAATAGCCTGAAGTTATGGAAGCGTGAATTTGTATGAATGGGTTGGTAAATTAAATTTCGTGAATAAGTCTGTTAATTTAGGTAAAACAAAATTAAGATACAAATTAAAAAGGACAAAAAAGAAAGTAGTCCAATGGCGGATTCGAACCCACAATCTTGTGAGTAAGCTGTCTACATTCTATTGTATCTCGTTCTCTCAAATGCAAAATTCTTTATATGTAAATGTTTATCTCTTTTAGTGTCGCATTTTCGTTTCATCGGTTCCATCTCACTACGATTTTAAAGAAGTTTTCACTTCAAAAAATCTCGAGTAATGAGATTCCACTCCGTGGCGCCATAGAATTCTCTGATGTTTTGGTATTTCATTATACCGATCTTAGGCGTCACTCGAGGATGTCTCACATATGCTCGATTGGGTTGAGGTCGGGAATTTGCGGAGGCCAATCCAATTGTCGAGTCTCAACATCCTGCCTATACACATCAATACATCCAAAAAGGTGCGCCCGAGCGTTGCCATCCAAATAAGGATTCAATTACCGTAGTATTCAACCCTATTTTATGCATGATCGGAACGTCTATTAGGCTTAACACTGACTTCAGAAGCTTTTAAATTATGAGTAAATTGTTTTATTAATAATATTAATTCAATAAAAAAATTTCCAAATTTTTAAATATTAGTTTTATAAAGTTCAATTATAAGATCCTTCTGAGTGAACTTAGAAAATATCACGAGCTCAACAGTACAGCTATGATATCGTTTAAATAGTTACACAATAAATAACTCTTTTAATTCCCGACGTTTCGAGATGTTTAGCGTCTTGATGTTTTTTTTTTTTTTAATTTATAATAAAAATCAAAATGCAGATTCATTGATAGCCCTGAGGACCTAACATGAACTGCCTCGTTTTAAGTAAAATATGTATCTTATAATCGCGTATATGACACTATAAATGGTACCATAGTATCACAATAACTATTCAGTCACTCCTTACTTATTCTAGTTTTTATAAGGTCTATGGTTGTAACATTTAGATTTTTTTTCCTTCGCTTAAAGCATCTTTTTCTTTCACTATCTATCTTATTTTATTTCGTATCTTGACATATCTATGCTGGGTCCACCGAATTTTAGAACTATAAGTTAAATTTGCCTGCAAAGGAAGCATTAGCTACAACCTTCTTCTAGCAGCAATATAATTTTTTCAGCTATTATCTTTTTATCTTCCGTTTTTATTAAAGGCCATCAGTCTTAAAATTAAAAAAATCAATTAATTTAGTTAAAATCAATAAAAATAATCTTTAAACATGTTAAAAACCACGTAATATATAATTCGCGCAATACTTTTTTCCTTTGATAATGGACTCGTCCAGTTTGACTTTTGAAAGTCTAGTAATAATAAATTATTATAAATAATGATTTGTTTAAAAAAATCCTGTGATGCATCACATTACGAAGTTTTGAAAGATTGCAAGCAGCTTGAACCAGCAGACAGCTGTTGACGATGTTCTCAAGGTCAAACTCTCTAACAGATGAGGTATAAATCAACAACTCTCCAATACGTACGTAGTTCATATGCACAGATATTTATACATTTTTGGTGATAAATAATGAATAATTTTTTTTATAGAAGAGGGGCAAACGAGCATGCAGCTCACATGATATTAAGTGACTACCGCCGCCCATGATCAACCGCAACACCAGGGGAATTGCAGGTGCGTTGCCGGCCTTTTAGAAAGGAGTACGCTCTTTTCTTGAAGGTCCCCAGGTCGTATCGGTCCGGAAAAATCGCTGGTGGTAAAATATTCCATAGAGAGGTGGTACGCGGAATAAAACTCCTCTTAAAACGTACAGTGGTCGACCGCCAAGCATCAAGATGATGTGGATGGTATCGGGACGTTTACCGCGTGGTGCGTTTACGAAATTTGGCGGTTGGGATTAATCCGAACAATTCCTCAGAGCATTCTCCATGGTATATGCGAAAGAAAATGCAAAGAGATGCAACATCTCTTCGCAGTGCCAGTGAATCGAGCCGATCGGTAAGCACTCGGTCGTCGACGATTCGAGCCGCTCTGCGCTGGATGCGGTCAAGTGGAAGGAGCTGGTACTGGGGAGCCCCAGCCCAGAGATGGGAACATTATTCCATGTGCGGCTGAACCTGCGCCTTGCAAAGTTGCAGGCGGTGTGCCGGCATGAAATACTGTCCCGCTCTGCTGAGCACGCCAAGGTTTTTAGAGGCCAATTTGGCCTTTTCTTCCAAGCGACCACGAAACTGCACGTCACTCGATATGTCGACGCCGAGGATTCCGATACTGGCTGAGGCAACAAGGGGAGAGCCTTGAAACTGAGGAGATACGACTAAGGGGTTCTTTTTAGCGGTTAATGCGCAAACTTGTGTCATCTGGGGGTTAAACTGGGCTAGATTTAGTCGCCCCAACGCGAGGTTCTGTTCAGCAAAGACTCGACTTCAGATACAGGTTTGTTCCGACACTCGGAGACGTTTTCCCGAGAAATATTCGCTCGACCAGTGTAAAGAGCATCACCAGTGCTGTCATTCTCATAGCAATGAATGTTACGGGTTTGCAACATATCATTAATATGCAGAAGAAACAGCGTTGGCGATAGCACGCAGCCTTGTAGAACACCAGCATTAATAGGCTTGCAATCGGAGCTTGCTTCTCGCCGGATGATCCCAACGTTGTTGCGGACTCTGTTGCTGATGTGGTACTTCAGGGTATGGAACTTTTTATTCTTTCCTCTGTGATGCCCATTGGAGGCAAGTCTCAGCCATGGTTTTGTCGCTCCTGTAAAATAGCATCATGCTATAAGCAGGAGTGCTACCAAGCCTGGGCTGATGCATCAGCGTCCCGGGATGTAAACACCAGCGCTATAAAAAAGAAGTATAATTCCGGCTCTAGGTCCTTCAAAAGAGTCATTGCCAAGGCAAAGTCAGAGCACATAGGCAGAATTGGCGAGAAACTAGTTCGCCTTCCTTCTGGAACCCGTGCATTCTGGTCTCTCGCCAAGGCTGTCCAGGGGAATTTCTGTCAGCCATCTCTTCCATCTCTGCACAGGGAGGACGACTCACTGGCCCATACCGCAAAGGAGAAAGCCGATCTTCTAGGTTCTTTCTTTTGCGTCTAACTCGACTCTCAATGACGGGGGAGTACTCCGCCGACCATCCCGCGGTGTGAGTGCTCCATGCCGGAAGTGCACTTCACACAGCGCTCGGTTTGCAAAGCACTCCTCTCCCTGGACATCCACAAGTCGAGTGGGCCTGACGGAATCCCCCCAATTGTGCTGAGGACGTGTGCTCCAGAGTTGGCACCGGTTTTAACGCGTCTTTTCCGGTACACCCACTCCCTAGGCGTAGTCCCAAGATCATGAAAGACGGCTTACGTCCACCCGATCCCTAAAAAAAGGCGACCACTCTGACCCGTCCAACTACCGGCCAATCGCCATCATCTCTTTGTTCTCCAAAACAATGGATTCCATTGTAAACTGCCAGCTCATGACTTACCTTGAAGATCACAAGCTGAATAGTGACCGTCAATACGGTTTTCGCCGTGGTTGGTCAGCTGGTGATCTTCTGGTCTACCTAACTCACAGATGGGCGGAGGCAGTAGAGTTCAAGGGGGAGGCATTGGCCGTTAGTTTGGACATTGCGAAGGCATTCGATCGGGTTTGGCACAAAGCGCTTCTTTCGAAGCTCCCTTCCTATGGACTTCCCGAGAAATTGTGCGATTGGATCACCAAGCTGGTGATCCAATCTTGCAAATCTTGCAGATCGGAGCATCAAGGTCGTTGTAGACGGTGCAAGTTCCGATTGCAAGCCTATTAATGCTGATGTTCCACAGGGCTGTTTGCTATCGCCAACGCTGTTTCTTCTGCATATCAATGACATGTTGCGTACCCGTAACATTCATTGCTATGCAGATGACAGCACTGGTGATGCTCTTTACACCGGCCGAGCCAATATTCCTCGGGAAAACGTCTCCGAGTGCCGGGACAAACTTGTGTCTGAAGTCGAGTCTCTGCTGGACAGAGTCCCGGATTGGGGGCGACTAAATCTAGTCCAGTTTAACCCCCAGAAGACACAAGTTTGCGCGTTAACCGCTAAAAAGAACCCCTTTGTCGTATCCCCTCAGTTTCAAGGCACTCCCCTTGTTGCCTCAGCCAGTATCGGAATCCTCGGCGTCGACATATCGAGTGACGTGCAGTTTCGTGGTCACTTGGAAGGGAAGGCCAAATTGGCCTCTAAAAAAGCTTGGCGTGCTCAGCAGAGCGGGACAGTATTTCATGCCGGCACACCGCCTGCAACTTTACAAGGCGCAGTTTCGGCCGCACATGGAATACTGTTTCCATCTCTGGGCTGGGACTCCCTAGTACCAGCTTCTTCCACTTGACCGCATCCAGCGCAGAGCGGCTCGAATCGTCGACGACCGAGTGCTTTCCGATCGGCTCGATTCACTGGCGCTGCGAAGAGATGTTGCATCTCTTCGCGTATTTTATCGCATCTATCACGGGGGAGTGCTCTGAGGAATTGTTCGGATTAATCCCAGCCGCCAAATTTCGTGAACGCACTACACGTCAAACGTCCCGATACCATCCACACCATCTGGGTGCTTGGCGGTCCACCACTGTACGTTTCACAAGCAGTTTTTTTCCACGTACAACCACTCTGTGGAATAGTATACCATCGGCGATGTTTTCGGACCGATACGACCTGGGGACCTTCAAGAAAAGCGCTTACTCCTTTTTAAAGGGCCGGCAACGCACCCGCAATTCTCCTGGTGTTGCGGTTGATCATGGGTGGCGGTAGTCACTTAACATCAGGTGAGCCACTTGCTCGTTTGCCCCTTCTTTTATAAAAAAAAGCTGGCTCCGTCTACAACGACCTTGATGCCCCGATCTGCAAGAAAGCTGGTGATTCAATCGCATAATTTCTTGGGAAGCCCATAGGATGGGAGCTTCGAAAGAAGCGCTTTGTGCCAAACCCGATCGAAGGCCTTAGTAATGTCCAAACCAACGGCCAATGCCTCCCACTTGGACTCTACTACCTCCGCCCATCTGTGAGTTTGGTAGACCAGAAGATCACCAGCTGACCGACCACGGCGAAAACCGTATTGGCGGTCACTAATCAGCTAGTGATCCTCAAGGTACCTAATGGGCTGGCAGTTTACAGTGGACTGTGCTGAACAAGGAGGTGATGGCGATAGGCCGGTAGTTGGACGGGTCTGAACGTTCGCCTTTTTTAGGGATCGGGTGGACGAAAGCCGTCTTCCATGATTTTGGGACTACTCCTAGGGAGTAGCAGTACCGGAAAAGACGCATTAAAACCGGTGCCAACTCTGGAGCACACGTCCTCAGCACAATTGGGGGATTCCGTCAGGCCCACTCGACTTGTGGATATCCAGGGAGAGGAGTGCTTTGCGAACCGAGCGCTGTGTGAACTGCACTTCCGGCATGGAGCACTCACACCGCGGGATGGTCGGCGGCGTACTCCCCCGTCATCGAGAGTCGAGTTGGACGCAAAGAAAGAGCCTAGAAGATCGGCTTTCTCCTTTGCGGTATGGGCCAGTGAGTCGTCCTCCCTGTGCAGAGATGGAAGAGATGGCTGACAGAAATTCCCCTGGACACCCTTGGCGAGAGACCAGAATACACGGGTTCCAGAAGGAAGGCGAACTAGTTTTTTGCCAATTCTGCCTATGTGCTCTGACTTTGCCTTTGCAGTGACTCTTTTGAAGAACCTAGAGGCGGAATTATACTTCTTTTTTAGAGCGCTGGTGTTTACATCCCGGGACGCTGATGCGTCAGCCTAGGCTTGGTAGCACTCCTGCTTATAGTAGATGCTATTTTACAGGAGCAACCAAACCATGCCTGAGATTTGCCTCCAATGGGCACCACAGAGGAAGGAATAGAAAGTTCCATACACTGAAGTACAACATCAGCGACAGAATCCGCAACAACGTTGGGATCGTCCGGCGAGAAGCAAACCCGCCTCCAAGGGTAGGATGCAAAGCAAGACCGCATCCCATCCCAATCGGCTGACCTATAGTTCAAAACACGGCGGCAGCCCGCAGAATGCAACTGCGATTTTAGCGTGAGTGGCACCACACTCCGAACAAGACAATGGTCCGAGGAGCCTAAAGGGGCGTCGACGGAAATCCGATATCCGTCCGGGTGAGAGGTCAGCAGAAGGTCCAACAGGGAAGGTGTATGATCCTCCACATCTGGAATCCGCGTAGGCGAAGTAACCAGTTGTGTTAGACCATATGCCACGGCAAAATTATGAACAGATCTCCCCGCATGATCGGTTAAACGTGAACCAAGCCATTCGGCGTGATGGGCGTTAAAGTCGCCGAGGATCACGATCTCTGCGGAGGGGGTCTGCTGTAGCAACGAATCTGTAGCCATTTGGACGTGGTCGAAGAGTTGGTCTGTTTGCGCATTACCGCTATGGGACCTATAGAGGCACCCGAAAATGCGCGGATGGTCGTCGCTGTCTACGCGTAGCCAAAGGATGGATAGGTCCGAACCTTCAAGTCTGCTGAGGCGTCGAGAACAGATGTCCTCTCTGACGTAAATTAATTTCTGACCCTCTGCGCCAAAGAAGAAAGTTTCCTAAATGTGGTTGGTTTATTTTATATATATTTCAGTATATATTGCTATGGGCCAATGTTCTTTAATTTTTATGTCCTTGATGTCTGAAATAAAGTTGTTTTGTATTGTAAACCACAAAATTGCATTACTTTTACGTATTTAAATCCACTTCGAAAAATTAATTACATAGTAAAAAAGGAGCAAAGGTCGAGATCGCACCAAAAGCCTACATGAATTCATTTTCTGAATAGAAATGAATTTCCTCTCTAAAAATGCATAATCTAAATTTGGGATACATTTTCTAAAACGTCGCAATGCTTTACTCTATTACATGGTTTTAATTTATCATATGGCCTTACTATATTAATATTTTTTTCAGATTATTATATTATAATCTTTTTAGTATTAATATTCTTTTAGCTGTAAAAGAATTTTAAACCGCCTTTGTTTGCTAAATATCATATTTATTGGGTTTAATGGCATTTTTATTGTCATGTATGACCTATATACTGCAATTCTACACATTTATGGTCGAAATCGGAGTCGCGATATCTCAGGTGGTTAGCGATTATAAATTTCACAGTACGCGAGCAAACCGGGTTCTATTTCCGCCGGCACTAATCAAATTTTCAATTGTAATTTTAAGTGATGATTTACTTCGTTATCGCCGGTGAAGGAAAAAATCTTGAGAAAACCTGCATATGTGAGAAATTAAAAAAAATATTTCGAAGACATGTCAAGTTTGCCAACACGCATTGGAGCAGAGCGGTGGACACTTTCTTGCCCTAAAACCCTATCAAAAGTGGGAGGAGGGCTGTGCCCAGCTGTGGGACCTATATAAGATGTAACTTTAATCGACTTTTTATGGTCAAAATATGCAAGTTCATATTACATAAATGGGTAATGTAACTTTTAGTTGTGCCTGCAGAGCGAACTGTTTTTTTCTCCAGTTAATTTTGTTTAACTAGGTGGCCTCATAGGAGGGATTTTGCCATAGTTGCCACCCTACTACGGTTCTATCTATACTATTTACGTATTTATCTATTTATCTACGGTTACTGTTGTTATTACTTTGAGTTGTATTTAAGAAAATGTTGTTGCCCATCTCCTGTTTCACTTTCTCTCTTTCACTTATTACGATACCCACTGTATGTAATTGAGTAGTCGATATTCTTACTCCGCTAGTACAAGAGTTTAGTATTACGTGAGTATTCCAGCTTTGTCTATATTTTGATATGATTTGAGCTTCTACTAAATGTAGTGGACATTATAGATAATTTCATGTAGTTGATATTCCCTAAAATAATTAATTTTTATGAGGTGTTGTCCTTTATAGATATAAATATTTGACCTTTTTATAAAATATGGGTAACAAGCACCAACTTCAAATTTTTTTTATAAAATATAGAAGAATTTAAACATTTTTTTTTGTAAAATATGGGTTACAACCTACTTAAACCTTTTTTTATTAAATATGGGTGACAAGCAATGCACATACTCTGCCTTTTATAAAACACATTTACTTAGTCATGACGGTAATGAGATGCCGTGACATGACATGCAGAATGTGTTGTCTGTCAACCCTGGATTAGCATGGAATGCTGGTAACGAATACAGTTTAATAGAGTCTCCGATTTTCCACACTCACTATAGGAATCCATTAGTGCTACAACCCTAATATAGTTGAAGCATGTCTGTACCAGGTTCAAACTATCTGCAATCATAATTAGTCTTGTTAAAAGTTATTCAATTATATTGATACTTTCAACCCTTTTATCTTTAAGGTATAAAAAGTAGAAGGAAAGGTGGTATGCAGAGAATATAAAATGATGCTTTTTGGCACCGGCTGCTTTCAAAACGTGCGTAGGCGTTATTGATCTTAAATCTAACATTCTTACCGGAGAAAATAAGTGCTGGAATATGTTTACGATTATGATAGACCATCGAATGCAAATCTGTCGCCTCTTTTAGTGTTTCTGTATAAAAAACTCTTAAAAATAATTTTTGTCAGTCTCTCTTAATGTGCACATTAGCATACTATATTTATACGTAGTAAAGCCAAGCTGCAGCTATATTATGAATGTAGCACGAATGTGTCGACTCGACCGGGGAAGCACCACACTCTCATAGAATATCAGTGTAAAATAATAGCTTATTGATGCTGTATTTCGTATGGAGAGTATAGAGAACTGGAGATCCTTTTTTACTGGAAACGGGGCATTCGATCATAATCATCAGGCCGTCATCGTATCGGCATTTTGGTTCCTAGTCGAAGATAAATGTAGGTTTCTATGGTCCGCAGCATCCACTTACCATTAGGTTGATTGTGTGTACTCATTTATTGCCCAATTCGATAAAAAATACCAGCCCCATATTAAAGTTTTAATCAAATACGAATAAAATTTGTCATAAACTTCATAATTATATCTTTTATTTGCGAGAATACTACATATAAAAGAAACACATTTTATCACTTTTAGTCGGTCACTTAATTTTTGGTCTGTCTGTTTGTCGTTCTGTGTGGAATATTGCAATTCAAATTTTGATCTTATCCCGATTAGCTATCCAGCTGAAATTTTCAGAGTAGCTCACAACTAAATGACAATGCATTTAAAATAAATTTCCATTCTCTTCGCTTTCGTGTATACCTGATCGGATGGAATTTATAAATTGATTTTAAACTAATTTCACGATGAGCAAAAGTCTACAAATTTTGAACATACGAGTAGCTCAGAATCGGATGACAATGCTCGTAATGTAAACTTTTTTTTATAGAAGGCAAACGAGCATGCGACTCACCTGATGGTAAGTGACTACCGCCGCCCATGAACAACTGCAACACCAGGGGAATTGCAGGTGCGTTGCTGGTCTTTTAAAAAGGAGTAAGCTCTTTTCTTGAAGGTCCCTAGTCATATTGGTCTGGAAAAATCGCCGGTGGTAAACAGTTCCACAGAAAAGTTGTACGAGGAATAAAATTCCTAGTAAAACGCTCAGCGGTGGACCGCCAAGCATCCAGATGGTGAGGATGGTATCTTAAATTTTGACGAGATGTGCGTTCATCAAATTTGGCGGCTGGAATTAATCCGAACAACTCCTCAGAGCATTCCGGAGGATGCAACATCCCTTTGCAGTTACAGCCTACATACGTCCCACAAGTGGGCGCAGGCCTAACCTCATTTCTGAGATGGTTTTAAGCTAAGAAAGTATAATAAAGTTTTTAGTACAAAATAAAGAATCACTTGTTAAGGAGTGTATCATGTTAAATTTCACTTGATGCAACATATCTTTTAGATATACTTCAATAAGAATGTTCTTATTCAAGAAACATATACTACAAATAAATAAAATTGAAAGAACGCGATAAAATCCGCATAATTAGTTTTATTTCAATATGAAACTGAGTTCATTTTTAAACAGAGGCTCTCATTTACAAGAGAGTGCTATAACTAGCACTTTCTTTCAAACATTCATGAATAAAAGTCTTGTTAATCTGCATTAAATTGGTACTTTGCAAATTAAATTGTCTCGATTAACATGGATCATTAATAAGAATCCCAGTCCAGACTAATTAATGGCGCCTTGAAAATATTATACCTGGTTACGATGGAGATTTATTGTCTGTAGCTAGCAGCGGTCGTGATATAATCGCGGTGTGAATGTTAGTGTTCGTCTAAATTGTACAACTTGACATTTTTTGGTCATATTTACACATTATAATATGTTACTTGTATAGTTGAGACGATGGATTTTCGCTATGCTTGTAACCGACAGGTATGTACTTGTATATATTATAGGTATAATATAAAAATTACTCATATTCATAATAAATAAAAGTTTATTGTCAAAAAGGAAATTATAAATCAATACACATATATACCACCATTGCTTGTGGACTGATTCCTCTACGAAAAGGTTGTTTGGAAGAGAGTTTCAGAGTGATAAGATCGCCTATTGTAAATATTATAACTTTAAATTGTACTCCACTGGTTTACTGTATTTTGTTATACAATAATGAATTAGTAAATAAAATCTGTACCCAAAAACATATTATGTGGCAAAATTTTTATGAAATATTATATTTACACTGTATAAAGTTATACGTAGTAAAAGCCACGCTGCAGCTTTATTATATGTGTCCCCCCCGAACGGGTTCCCGCCTTGTCGTGGCGGGGGGGCTTAGTAGCCGTGGCTTGGTCTCCCACGGTGAACAAAGAGGAACCCACGTGGCTGGCCCGAGGTGAAGGGCCGGCCTGAGGTGGCCACTCCGAGTGGGCTTGGGGAGCCCACTTCGGATGTGTGCTGGTGGACTGCAGCGAGTGGGGACTCGCGCATCCTCTACCGCTGCAGCCGAGATGGAGTCGCGGAGGAAGAGGAGTGTTGGTATGGCGATGCGCCACTCGCCCTATCCTTCGCGACTCAAACGGGGCCGCACCGTTGATGCGGTGGTGGTGGGGCTGCGGGGGGAAAGGATTGTCGGTATTGCGAGGCGCCGCTCTCCCTACCCTCCGCAGCCGAATCTTGGTTGGCGGCGGAGCCATAGACCAGATCCGCTGCTGGGGTCGGGAAGGCTAGTACTTCTAAGTGCTCGTTTTTCCTGGCCCCATGGCCTTTGTGCATCGGACGCGGGGGCGTCTGTTGCACAGACGTAATTGGAGGCCGTGGAGGACCTGGGAAGGAGAAGG
>CAJQZP010000493.1:0-182500 GCA_907164705.1 Parnassius apollo | reverse complement strand
GCAGTAGCTACCTCTTGAGCAGTGACTTAATTACCGTATTTCTGATCTTGACAATATTGTTACGTTATTATAGAGTGACTGTAACATCTTAATATTGTCAGGCTGTTATATTTTTCAAATGCAACCCAAAAATTACTTGAGTGAAAATTTTAATGTCATAATGTTAGTTCTTTTCTACGCCATGCTAATATAAGAGACTCATACTAATCCTGCGCAGACGAAGTCGCGGGCACCAGCTAGTGAAAAAATAAAATAAATAAATGTCTATTATCTTTGTTGGGTCCGGAACTATTCAGAAAGCCCACGTATATATGTGAGTTTGTAATCCATCACGTTTCCTGTCTGATAGTTCAAATAAAATTTCTATTGCTTTTATTTTAGTTATTACTGCAAATTTGATTATAATTTAAGTAAAAGATTTTCAATTTTGAGCAAATTTTACGCAGAAATATTATTCTTTTGAGATCCATTTTATTTAAATTATACCATTCAATGACTATTTGTTATTATCATTGTAACTGCCACTTGAGTTTCAAATATTCTACAAAAAACAGTCTTTAAACGTACAAAATCATCATCATCATTTAATATAAAAAAATGAGGCGGAAATACTGATCGCTGATGTAAACATTAAATTGAAATTGACCAACATAGGGTCCCTGTTGAACGCCAGATATAATTTTATTCAAACTAGATTTAAAGCCATTCATGAATCACATCATAAAAAGTGGAGCCAGTAAAACAAAGGCATCTTCATATCAAACCAAAAAAATTAGTAAAAATTCTATAGGCAGGGTTTTTCACAGATACATTTGTTTATAGGATAGAGTAACAAACGAGCACACAGTCCAATGATGGTAAATGGTTGCTGTCACCCATAGACATTTACATCTATCCTCGATTACGAATCAAAATGCAGATGCGTTGTCACCCGCGAGAAGTAAGATGAAATGCCTGGTTTCAAGTTAAACGGGTCCCTGTTTCTCTACACTCACCATACGAAACACAGCAGCATTAAGGTACTATTTTACGCTGGTATTCTGTGAGAGCGTGGTTCTTCCCTGGCCGAGTCGAACCATTCGTGCTACAACTATACTACTAACATAACTACAGCATGGCTCTACCGCGTGTTAAAACCACAAAGGTTCAATATTTCACACATCACACAGGTAATCAAAATTCTTATTAAAAGCCGTATGTTTTACGGCATATTAATTTTTGCGTCCAGTGTTTCGTTAAGAATTTCAGAGTTGACAACACAGAGCACTAATTATGCAAGTACTACTAGCATTTATTTACTTTAATTTTTTTTTTTCAATAATAGGATGCATTTATTATCAAAAGTCATTATTTGTTATTTTAACATTAAAAGTTTACCATATAATTTCTTTCTAAAAAGTAGCAAGTTTTAATAATTACTAAGTGATTAGATACTTTTTCTGTCTAGGTGTCCGTCAGAGTAGTGAACTCAATATTTTTGGCCCTAAATGGCTGGCAAAGAATGCCTTTGCGGCATTAAGTTCGGCATTGTACAATTTTTTTGAGTGCAAATAAGTAATATATAATTATAATATATATATATATATATATATATATATATATATATTGTGACGGCGCTATCGTCGCGCCACAAGTGAAATACAACGAAGCTTAAATCACGCTATCAACATTCCGAATCATAAACAGCATATATAGTACATCTCCGAACTATCACACGGAGTGTTGGCCGCTCCCCGGGCAGAAAACTTTGCCCGGCGGGAGATCTCTCCTTTTCCTCATCGGCCATAGTGGTGACCCCGACGTGATCTGAACACGCAACCAAACAACCTTAGGAAACTTCAAGCTTCATCATCCTCATAGAATACCCATTCGCTCCCGAGCAGATATCGTCTGCAGTCTTCATATCCTGCAAGCCATCTAGCTTCACAAGGTTCATCGCAGCACTGGAATAATAAAATGCTTCCTGTTCCTTCAAGCTACTCCCTGCGCTATACAGTGTTCAGCACGGCTCAGAGCCTTACTGCTCGCCTCTGCTTCACGGCACTCTCGCAGATTACTTGCCTTCTTCTCGACTCACCGCAGACTACAAGGCAATCTCCTGGCACTTGCACATTCGTCGACAACTCGACTGCACTATCGACCTCCGGTCTGAGCAGGGGGGTGATGTGGCGGCGCTGTCGTCGCGCCACAAGCGAAATACACCGAAGCCTAAATCACGCTATCAACATTCTGAATCATAAACAGCATATATAGAACATCTCCGAACTATCACACGGAGTGTTGGCCGCTCCCCGGGCAGAACACCTTGCCCGGCGGGAGATCACCCCTTTTCCTCACCGGCCACAATATATATTTGATACCTACCTTCTTTCCAGTAAAAGTGGTTCCACGTATTAGAATGAAATTTAAGAAGTTGTTTTGTAATAAAAGTAAATCAGGTGTTTTAAAACAAAAATTTGGTTCCCGTTCTAATGGGTATTGTCCTATACCTTTAAATAAGCAATTATATATATATAATCGGAATCTCGGAAACGGCTCCAACGATTTTCAAAAAAATTTGTGTCCAGGGAGTTTCGGGGGCAATAAATCGTTCTAGCTAGGATTTATTTTTAGAAAATGTCTTTTTGTCCGTGTTTTCAGGTAATAAAAAACTGCTACAATATAAGAAAGTAAATTTTGACACTGTGTTAATGATCGTAATAGCTCAAGTGGATATCGAGCTGTCGCGAAATCGTAATGCCTTGGTTCGCGTCCTGTCTTCGGTCCGATTTTTTTCCCTTATTATATATTATTTCGAGCCCTTTTGTAGTATTTTTTAAAAATACGAAAATTTTAATTAAACTAATTGCACTCATGATTTTTTATTCAAATAAGCAGTTCAGTTTTTTATTATGTCACGAAGATCAAAAAATATTATTCATCAGTATGTAATTTGTATCTAAATGTAATTTCAAAAAAAAAAAAGACGGTCGTCCGGGTATTTGTTATAGAAATAACAAATGGACATTAATCTGGGAATTAATTTTACCGATTCGACGCAACTGCGTAAAATTTCGTTTATAACTTTCACAATAAACTTTTACGACCATTTACGCAGTTTCAAACAATTGCTTTTTGTTTTGTGGCAAAAGCTTGAAAGGACGAAAACGAAAATACGGTTCGCGGTTATAATCTGTTTTCCTTCAGAGGATTTGAATATTTTTTTACATGTATATGTTACTGTTGAATGAAATATAATATAATTGTTATTAGTTTTTACCATTCAGTGGCGGTGTAAGATTATCCACTACCCTATATTATCATCGCGTGGAAGTTATTATAGGCGAAAGAGGGAAACAAATCACGGGGAAAAACATTAATAGGTGTAACGGTTTACCTTTCTTAACCTACCTAACTTCCTCATAACTTACTCTGATATCATGATATCATGCAATGATGAACCGCAAAATCTTCCTGATATTTTTTATAGTGTAAGTGACAAACGAGTAAACAGTTCACAGGGTCGTAATTGAGTTTTATGGCCTATAGATATTCTACATCAATCCTCGAATAAGAAACAAAATGCAGATACGTTGTCACCTGTGGAACAAGATGGAATTCCACGTTTCCAGTAAAAAGAGTCTCCACTTCTCTCACCGTACAAAACACATAAGTTGCTATTTCATGCTGGAATTCATAGAGAGCGTGGACCTTTCATGGTTCAAGCCAACAAACATATATATGTAACATACTGAATTTATAGAATACTGGGTTTGGCAACTCGTCTGTCGAACGTGGCAACTGTGGCAAATATCCCTCCGAATGATTTATGTTAAGCAATATATTTTGAAAGACTGTTAGGAATGAATGAATGAAATAATACAATGTGACAGCAAATGGGTGCGTGAAACCGAAGATCGGCTATGTGGCGCGCCTGGGGAAATGTCCAGCAGTTGGCGTCTGCAGGCAGGTGATGATTACGACGATATACTCGTTAACGTTCAAAACGGTTTGGTAACTCATCTCTTAATATCTTTGTCTTTTTAGTCTTTTTCAAGGGGTATACTATTTTACTGATACGGATGTAAACCACTTTTGGAACGAAGTTCCTTATCGCGCATTGCGAAAGGGGGCTAGACGGAAAAAATTAAGACCAAAAGTTGGAACGACACTTTTTGATTTAGTTGTAAGCCGTGCAGCGTGCGCGTGTTTCTCTCTCTCTCTCTCTCTCTCTCTCTCTCATAGAAAGCAAGCCAGTTATTTTCGTTTTGTCTGTCTATTTCGCATTGAACAGTGTGGTGTCGCGACGATTATTTTCGTTGAGTGTGTATACAGGTTTTTTGTACATAATAAATAATAAAAAATAATAACGATAATGAATTCTGACAGTGTTTCTGCACAAGTTCCGGATATTACTGATGGAGTTAGGTAAGTAGAGGTTTGAAATAATAAATGTTATTATTTTTAAACTTATACCCTCTTTGTGTAAAGTATTTATATATGATTAGAGTGTACGCGTCATACTTTAATAAATTTAAAAGAAATTATATTTTAATATTAAGTGTTGGTGTGTGTTTGTGTGTGTGTGTGTGTGTGTGTATTTATAAAGGAACTTTGTTCCATCTGGGTGTACATTGACACTTCTCCAGTTTTTTTGGATACGTCTGTCTGTCTATCTGCACACGCGTCATGATGCAAGAACCTGTAAACGAACTAAGATGGGGCTTTCACTAGTGTATTACGTACAGGTTGAATTATTACAGTATGTATATATCATCACGCTATTTATCTAGGGAGCTGGGCAGTAGGCATAACCATCCCTTCTGCAGTTACAAAAAGTTTAAAGATTTACATTCTCGGCTGACTGAAAAATTTCATTATCCGATTTTGAGATGTTTTTAAATTATTATATTACTTATTACTTGATTATCATAGTTTTTATTTTAGTATAATAAATAATTATCTTAATTTTACCTAGATATATATGGTATTGTAAATACTGCATGATTTCACTCTACGTTGATATAATTAATTTGTAGCCCAGCACGGTTCGGTTTCACAATACGCGAATGGTGATATTCTGTTACATATAGTGTTAACAAAGCAATGTTTTTACTTGATCAGTAAACGTAATTTTCTTATTTTATTAGACAAAGGCGATACATTATATGACTCATAGATGAATTAGCTCATATACCAATATTAACTTTCTTAGTGTATATTTAATTCAAATGCGTTCTGATATAGAGTTGCAAACGGAATAAAGATTTTAAGTAAAAAGTAAAGTTTTTTTTTAATTTATTTTCTCCCATTTATACAACAAAGGTTTTTAACATTTTCTTCTGCCAAACTGCATTACAGTTTGTCGGCAGTAGTTATCCTCTTACATGCTTATGTTTATGTAATCTTAATTATAATTCCTATGCACATACTAACATCTAGTAACATCTGTTTTTTATGCATATTTAGTACAGTGTTTGTTATGAGGTCTAAATCAGCTAAATATTCAAATTGGTTCATTACTTCCTTTTATATATACTTCCATACACACTAATTCAGCACACTTATACTGAAATAGCACACACCGCATATGTATTGTTAATTTTATCAGTGCGTTACATCTCGTGATCTGTGGCGTACCATATTACCCTTATATACCATAGACACAATGGTAGGTAATGTTTTCTTAGAGTATTTTTAAATGATTTTACAAAATAACTTTGCTAAGCAGGTCTGGAGGCAGCTCGTTATATATTTGCGAGATAACCCATCGTCTCGTGCGTATACCAAAATAATTTTTATTTTTAGCATATTTTCCTTTTCTAGTAGATTAACAAGTTGGGTTTCTAAATTCTCTTTCTTCCTTAAACTCATTTTTATAAAAGTGTTCCTTTTATAAAAAGGATCAACTTTATTTTCACTTTTTTATCTGTAGGTACAATTTTTTTCAAATTTTAAAAGTATATCACATTCTTTATTACATGCAATATTCATTTTATTATTTATTAGTATCTTTAACAACCTTGTTTGCTTACTAGTTTATAATGCTTTGATTTTATTTCAATACACTGGGAATTTAACTCCTCAGTCCTCTTAAAATTCTCATGCAGGCGCTAGCGCCCGGCAAATCCCGAGTGCTCGCATGCGACGGCTCCCACCCGCAGCACTTAAAACCATTAAAACTTATGTTTGGAGACTACTTTTCTATAAAGAAGTTTGGTAATATAAAATCTATACAAAATTCTCTAGATAAAAGTCAGGTTCTAGTTCATTACAAAAAGACCATCAAAACATACCAAGCGAATGTGGACAGCGTGAAAATCACAATTATTTCAATGTATATTACCCGAAATTATTTACGTAAAAAGATAAATTATATTCACTCAAAAACTATTCTTACAATTTTATAATAACACTATACTAAAACACTAATAAAATAATAGAAAAATCAAAAAATCAATACAATAACACTCACGCGAAAGTGGCGTAGGAAATAAACGTAGATTATAAATAAATATTTTCCCTTTTCCTTCCACGGCCACACAAAGGATAACAGTTTTTTTTATTGCAGTAAAGGATAGAGTATTTCATATTGATTATATAATGCCAAACTTCTTCATAGAAAAGTAGTCTCTATATATATATAAGGTTTTATGGGTTAAACTGCTGTGGGTGGGTGCGACCTCATGAGACCGCTAGGGATTTGACGGAATATGGCCGCGGTCTCACGAGACCGCTTGGGGCTGAAAGGTTAAGTCCATAACTGCCCAACCCGTAATCTATAGTTGTATTTGCGAGCGCACAGTACAACATATGTAATATACTTCTGCTTAGCCTAAATTTTAGGTAGTAAAATTTACGCAACACTCTACGTAATTTGTTACAGATTTTCTCAATATGTGTACTCCTAACAAAACTTGAATCTATAGTTGATATCGTCGTATTATTATATCTTGGTGTCAGTTTTTTGTTAGTGTGAGGCGGTATCACTGTAATATATAGTTTCGCATTTTCAGCATTTCGTGTATCATTTTCAAAAAACAACTTCAAAAAAATCATCAATCAACATAAAAAAAGAATTATAGACATCACTTACTAAGCGAACAATTACTGTCATAATCGTATTATTCTTACTAAATCACAGGGCCGTTTTATAAATAAAATAAATAAATATTGCCAGTAGGCGGTAGTAGATTTATAAGCTTAAATAAGTTAGGCTCAGTAAAATACATATTATTTAATATTTGTTGTTGTTACTATTAGTTGTATTGTTGCAATAATTATTAATAATATAAATTTTATGGAAATAAATTTATGATAATTTATATTATATTATATATTTCTTAATTATTAATTTGAACTGGCTAATACTCGTAATAATACCGTAATACTCGTAATACTCGCAATACTCGCAAAAAAAAAATAAAACACTCCCTAATACTTAGGAAAACACGACATGTACTCTTATATGAACAGTTGTTAAATGTAATATAAGCTGGGATGCGCGCGTACTGTACTCTTAATTTTTTGGGCGCTGGCAGAATAACAGCGTTGTAAGCAACTGCAACATTTATGCAGAGCTAGAGCCCATTCATTACTACACTTTGTAATTTTGGTTATTTCTGTGTATACTGCTCACTGTAACTATATTGGTGGTAATGAATAAATGTTTTATTATTATTATTATTATTATTTTATAATTGCTACTACTTCTACTACGTATTTTAAAAGTAGTATTATTTATTTATTTATTTAAAGCAGGAAACCTTACAGCTTTGAATTAAAACTATATGGTATATTTTTTTGTAGAATAGAATGACAAACGAGCACACAGCCCACCTGATGGTAAGTGGTTGAGTGGTTGCTGTGGCCCATAGACATCTACATCTACATAAAATAAAAGTTAAATAAAATAAAGTAAGTAAAGTAAAATATTAATATATATATATATATATATATATATATATAGTATATATATTACTACTAATTTTACAGCATTAGGATGTTGTCAATTTCGAAATCCTTAGAAAACTCTTAAGAAGAATGAGTTTCTCCTGTAATTCGATTTACTTAAAGATACATTGTAAGGAATTGTAATAACGCAAAATTTACTTAGTAAGACTAGGTCAGTTATATAGCGCTTTATTTGCAGCGGGAGGAGATGAAGATGAGAACACTGCAATTCATAACCTTCTTTGGGTATATGAAATTTAGAACCTACATATCGAAGGATTTTTTTTGAATCGCTTCGATACTTGACCTGCATATTCGAGATACCTACGAGCAAGAGAATAAAACAATATTTTCATGGATTTCAACTGACGGAATTTCCAAGAAGACCCTGTCATAAAACCCAGAGCTTAATTAGCTTTATTTATCTTCCACATGCTCATCAAACAAAAGCTTAGTATCAATACTAACGCTGAGATCCCTTATTTTATCACAACTAGTAACTGTCAAACCTTTAAGTTTATAAAAAAAATTAAGTATATCACGCCTCCGCCCGAAAAATATAGTATTACACTTAAAACATTCAAGTCAATTTGTAACGGATACAATAATAATTATTATCGAAATTAATAATTTATTAATAGATAATTATTATAAAAGTTTTTATGCAGATTAGTGTTTGTTAAATTTTCGCAAAAACTAAAATGACAAATAATTCATCATCAATTACCATAACTAAAGTACTAATTCCACGCCAACAAAGTCGCGGGAACAGCTACTATTAAAATTAAATATTTATTAGTATTTACTAAACGTCGGAAATTGTAAACTATGTATCTACGAATCTCGCACGTTTGGGAATCCATTTATTCAGAAAAAAGAGATTTCATATTGTTACTTAGCAAAACAAGCCTTATTAAATAGTTGTTCGACCTAAATCATAAACTACACAATTTATTAATTGTTTGCATAATATTACAATCAAGATAGTTTTAACCAGTTTAAGCTTGTTCTTGAGTATTCATCGTGTAGTGGCAGTGTTAGAATATCCTCTACCCCATATCGTCCCCTGGGTATCGTAAGTGCCGGCAAAGGGAAACAAACAAAGAGATTCGCCGCAGCATCTTTAAGATAAGAACTAAAAATGATAACCTGCGGTTGCCGAACCTTCCAACTAATGCAAATATGTGTCAATTTATGGAGGAAGCTATCACAGTCACTGCTTATCTATTATTCCATTGAAATCATGCAATCAAAGATAATAAAGCGTACTGATTTAGTTTATAAAAAACCTATTTAGTCTTACCTTGAATAAGCCCACATCTTAATCAGATAGAAGGAGAGCTGATGTTGACAAATTATTCCACTCCCTTTCTATACGCATTACGTATGATAAAGCCGACTGTTTGGTTTTAATGGGTGAAATTTTGACAGCGAACGGGGTAAGACCAGCCAAGTGTTTGTTTTTTCTTTTTTTATTTTGTATTCAAGGGAATAATAAAAAAAAAATAAATGGTTTTTTATTATATATATATCTGTACGTAAATGTAGCCTAGATCTTATTATTCACTACAATGGATGTTCTTTATCAATTTTTCTCGAACTTTTAAAAATTTGTAGAAACTGGTTTAGGAGTGGAAAAACTAAGTCTATATGTCGCAGATTGTACGCTTCGGTATTGTATAAACGGCGTCGTCTGTTTTTAAATGGTCATTGCCTTTTAAAATTGCGAAGATAAATTGATAATATAACTTCGTTCGATCTTAGGAATGTTACCATCTATATAATATATTATATACATGATTTATAGAAATGGAATGGAAGTGCATGGACCAAATTGGCGATATATTGTATAAAGCATCCAAAACCGACCATCATATATTGCGATGGTCTATGGACGTGAACGATTTTTTTTAAACTTTTTATAAGCCAGTTCTTGACCACATTCCCACCTGATGGTAAGTGGTGATGCAGCCTTAGATGGTAAATCGCACTATCTTAGCGTAACAAATGCCTATTCACTCTTGACTTGAAGACGCCCAGATTGTATTCGGACGGAAAGATAGACGCCGGCAACTTATTCCACTCCTTTGCTGTACGCATTAAATAAGTCGAAGTAAACCGTTTGGTTATAATACGTGGAATATCGATAACAAAGGGGTAAAGACCCGCCGACCGCCTGGTCATCCGATGGTGGAAAGGAGACGGAGAAATTAAAGCGTGTAATTCCTGTGCACACTCTCCGAAATGCAGATGAGAGATGTGTCAGGATGATGCCAAATTGAAGATCGTATTTTATGCTTTCCTATCTAGGTGACAGGCGTGAGGAATTATGTTTTTTATCTAATCATTAAAAGATAGTGATGAAATTGTCTTGTATGTTGTCAGATTGTTATACAAGCCATCAGCAGCGTTATACATGCGAGATATCTAGTACTGCAGTCGCCTTTATACCAAGTGTAGTCATTATGGCAAATACTTCTTAAGAATCGTGAACTATAACGTTCTTATAAATAAGATGGGGAATATTCTCTTAATGGGTTTCTGGATGTCTTTTTTTTTTAAGAGAATATCAGAATTACCGACACAGCATTTCTGTTGAGCTGATATGTATTTATAGATATTAATTTAAAACAATAGCATTTTAGTAAACAAATAAGTACACTTTTTTACGAAATAGACCATATTTTATATAGTAGCAAAAACTTCCTATAATGCTTTCAAGTTAAGTGCTCCTTGGAAGTTATTGCGGTAGGGATTTTATAATGAATCCCGAACGAAATAGTCTTTTAGATAATTGAGAGATAGGGCAATAGAGAAACATATTATATAATGTTTATTCCATTTTATTTTACTGAGTCCGGTTACACACTGCGGGACCTATCTATCTTAAGAGAGAACATTTTGCTTTTAATTGTAATTTCTAGACTGACAATCGGAAGCAGTATCAAAAGCGTGATATGTCTGTTAATAATATCAACAATTAGTTTGCTACATGTGACGATTGTGACAAATTTTTCCTGCAGCGGAAAAAATATATGTATATAATAAAGCAATCGCAATATTTTTATTTCTAGTCATTTTAAGGAAGACGCTTCTGTCCATCTCTTGATTTGTGTCCTTTTGTCCCCTCTTACGAGACCCACGAGATGATATAGGGTAGTGAATATTCTTACATCGCCTTTACAAGGTAAAAACTGATGATGAAATAGAAATAAACTAAATTACAACAAGGGACTTGCTATACCAGCTGTCAGCTTCGAGCGGCGTTTATAATTATATAAAACGTGATGCGAAATTTCACAACAAACGCGCCGAATAATTTGATCACGATTTCAATTATCTTCACTGCTACTGTAATCCTTTTATTTATTTGTCTTAAACCATTTAAAATTTAAATGCATATTTCTGTATTATGCTCAGACTAACGAAGAAAGTTAGACAGGTCATGTACATTTTTGCAAACAATCAACGACATTTTAACCAATTGGTTTTGAGTAGCATATGATGTATGCGTGAGTGAGTATGTGAAGGTTCTGATCAACAGGCGAGCTTTACCGTGGTCTTTGTAGTAATTGTAAATCCGGGGGCTCGTGAGCCCATAAGCCAGGGGCGCGGCTTATCAGCTTTGCTTGTGATTAAGCATGGTACGTCACACAAAACTGCGCTTGGATCACACTGTGTGTTCTTTTAATCATGAGGTGGACTCTGAGCACGGATTTTGTTCCTCTTAAATTGGAAAAAATATAACTTCTTAAGATTTAATGGAATACTTTAATAACATGACTAGGATATGCTACAATCCCTCGTTTTGGGAGGCCATCGGCAGTCTAGGAACTCTAAAAATACAATTGGCATGAATACAATTGGCATGAATAGGGGTTGATGAATTCTCTCAATTATAAAGAGTTAAAACTTTTAAATTTGGTAAAATAAAAGAAACAATGTAGCGGTCACAGCTGGGCACATGCCTCTTCTCATTTTCGAGAGGATTATCGCGACTTATTGGTGGACTTCACATGTCTTTCAAATATTTTCATAGCGCAGACATGCAAGTTTCCTCCCGATGATTTTCCTCCACAAAAGAGCAAGTGGAATCGAAACCGGGTTCCAACCGTACTAAGAAATTTAAGACAAACGCTTAATCTTTATCTTTAGGCCATCTGGGTGGTGTAGTAAAGACATAGGTAAAATGAAACAGACAGAGTAGGCAAAAGAAAATAAAACAGTAGATAGGCAGCAGCATTTTTAAAAGCAGCTCGGATTAATAAAACTGTTGTTGGCAGTTCAATTTTCAGTGGCGGCATTTTTGAAAAATTTTCTCGTAGGAGGGGGAATAATGAGTCAATCTAAGGAGAGAGATGTATTTAGCAGTGGATTTTTGATAAGCTGTAATGAATAAATGTTAATATTTTGAGCTACCATGGCTATGAAATATCTGTTTTGAGTATATTGTTAATTTACTTATGAGCTTCAAACCTTGAAGTGTATTCTATTATGTACTTACTATAAAGTGCATCACATAACGTGCTTCACTAACCAATTGGTTTATTATTTTTCATTTCGTATCAGTATAAACAAAAATCAATTTCCGCATATATATAAAAAGTCATGACTTGAGAAAACTGAACTGATTTTGATGAAATGTTTGTGTGTATTTCCGAATGGTTTAGATTTACAATTGGACTCGGTAGGTGACGTTGTTTTCGTGATCCGAAAGGCATTAAGTCCGCCCATTGTTAACTTAGTTATAAGGTGTAACGATTAAGAATAAATAAATAAATTAAATAAAATCGTTTCGAAACAGAAGTGAATTTTAAGAAACTTTAATTATTTCTTAGCACGTAAAAAATGTAGCACTAGTGATAAAGTTACGAAGTAATAAATTGCAGGTCATTTAATTTATACCATAATCGCAGTCCTTCACAACTCTGTTAATTAGCAGTGTCAGGATCTGAAAGTTTGAGTTGTTAGTTTCTGCGTCATGAAGTGAGATTGTTTAATTATCTTCTTTCTGGTTGTTATTTATTTGGCATTTTGAGTTTACAAATAATTAAATAAAAGTTATAAAGATATTATTACATTAATAACAAATTCCCCCAGATCGATTGTGGTCACGGTCGCCGGTATCTCAATATAGTCCAACAAGAGTAAAACTCATAGTGAGACGGTAATCCAATGGGACAGGATCAAGTGCAGGACCAATAAATAGCTTTGCGCTTCTGCACAGGCGCTGTAAAAACAATCAAGTAGGGAAGGAAAAACTGCTTATTGCTGCTGTGTTTGTTATAGAGAAACTAATCTCCTTTTTACTGGTAACGATGTATTCTCAAGAGTGACATAGCATTTACATTTTGAAACATAATCGATTAAATATATAACTCTTTATGGGTCTAAGCATAAACCAACAATCAGAAAGAGTTAGTGCTTTTAGTCAACTTTAATGCTCTTAATTTTATAAAAAAGCAAAATCGTGTTTCAAAAATTTAACATTACATTATTTAACTCCAAATCACGTAGCCTTCTCACAGTTTTAAAAGTAAAATGCTTTTAATGCAAAGTATCATTAGTAGTCAAAGATATTTGATGTTAATTATTCAGCTGGCATCATGTCTTCTACGGGTCTCTTTTTACAAAATTCAGTCGTTTTAATAATCAGTTTTTATGTTTTGCTACTTATACTTTTCTCCTTTTATTTAATCAAAAATATTATGTATTTAACTTAGCGCTATGAAAATCAATGACTAAAAAAATGGGGAGGCTATTGTTTCACCCCGGTTTTCTAAAATCTAGTTTATATGTAAATTAAAATAAATTTAAACATGTAAACATCTCATAACTTTTTAACGGAGTTTCTAATTGAAAAACAGTATTCGAAATCTGAAACAACCTTGCTGAGCCTAGATTTTATGCGAATTTAAACTGAATATTGTCACGGTTGAATTCTAAGAAAACCTCAAAAATTCTAGCATTGTTAAAAAAGTAGTTTAATTGGAATTAATTCGATGCCCTTATTTTAATTTATTTATTAATTTAATCAGCTCTTTTACTCAAAAAACGCCATTGATTGTCGTCAACCTCATTAAAACCGGTTGATTCGTTTGAAAGATATCGATGACGAAAGAAATCTCGAAAAACCGGTTTTTATTCTCGATATAACTTGAAAACTTTCCGTGAAATCAACTTCTCGTTATAATATGCTTCTTTAAGCTGAAAATAATGCGTTAACGGCTGTAAATCATATCAAAATCGTTCGTGAAATTGGTTCGTTAAATATACAGTTTAAAAAACGTTGTTTTTTTTTAAAATTATGACTTTTTTAACTCGAAGAGCAAATTCAGAACCTTAATCACGCGATTTAGGCTTCTATGCGTTTTCACTTGCGAGGCGACGACAGCACCGCCACACAACTACGGGTAATTTCGCCTCCTGAGGAAATCCATGGAGGCCACCTAATTTCAGGAGTGGATCTTAATAAATTGGTATGATAGAATGAATGATTATATATATATAACAAAACATAACATAACATAAACACTCACGCCTGTCACCCAGAGGGGTAGGCAGAGACTATGGACTTCCATTTGGCACGATCCTGACATACCTCTTTCGCCTCCTTTACATCCATATATCTACGCATACATGCTCGTTGGTTAAGGGTACTTCTAACGTGGCCCCTTTTCAAAATATCGCCAATTTGGTCGATAAACTTTTTTCTAGGGCGTCCCTTCCCGACTCGGCCGTTAACATCTGCCATATAAATTTGCTTTGTCACTCTTTCCTCATTCATTCTTTCTACATGACCAAACCACCGAAGCATTTCTTAATAATCATCATCATCATCATCATCATTCATCATTACAGCCCTTCACAAGTCCACTGCTGAACATAGGCCTCCCCCAAGTAATGCCACACAGCATGGTCCTGAGCCACCTGCATCCATAGACTTCCTGCATGTCTTACCATGTCGTCACTCCATCTAGTGGGGGGTCGCCCAACACTACGCCTACCGGTACGAGGCTGCCACTCGAGAACCTATCTTCCCCATCGGTTATCGGTTCTTCGAGCTATATGGCCGGCCCATTGCCACTTCAGCTTACTAATCCGTTGGGCTATGTCGGTAACTCTGGTTTTACTGCGGATATTCTCAGAGCCGTGGTAGCTCAGTGGTTAACGCTCGCTGTAAATATAACAGAACGCGAGTAACCCGGGTTCGATCCCCGCCGGCACCAATGAAATTGTTAATTGCAATTTTAAGTGCTGATTTATCACGTGCTCTTCGGTGAAGGAAAACATCGTGAGGAAACCTGTATGTCTGAGGAATAAGAAAAAAATATTTCGAAGACATGTGAAGTTCGTCAACACGCATTTGGGCAGCGCGGCGGACACTTCCTTGCCCTAAACCCTCTCAGAAATGAGGGGAGGCCTGAGCCCAGTAGTGGGACGTATATAGGCTGTAACTTTACTTACTTACTTTATTCTCATTTCTGAGTCTATCACGCAGAGAAAATCAGAGCATAGCCCCCTCCATAGCTCGCTGAGCGACCTTGAGCGTCCTCATATGGCCAGCAGTGAAGGACCACGTCTCTGATCCGTAAGTCATCACTGGCAACACGCACTGGTTGTACACTTTAGTTTTCAGAGATTGAGGTGTACCTGACGAGAAGATGTGTCGTAATTTCCCGAACGCTGCCCAGCCGAGTTGAATCCGTCGATTGACCTCTCGGTCGAAGTTGGACTTACATATTCGGACTATTTGTCCCAGGTAAACGTACTCGTCAACAACTTCGAGCATAGTGCTCCCCACAACTACCGGCATAGATGTGACATGGACATTGAACATGATCTTTGTTTTGTCCATGTTCATCTTAAGACCTATCCGTTGGGAGGCACCATTGAGGTCATGGAGCATAATGCTAAGGTCCCCCAGCGATTCTGCCATAATGACTATATCGTCGGCAAATCGAAGGTGAGTGATGTACTCTCCATTGATGTTAATACCGTATCCTTTCCAGTCCAGTAGCTTTAAAACGTCTTCCAACGCAGCGGTGAAGAGTTTCGGGGATATAACGTCACCCTGTCTTACACCTCTCTGCAGTTGGATAGGTTTCGAACTCTGGTTCTGTACTCGGATAGCCATCGTAGCCCTAATGTACAAACACTTCAGCACCTCGATATACCGACAATCAACTTGGCACCGGTGAAGGGACTGTAGCACCGCCCAAATTTCGACGGAATCAAAGGCTTTCTCATAGTCCACATACGCCAGGCAAAGTGGCAGATTGTACTCTTCGGACTTCTGTACAATTTGCCGAAGGATATGTATGTGGTCTATAATACTAAAGCCTTTTCGCAAACCGCTTTGTTCGGGAGGCTGGAAGTCGTCGAGTCTGCGTGAGAGATGATTCATAATGACTCTCGAAAACAGCACGTAAACGCGGATCAGAAGGGATATCGGTCTGTAGTTCTTCAAGAGTGCGTTGTCGCCTTTCTTAAAGAACAAGACCACGGCACATCTGCTCCCCGCCTCCGGAGTAGTGCCACCATAGAGGACGGAATTGAAGAGCTTCTGAAGGACTTCAAGTATCGGTGTTCCACCCGCTTTCAGAAGCTCCGCTGTAATTCCATCCTCGCCTGGGGCCCTGCCGTTTTTAAGGTGCTGGAGAGCCATTCTAATCTCGCTCAGACTGACGTCCGGGATATCATCGGAATAGTGTCGGATAAGACACACTTGCGTGTGGCTCCAATGATGATGTGTACAGCTGCCCATAGAATCTCTCAATTTCACTCAAAATCTCAGGTGTCCCGGAAACGATGCTGCCACACTCAGTCTTCAGCTTTGACAGTTGGATCTTTCTGGCAGACAGATCTCTGGCCAAGACTTTGGAGCCCTGGTTCCGCTCGATCGCTTCTTTAATACGAGCAGTATTAAAGTTGCGTAAGTCTTGCCGCATGCATTTGGAGATCTGTCTATTCAGTTGCCTGTATGCTGTCAAATCTGTTGACGATTGCAGCCTCATCTCCCCTCTAACAGCCATGAGATTAAGAGTGTGATCGGAGAGTTTTTGTGTTCTTCTGCGGCGGGTCTTGCAGAACTTAGCTCCGACCGCATGGACAGTTTCAACGAGCTTGTCATTCATATCGTCCACTGTATTGCAATATTCTAGGCACTGAAAGCGGTTACGTAACTCGAGCTGAAAAGTTTGGGGATTCTGGATTAGAGCACGAGGGGGACGGAGCGTTGACTTCATTAGACGAGACCTCTCCAACTTAACGTTTAGGTTCAGTGTGCCTCTAACCATTCGGTGATCGCTGCCGGTTTTCACCCTTGCGATCACTGAGACATCACTGAACAGTTGGCGTCTGGTCGTTATAATGAAGTCAATCTCATTTTTTTTCGAACCGTCGGGTCTCGACCAGGTCCACTTCCTGTGGGGCCGCTTCTGGAAGAAAGAGTTCATCATAAATAGTCCCTTTTTCTCCATAAAGTCAGCCAGCTCACCGCCTTCTCTTGTGCCTTATTTTGTGTTGAAGTCTCCCATCAACACCTTCTAGTGGGTTTTGGAGGAATGCATGGCTCTAGAAATATCCTTATACATTTCCTCCACCTCCTCATCGGGGTGTGCCGAGGTTGGTTCGTAGACCTGTATGACCTTCAGCGAATACCGTTTGGTGATTCTGAGTATCAGGTACGCGACCCTCGTCGACACACTCCCAATCTTTACAACGTTGTTGACGAGAGACTTGTGGACGATAAATCCGACACCTCCTTGGGACAGATGGTCGCCCTCCCGGTGATAGAACAAGTTGCCGGACTCGAGGATTACCGTGTCCTCCCCCTCTCTTCGGACCTCAGATAATCCAATAATATGCCAGCGCAACTTGTCTACCTCTTCTTCCAGCTCCAGTATCTTCTCGTCAGTCCTCAGGGTGCGTGCGTTATACGTTGCCAGGTCGAGTCGTCGTAGGTGGCAACCGAACCTCCACCGGAGATTCTTAGCACCCCCTGCCCCGTCGTTACCATGGTCGCCACTGTAGCCAGGAATAGCGGGGCCGCCGGGGACTGGGGGCCGTTTATTTGTATCGTTGCTCATGGGGGAATATTTGCCATAGTTGCCACGCCTGGCGAGCGGGTTGGCAACCGCAGTTTTTTTTATTATGTTATT
Organism: Parnassius apollo; assembly: GCA_907164705.1. Taxonomy (NCBI): domain Eukaryota; kingdom Metazoa; phylum Arthropoda; class Insecta; order Lepidoptera; family Papilionidae; genus Parnassius; species Parnassius apollo. The sequence continues at coordinate 164,405 of CAJQZP010000493.1, read as the reverse complement.
GTTGTTATTAGGAAGATGCTTCTGTCCATCTCCTTTCTGTATATATATATATATATATATATATATATATATATATATATATATATATATATATATATATGTGTGTGTGTGTGTATATATATTAGTCTGTAGGCCACAGTTTCACTGATCATCTTAAAAATATCTTATTAATTAATTATAAACTAATCGAAACTTGAGTTTATTAACTTGCCTTATTTTCTGTCTATTCATGGATGAATAATAAATTGGGTATAGGATGTAGAAAATTTTTTTTTTTTTGAAATTATTCGTAGGAATTAATAACGACAACTAAAGAAACAAGAACATCTTATTTAATGAAACAGACAATCATTTTATAAAAGCATAGATTTGAAATTTAAATATAAAATCTGACAGTGACAGACCATATTTTCTATGCAATAACTTCACGCGCAGACAGAGAATACAATAAACAGCGTGATATGTATTGTATCGTTCACTAAACAAAGAACGCCTAATATTTCATATCAGCACTTGTAATAAAGATAAGTAGCTATTATATTGTTGTCATTACGTACGACCCTTACTAACAAGTCGTTTGCCATTAAATTTGGTGTCAGAGACTGCAACTGTCACTGATTTTTTTTGATGTTAAGCAAATAAAACTATATTATATATGTAATATAATGTGTATATATATGTAATTATAACCTCAACCGTATGAAGTGTAAAGTGTATAATTATTTTTTTACCGTCAGAGCTAAAAGTGAATTTAATAATAACTCGACCGCTAACCAATTTAAATCTGCATACAAAGTAGTATCAGGAAAAACATTGGTATATAAAATTTATTGAATGACAAAATTGTGTTCCGCTAGAAAAATTAAGTATTCTGTCATTTAAAGATGTCTGGTATGAAAGTAAAATAAATCGAAATTTGCCACATTTCCGATCGCTTGGTGAAACAGCCTAAGATACGGTTCTTCGCGTTAATAAAGATCGTTATTATTTAAAATTATTAGATCTCATTGCCAAAATAGATGAAAACATTACTAGTATTCATAATTATTTCCACAATACATAACAATACATAACAATACACAATACATAACACAATACGTATTGGTTCGTTGTAAGAAAATTAACATTATGCCTTATGTATACGTATTTTCAACACAATACGTAAGTTTAATTACTTGCCTGCATTATATACTAATGATTTCTTATATTTACGCGAACACTATACATTGTTTAAAACTACTTTTACGGATTTTATCACTTTTTATTTATATTAATTTTAATACCCGACGTTTCGGGTGCTTTCCAGCACCCATGGTCACGGGGGACTGAGGTGACTGACGTCCCGATGTAAAAGTTAACCCGGAGTACCTTCAGCTTTTTAATTATTGTTTTTGGTCCGATCTACGCAGAATGAACTAACTGTAATTTGAAGTCTTGCAGTGGTATGCTTGGGTTTAGTTTTAATTTTATTTATTATAGGATCCCAAGCAGGTGGTAGTACCCAGCCTCCTTCTCTATTGAAATTAGGATGTTTTTTTAATTTCAATAGCCTCACGTATCATCCTTGGTAGGAATCGATGTTCTTTCGCGGGGATTTGTGGTCTATCAAATCTGATGTAATGGTTGGGGCCATCTAGAATATGATCGCAAACTGCAGACTTCCCGGAACGTTGATGCTTCACGTCAGCTATGTGTTCTTTTACGCGGGTTCTAATTGATCTCTTTGTTTGCCCTATATATGAGAGACCACAATCACAATCAAGCTTGTACACTCCTGTATCTTGTAGAGGAATATGACACTTGACGGATGGTAAGAACTGACTAATCTTCTTCGGCGGCTTGTAGAATGTTCTAACAGAAGCTCGCTTCAAGATGTAGCCAATCTTGTCTGTGACACCTCTGACATATGGTAGTATGTACTGTGACGGAGGCGCGGGACCCGAAGCTTGTTATCGTGCAGAACGTGCTTGACGTGCTGAAGCTCGGCGGCCAGGTGTTTGCTGTCACAGATCCCTCGTGCTCTCTGAAACAACATTGTCGGTACATTTTTATAATATCGGCTACAATTGCTATTGGGTGACATCTCCAGCGTAAGACAAGGTGACGCAAGTCGGATTTTAAAGTAGGGCCGACCAATAAATCATCATTTAGTGAAACTCCATTTTTGTTTTTAGTAGATGCATCAAAGACTACCCTAAGTTTGGTGGTGTCCTTGTCCTCTCTTACAACCGCGTGATGTGGTAAGTACACTCCTTTTTTACTATCTACTGGCCTCATATGATTCAAATTCAAGTATTCCTGAATTAAATTTGTATACTGTTTCTAAATTCTTCATCCTTCATTTTCCTCTCTAAGGCTAACAATCTTTTCACAGCTATCTCTCGTGAACCACCTTGTTTACAGGATGGACCTTCATCACGAAACGGTAATTTCACCACATATCGACCTTCTGCTGTTCTTGTCGTCGTCGCTGCGAAAATATCCTTACATTTCAGCTCTTCCTCGGTAAGTATCCCTTTAGATATACCTGATTGATCTGATTCTATTTCCCAGAATTTTTTAAGAATTTTATCTTCTTTGATCTGACAGTGCAGTACTGCAACTGCTGGTGAGTTGTCGCAATCTTCAGACATTACAAGACCAGAAATGATCCACCCTAAGTTAAAGCATTGTGCAATAGGAGTTCCAGTAGGACTTCTTGTTACTCCTTCCTTCAAAATCTGGCAGTAAATGTCTGCACCAAGCAGAATGTCAATTTTATTCGGTAAATAATATTCTGGGTCTGCCAACTGAACATTTTGTATTTCAGCCCAAGGTAAACAGGCAACCTTTTTATCTGGTAGGTAAATAGTAATATCATTTAAAACATAAGCTTTCACTTCAAGGTGAAAACTGGGATCAGACAGTGATTGAATTTTAATAGAAACCATGTACTTCGACACCACCGAAGACCGATTACCGCCTAGTCCTGTAATAACTCCCTTCACCGGTATCTTTTTTAACTTTAATAATTGAACTGTGTTTTCAGTAACGAACGATGCTTGTGAGCCCTGATCGAGCAAGGCTCTAATAATTTTAAAATCGCCAAATTTAGACTTAGCTTTCACTAGAGCTGTTGCTAGCAAAACCTGTCTAATGATCTTTCTTGTCGAAGGGCAGGATACGATTGGCGTTGTTTCGGTTGAACTACTAGTCGTTACACTTTTTCATTTTTAGTAACGGCCTTGTCTGTTTGCCCATTGTGTACGACTGGTGTAAATTTAGGGTGAAGAAGTGAGTGATGCCGCTTTTTACAAATACGACAAGAAACATCTATTCTACAATATTTTGCAGAGTGATTACGTCCTAAACAATTTAGACATAAATTATTATTTAAAACAAATTCATGTCTTTTATTGTATTCCTCCTTTGCGAACTTCTTGAAAAAACATAGTTTATGGTTTTCTGTACAATATTCATATTGAATATTTTTTTGATGACAGAATGTTTGCATGATGAGTGTGTGAGTGTAAATGTTGAGCGTGTGATGGTCGATTGTATTGAAATGTAGGTTTTTTATTGTCTAAATATTCCAAAGCCCTAAATCGACCCTCTATAAAATTCTAAAATTGTTTATAGGTAGGTAATTCTGTGCAACTGTCACTGGATATATTTAACTCCCACTGCTTACGGGTTTCAAGATCTAATTTATCTGTAAGTATGTATATAATAATAATATCCCAGGTGGCCACATTAATGTTGAGATTTCTCAACGCATTTAAACAATCAGACGTTGTGTCCAATAGGTCCTTTAACCTATTGGCAGATTCTACATTCATACGCCTTTGGTTAAATAAACGTTTTGAAGTACAATTTGTTAGGTATTTTTTGTTATCATACCTTTTTTGTAATAATGCCCAACACTGACTGTAGTTTAATTCGGTGATAGGTATGTGCATGACTAATTACTCGGCTTCACCTGTTAAAAAACCCTTTAAATACTTAAGTTTATGTACATCATCAAAGAATGTATTATTATGCACTAAAGACGTGAATAAATCCCTAAAAGTGGGCCACTCGGTATACTTTCCCGAAAACGGGTTAATTTAAATTTTAATTAAAATTTTTGGTAACTTAACCAACGAGCCTTTTGACTCAGCTTCATTATTTTTAGAACTATATTGATCATTTTTCTCAACATTATATTTAGCTAAATCAGTTGTTAATTTACATTTGTATTCTAGATAACACTCTTCAACTTTATCATATAAATCGTCATATTCAATATCCTTTAAATCATCCTGTTTTGTACCTTTTATTAAGCAATCGTGAGTTGTTGAAAACTTCGACCATAATGCTTCTAATATTCCTAATCTAGCTTCAATATACTGTTGATTATTACGATCTTTAGGTGATTTACTATAATTCATTTTAGCATTTCTTATTCTAACTTCAACATCTTGTTGTACTTTAAATAAAGCCTGCATTTTTTAAATTGTTATAAAGTTTTAAAAATAAAATAAATATTTTAATGTTGAAAAACTACATGAAACAAGTTATTTTTGAGGCAAAATAAACTCTTAAAATTACAAGCCCATAATATAATAAACTTTGAAAAATTTACAAGTGTCGTTATAAGATCACAAAAATTTTCTAAGTCCTATGAATAAATTTATAAAAATTTTACAAGTGTTTTTGACTTGAAATGAAATCGGGCATAGATTCTTCGTATGAACAAAATTCCTTAAAATTACTCTAAGTCTAAACTACTAAATGAACTGTTTTTAAATTGGTACATTAGGTTTAAATTACCGAAATTGTATTCACGATTGGTTGTCCCAGTCACTCTTGCTTCCGCAGTAAACACTTAATCACTTCACTCACTGCAACTTCACCTTTCCGCCTCCCCGCGCACCTATCCTGATGATTTCCACTGGAACACCGCCTGCCATCTGTCAGTGAACAACTTCCGCCCACCGTGACGACTGCTTCTTACCGACTACTATGAGCCAGTACCGCCACACCTTATAAGTAGCAATCCGCTACTTCTGGGTGCGGGGGGTGTGATTCCAATCAGGAACCACCGAATACAAAAATCTGTCCTTGACAGTTCCATCCGGCTCGAAGGACCATGAATACGGTCGTACGTAGCGGGCTATATATCTATTGGTACTTTTAAATAAAACCAACAGATATCTTGATTAGGTATATATATTACTTTCTTCCAATATCGTTCACATTTTTATAAAGTACACAAAACCTTGTGCAATTAATATCCGTGGAACCATATCGCGAGCTAATCTACTACTAGCGACATCTATTGTTCACAAATAAAATTAAAACACTATATTGATTTGATTACATACGAATCGTGAATAGAGAGCACCATTGAGCATAGCGTCCCACCAAACAACCACCGCAGAGACGCAATGCTGCAGAACGCAACAAGCATCAATACGACTATCGTCGGGCTTACACCATCCCGAGGTCCCCCATATATCCCAGCAGACATCACCACCCGCATACCTCCATCGACCAGAACCACAACAATGCGTCGAATCAGGCACAGCACATCCGCAGATCTATCACAAGACGCAATACCGCAAGTAGCAGTAAGCATCAATGCAACTATCATACGGGCGGCGCCCCCTCACAACACACCCACATGATCCTTATCGAATTTGGTAACAAAGTTTGTATTGTTGTTAACTAAAAAAATATCACCAACGTATCATAGTAGCACGCTACTAAGACGCCAATGAACAAAACTCCACGTATCATAGCGCTAATGTACTAAGACATGAAGTTGAGTATGCCTGTTACACTTAAAAGTGCTACCAAACACACTCATCCTAATCCGAAAGATAGACGACGCATCGCTATGCGCTACGACGTCGCCCACAAACGGTATAGGTGTGCGATATCCACGAGATAGCCGTATTGCTACCACAAATCCGCTTACCACCGGCACTAAGATGTTGTTAATTGTATACCTCCGTACAAAACATTTATACATGAACACCTTCCATGACTTAGACAATTTTTAACAAATTTTCTAATTAGCTTATAAATGTTATTTATCTTTACTTTTATAATTTTTTCGACTTGTATTTCTATTATTTATCATATTTTTAAATATTTTTACAAGTTTTAAATTAATTTATTATTTATTATGAAAGAAAATATTTTGCATTTGTTGGCGCGACTTCTAACGCCGCCTAGCGACGCACCGGAACACCAAACTTTTAGCTACGAATCAGAGCTCGTCATTGTTAGCAACCAATCACAGCACGTCGTGCAATTAGTTATAAGATCTGTCTGTATTTGATTATTACCTGATACACACTGTTAGCAATAAGACGACTTAAATATAACCAACAAACGTTCAATAAATCAATTCATTGAAGAGCACCTGCCTCCCGTTCCTGTACATAAAGTGGTCCTATCGAGCCGAATAAGGAGTTCAAGCTTGGAATCTCCGAAGATTCGTCGCATCAAAATACGAAGAGGAGATTCACGTATCGAGCGAAGAGCTGCAACGTTAAGGCATCGACAGACAGGAGTGGCAGGTTTGAACTTCCCGTCCGTTTCCCCATCTCATCCTTCGATAGGTGTTGATTTCGTGCTGATATTCCATTTCCAGTGCTCAAGTGGCGGTACCTACCTGCGCAACGGCACCCACCTTGGTTCGCACGCATATACAAATTGGCAACTGTAAGTACTCTTGATTTCCTTAAATCCCAAAATGAGTGAGCCCAAATTGTCAGATTTAATTAAGAAAAGAGGAGTTTTAAAAGGTCGATTAACTCTGTTTGAAAATTATGTTAAAAAGTTCACTTTACCCTTGACTGAACAACAGTCATTAGAATTAAATTTACGTGTCGAGAGTACTTCGAGTTTGATAGAGATGTATAGTGAAATACAGACTAAAATTGAAGAAGAGGTAGCGGAAGATCTCGATCTTGTAAAACAGCTGGAAGAGAGAGATCGTTTCGAAAATCAATTTTATTGTGCTGTAGCTTCTGCAAAACTTTTTATTGAGAAAGGAAGTAGCTGACAAGTCTAGTGTTTCAACATGTAAGCCGATAGGCATAAAGTTACCCGATATTAAAATACCTTCCTTTGACGGTTCATACGATTGCTGGCTAGAGTTTAAAAATTCTTACGTTAGTATGATTCATGATCGCGATGATTTAGGTCCTGTTCAAAAATTTCATTATTTAAAATCGTCATTGTCCGGTACCGCGGCACACGTCATAGGTGCATTAGAATTTACGGCTAACAACTATTCTCACGCATGGGAGCTATTAGAGAATAGATTTAATAATCCGCGACTATTGGTTCATAATCATGTGAAGGCATTATTTAAAATTCCATCGTTAAATAAAGAGTCCGCTTCCCAGATTAGGAAATTAATAGATATTGTTTTGAGAAATTTGCGTGCCCTTAAAACGTTAGGTGAACCAACAGATTCATGGGACACTTTAATCATTTACATGGTCGTTTCCAAATTAGATCAGGCCATTGAACGCGAATGGGAAGATTTTCAAGGTACAGCTAGTTCATTAATTGAATCGAGGTCAGCTTTGAAACTGGATGACTTACTTAAATTTCTTAAGGACCGCGCCGACGTTTTAGAAATGATAAAAGTCAACCATAACAAATCCCACGAGAACAAAGGCGGCGAACAAACGCGCTCTAAGAAACAATATACACATACTCATGTTGCTACGAACGTTACTAACAATAACAATAAGGGTAATACGAAACTAAAACAAAGCCGCGTGTGTGTGATGTGTCATGGTAATCACGCGATTTATTCCTGTTCAAGGTTTCTTAATTCGTCTATCCAAGAAAGGAATAAGATAGTTAAAACGCATCAGCTGTGCATCAATTGTTTACGCGCAGCCCACCCACTTAACGAATGCAAGTTTGGGCCATGTAGGTTGTGTGATAAAAGGCACAACAGTTTGCTTCACATTGATGGGCAGGTAGACGGCGCATCACAGGTGAGCGGGTCGAGTGCATCAGCACAGCCGGTCACCGCTAACGTCTCCACTGTCTCGTCATCATTACACGTTACGGCTAACCATTCCGAATCGCAAAACAGTAATCAGGAATATTCGTTATTACCCAACGTTTTGTTGTCCACAGCGTTAGTGGACATAGCAAATTATAATAACAAATATCACACTGTACGCATTCTGCTAGATAATGGTAGTCAACATTGTTTCATAAAGAAATCGTTATGTGAAACATTAAATGCACCGTTAATACAGTCCACTTATCACGTTGCTGGGGTAGGTCAAACAATTTCGCAGTCCACCTACATTTGTAAAATAAAATTACGTTCAAGGTTAAATTCGTTTTGTATGAACATTGATTGTTTAGTATTGCCGTGCATTACAAATCAATTACCCACATTTGGTGTCGATGTAAATAATATGAGTTTACCTGATAATATTCAACTTGCGGATCCGAACTTTCACTCACCGTCAGACATCGATATACTGATAGGCGCGGATAAGTTCTGGGAATTATTGTGTGATGGCAAAATTAAGTTGAATAAAGGACATTATTTACAAAATACAAAATTGGGTTGGATAATGTCGGGACCTTTACGTAATAACCCACTTCCCGTTAAGAGTGTGCAATGTAATTTCTCCCAAACAATTGACACACAGTTGAAATTATTTTGGGAACTCGAAGAGATAAACAATAACGTTAATAAAAACATCCTTAGTGCTGACGAACGTGCGTGCGAAGACATTTTTGTCAAAACGACAAAACGTATGGAAGATGGTAGGTTTTCCGTACGCATTCCTTTAAAGGAATCAGCTGATGTGCTCGGAGACAGTTACACAACGGCTGAAAAACGTTTGTTGTCGTTAGAACGAAAATTCGCTCGTTCGCCACAATTTCGGGAAAAATACGTAGATTTTATGGGGGAATATGAAAGGCTCGGTCATATGAGTTGCGTTGAAACTTATGAGTCACCCCACTATTTTTTGCCGCATCACGGCGTTATTAACGAAAATAGCAGTACGACTAAACTGCGCACTGTTTTCGATGCAAGCGCAGCGACGTCGTCCGGTAAGTCGTTGAACGATATTCAACATATTGGTCCACCACTTCAGAATGACATTTTTAGCATTTTATTACGCTTTAGGCAATATAAATACGTGGGTTGTGCGGACGTTGAGAAAATGTTTCGGAATTTTCTTGTACAACCAGATCAACGAGATTTACAATTGATATTATGGCGTAAACTTCCGTCGGACCCAATACGTGTATATCGCCTAAACACCGTGACGTATGGCACTGCGTCTGCGCCATACCTTAGTATGAGATGTTTACGTCAGCTTGCGCTGGAATGTAAGGATCAGCAGGTTGCGAGAGTAATCCGAGAGGATTTTTTCATTGATGACGTCATCCTAGGTGACAATAATTTAAATAGCTTACTCGATACCTGTGAGAAGTTACGAAATACTTTAAACTCGGCTTGTTTACCGTTGCGTAAGTGGTTGTTTAACGTTGATATCAGTGACCACGACATATCTAAAGACTTGTCATTAGGAGAACATTCCCAAACTAAGACTTTAGAAGTGGGTTGGTATAATAAAAGTGATGAACTTCATTTTACCACACGAGTAGTTAGACCGAATTTACTAAATAAACGTACAATGTTGTCGATAATCGCACAAATATACGATCCTCTAGGAATTTTAACACCGGCTGTCGTAGTAGCTAAAATATTGATGCAAAAAGTGTGGTTGTGCAAGATAAATTGGGATAATCCCGTTCCTAGTGATGTTGCTTTATCCTGGGAAAAATTTATTGACACACTTCAATATTTGCATAACCTACGTATTCCGCGTCATGTTATGAGCGCACACACACAGTTTATAGAATTACACGTATTCACGGACGCGTCGCAGAGTGCGTATGGTGCATGCGCATATGTTCGCACCTACTCTGATGACTCATCGGTGACTGTTAGATTATTGTGTGCAAAGAGTAAAGTTGCACCAATTAAACCAGTCAGCATACCCCGATTAGAACTGTGCGGGGCTTTAATAGGCGCACGATTATATAGGAAAATTATCGAGTCATTGCGTGTTAATTTCCACAAAATTTACTTTTGGACAGACTCAACTATTGTCCTTGGATGGCTACGTATGTCACCACATTCGTTAAAAACATTCGTTCAAAATAGAATAGTGGAGATTAATGAAATAACAAGTAATGCGTTATGGTTACATGTAGGAACCAAAAATAACCCAGCGGATCTGGTCTCGCGGGGTCTTAGTCTTGATGTACTCATTGACAGTAATCTGTGGTGGAGCGGACCTGAGTTCTTAAAAAATTCTGAGTCGGCATGGTCACAGCAATCTTCGACTACACACTCCGACTTACCAGAACTAAAATCACAAACGACAACGGTTATGGTTTGTGATGTAACAAAGAATAAAATTATTAATTTTGAAAGGTTTCGTTCTTATCAGCGTATCGTGCGCGCCGGCGCTTACCTGTTGCGATACATACATAACTTACGCACACCAAAGAAAGATCGTAAACAGGGGCCGTTATCAGTAGATGAATTGAATGACTCATTACAGTCGTTAGCGCGCCTTGCTCAACCCGAATCGTTTCCGATGGAATATGATAAGTTAAAACATAACTTACCTTTAAAAACTTCAGGTTCGATTTCTAGGCTTAATATATTTCTAGATGAAAGGGATATAATTAGAGTAGGTGGCCGTCTTAGTAACTCGCCTGACTTTAATTACGACAAGAAGCACCCGATACTTTTATCAAGTAAACACAACTTCACACAATTATTGTTTCAACACCAACACAAAGAGCTTCTTCATGCTGGACCCCAGCTGCTATTGGCCACCGTGCGTGAGAATTGGTGGCCGTTAGGGGGTAGAAACCTAGCTAGAAAGGTTGTCCACCAATGTGTCCGCTGCACTCGAATGAAAGGTAAAACCCTAACACCAATCATGGGCAACCTTCCGTCTGAACGAATAGAACCTGGTTTCCCATTCATTCGATGTGGAGTGGATTATGCGGGTCCCATAAACGTACTGAATCGCAAAGGAAGGGGAGCTAAATTGGAAAAGGGCTATATTTGCATATTCGTTTGTTTTGTTACCCGGGCCATTCATCTAGAACTTGTCAGTACGTTAGCTGCTCAAGAATTTATATTAGCACTTAAAAGATTTATCTCACGACGAGGTAAACCAGCTCAAATTTTCTCAGATAACGGTAGAACTTTCATTGGAGCCATGAAAGAGATTAACAAAATGTTAGAGCGAAATTCAAAGCAAATAATTGATAGATTATCAACTGACAATTTTGAATTTAAATTTATTCCCCCCTTATGCTCCTCATTTTGGGGGATTGTGGGAAGCAGGAGTAAAATCATGTAAGTTCCACCTTAAGCGTGTCGTGGGTACCGCTAACTTGACATACGAGGAGTTCAGCACTGTGTTGGCACAGATCGAAGCAGTCCTAAACTCCCGCCCTATAAGTCCTATGTCCTCAGATCCACATGATCTTCGTCCACTAAGCCCAGCTCATTTCCTCATCGGCCGGCCACTCACTGCACCAGCCTGCAGAGACCTCACCGAAGCACGGACTCACAGCTTGAAACGGTTTCAAAGAGTGGAAAAAATAAAACAGCACTTCTGGAAACGCTGGTCACAAGAGTATGTTGCTGAACTTCAGACAAGAACGAAGTGGAAGGCGAACAGTGAAGACATAGCATTAAACACGCTTGTCGTTATTAAGGAGGACAATTTACCACCCCTTAAATGGCGTATGGGTAGAGTTACCCATATTTTCCCCGGAAAAGACGGCGTGTCGCGTGTCGCCACCATCCAAACTGCTACGGGTCCTGTACAACGAGCGTTCTCGAAAATCTGCCCTCTGCCTGTATCATCAGCAGAAGACGACAACATGAATGCAGCCTGCGGTATCTCCAATCAAGCGGCAACGTAGATACATCATTGGAAGCTGGAGCTTCCAAGGCGGCCGGCATGTTGGCGCGACTTCTAACGCCGCCTAGCGACGCACCGGAACACCAAACTTTTAGCTACGAATCAGAGCTCGTCATTGTTAGCAACCAATCACAGCACGTCGTGCAATTAGTTATAAGATCTGTCTGTATTTGATTATTACCTGATACACACTGTTAGCAATAAGACGACTTAAATATAACCAACAAACGTTCAATAAATCAATTCATTGAAGAGCACCTGCCTCCCGTTCCTGTACAGCATTTTATTTACTCTGTTATTGGTCTAACGTCTGAAATGTATTTATATTAACTTTATGCTTATTAATGTTATTTTATTCCTTAATATATAAACATATATATATATATATATATATATATATTTTTATATATATATTAAGACTATTTTTGATGCGCCTTTATATTGAATTTAATTATTAATAATAATATTGGGCCGTCACAATATCAATGATATGTTGCAAACCCGTAACATTCATTGCTATGCAGATGACAGCACTGGTGATGCTCTTTACACCGGCCGTGCCAATATTTCTCGGGAAAGCGTCTCCGAGTACCGGGAAAAACTTGGGTCTGAAGTCGAGTCTCTGCTGAACAGAGTCTTCGATTGGGGGTGACTAAATCTTGTCTAGTTTAACCCCCAGAAGACACAAGTTTGCGCGTTAACCGCTAAAAAGAACCCCTTTGTCGTATCTCCTCAGTTTCAAGGCACTCCCCTTGTTGCCTCAGCTGGAATCGGTATCCTCGGCGTCGACATATCGAGTGACTTGCAGTTTCGTGGTCACTTGGAAGAGAAGGCCAATTTGGCCTCCAAAAAGCCTGGCGTGCTCAGCAGAGCGGGACAGTATTTCATGCTGGCACACCGCCTGCAACTTTACAAGGCGCAGGTTCGGCCGCACATGGAATACTGTTCCCATCTCTGGGCTGGGGCTCCCCAGTATCATCTCCTTCCACTTGACCGCATCCAGCGCAGAGCGGCTCGAATTGTCGACGATCGAGTGCTTTCCGATCGGCTCGATTCACTGGCGTTGCGTCTCTTTGCATTTTTTTTTCGCATATACCATGGGGAGTGTTCTGAGAAATTGTTCGGATTAATCCCAGCCGCCAAATTTCGTGAACGTACTACGCGGCAAACATCCCGATACCATCCACACCATCTTGATGCTTGGCGGTCCACCACTGTACGTTTCAAAAAGAGTTTTCTTCCGCATACGACCTCTCTGTGGAATAGTTTACCACCGGCGATTTTTCCGGACCGATACGACCTGGGGACCTTCAAGAAAAGAGCTTACTACTTTCTAAAGGGCCGGCAACGCACCTGAAATTCACTTGGTGTTGCGGTTGATCATGGGCTGCGGTAGTCACTTAACATCAGGTGAGCCGCATGCTCGTTTGCCCCCTCTTCTATAAAAAAAAAACAACCTCACACGTCCTGGTAAATCTGCACATGGTAAATATGATAACACCAGCTGTCGGACTGTTTTGCTGGCCCATTTTACACTTACTATATAATTACATCATTATTAAAATATTATGTACAATTAATTGCGTTTAATTACATTTTTTACGTGATAGAGCCACGTTGTAGCAATATTATGGTTATAGCATAAATGGGTCAGCTCTGCCTGGGAAGGAACACGGTCTCACAGAATACCAGCGTAAATTAAGGGCTTTGACTTTGAGCTTGCAAACGCATCTATATTTCGATTCTTAATCAAAGATAAATGTAAAAGTCTATGGGCCACAGCATACACTTACCTTCAGATAGATTGAATGTTAATTTGTCACCCCCATTCTACAAAAAAATCTATTAAATATCAGCTTTAAGAGTATATAATATCTGAACATTACAATAAGAGACTTTTTAAACTATTAATATACTTATATTACTACTTATAACGCAATGAAAATACTAAAATGTATGCAAACTAAATCATTTGGTTTTTCATGAGAGGAGTTGGGTATTTATCTTATTAACGATTCTTCTTAAAGTTTGAAAGTTATTTTCAAGAACGACCTTCTCATGCCCTAAAGGAACGCCAAAAATATTTCTACTTTTTGCCTTACTTATTAAGAGTTTTAAACTAATTCAAGTAATTTACTCTTAAATTTAGGAGCTTTTTTATGAGAAGTGACAAAATAATAGCTCCCTGGTTATTGCAACACTGTTACTTATTCAAGTTGTTTACTCTTAAATGTAGGAGCTTTTTTATGAGACAGTGTCAAAATAATAGTTCTATGGTAATAACAACACTTACCATGCTGAATCGTATGCCTATTCGTTACTGCATACGGTTTTTTCTTTTGTTTTTTTGTTATAATTTCTTTGTAATTTGTGTTACGTGTTATAATAAAATAATTCATTCAAATTTTAAAAGGGTACTTACAAAACAGAAACATAAAATGGAATGCACTCTTTTGTAATCAATCTCCTTATCACTTGATGCGAGTTTTGTCGGAAATTTGACCATGGACGGATTGTTGCTCTTGTTTTATCGTTTAAGTAATTGTTTGTAGTGGATGTTTAAAATTACTAATTAATTAATTAGTTATAATAATTAATTAATTATGTATATAAGTCTGCGCATGTAAATTATTAGTGAAAACAACGAAATAAGTGCTTCGATGTTGAAATAAGTCTCAAGTTATTTTGTTCGCTTGGGCGCCTTAAAAACTTAAGTTACCATCATCGACTGTTCGCTAGATTGAGTTGTCATCAAAATCTTCCCAATATTTCGCAATGTTACGTATCAGCATATTGTAAAGAAAAAATCCATAAAAACGGAAATCTCGAATGAAATGAAGACATGACTTAAGGGACATCCATGTCAAAAATTCATAATGATAATAATAATAGTAATAATTTTTAAGACGTAGGAAAGTGACGACTCCATCGCCCGCTGACGTAACAGTTATGTGACAAAACTGCTACGTCGGCGCAGTCAGTCAGCACCCTGCCAAGAGGTGTGAGCGCCGTACCTAGGCAAAATTGTGGGTGAAAAGGTCCGTTTGTGCATATGACCGAACTATGAAACGGTGCCGGGCTTGGGCGTCTCCCGTTATTTGGCGCCCATGAAATGGATGATGGCACAAAGAGGAATGCGCATAGGGCCGCTGCCTAGGGGTCGCAGGGGCGCGTCTGGAGCTAGCGCTGGACGCGACAGCATGCGGACCGCCAGCCGAGCGCGAGGAGCTGCACGGTCACCTAGCAGCCCTCCGCATCCATCATCCCCACCAGAAGGCTTGGTGTCGGCTGGATCTTCTCGGACTCAGCAAGCGCCACCTGCCGCTGGTGGAGCATGTCGCATGCGTTGGTCACAAACAATGATCGCAAACACACTGCGGGAGTACTTTAGGGCAAAAGGGGAAGAAACTGGATGTTTGGCGTATCGGGCTAGAGCCAGCTGGAGCCATCTTTAACCGTCACAGAGCAAAACCTGGCAGACCGAGTTCGGTATATCTTGCGCTCACATATATTTGATGTCGCTGAACTCGAACGGCTACGACGTGAGGCTGTTCTCTCATCGGATGAAAATGCTACGGCTGAGGATGCGGCGCCACAAATTGTAGAGCAACCCGCAAACGTGGATGCCGCCGTGAATACCCCAGTTGTGGTTGATTCAAAAGATGATGTAACAGTCGTCCAGGAACTGGAATTAGAGCATATGAGGAGTACATTGGAAGAGGCGATTGTGGAAACGCGCAGTACGCCTCTCGAAAATCGACCGCGACTTCCCCGCATAGCCCTAAGCTAGCGGAATCGGGCTGTCGTGAGGGCTCTGAACACAAAGCTGGTGACCTATTTGGAAGCCAGCCGGGACCTTTGCGAGACGGACTCAATTTTATTTGGCGCCGCGTTGGCAGTCTGCCGTATCATAGGAACCAAGGTTTCCACGGCTGGACGCACTACTGGCCAAAGTAGCGCTATCCCAGCATGTAGAAGAAGAATTGAGGAACGTATCGCAAAGGCTAGAACTCTCATCGGCAGACTGATATGCTTCAGATTAGGCAATAACAGGCCAAGAATTTTGCGCACCGACAGGATGGCGTTTGCTGGGACAAATGTCAGTTTGTCACAGCCGGATATAACGCAAAAACTGACAGAGCGCATAGATGATCTGAAGCAAAGAATCACTGCTTGGGGAAAGCGGATTCGGCGATATACCGAGAGGTCGATATGGTTCAATCAGAATCGTCTCTTCCAGAGTGATCAGAAGAGGCTCTATGAATCATTGGAGCGACCAATGGTAAGTGGAACGGGCCCAGCACCGAATCAGGCCGACACTGTAGCAATCTGGCACGGCCTGTGGTCAGAGCCCGTAAACCACAGCGGAGGCCCTTGCACGGAAGTTGTGGCGAGTCAGTGTGCGAGTATAGCGCCCATGGACCCCGTCATTATAACACCGGATGACGTAGCTGAGGCGATCCGTAGGGCCCCGAACTGGAAAAGTCCGGGACTCGATGGGCTGCATCACTACTGGTTGAAGGGGTTCGTGATGTGTCACACTGTGCTCGCCCGAAAGTTTCAAGAGGCTCTCAACCAGAAGTCGCCCCCGAGCCTCTTCACTAATGGGATCACCCATTTGGTTCCTAAAGACCCGGGTACCACAGACCCGAGCAAATACCGCCCCATCACGTGTCTACCGATGATATACAGGACACTAACTTCCATTTTGAGCATCATGAGCGATCATTAGCAAAGTGGTGAAACGCAACTGTCGGAACTTCTCCGCCGTCTGGATAGATTACAGAAAGGAATTTGACTCGGTGCCCCATACATGGCTGAAGAGGGTCCTCGAGCTGTACAAGATTGATTACAAGATTGGAGTACGATCCTTTGTCATCTAGGCGAGCGGATGACTGCTCCGGAATGTCGCATAAGGATAAGAAGGGGTATATTTCAGGGCGACTGTCTGAGTCCAATCTGGTTCTGCCTCTCGTTGAACCCTCTCAGTACTTTACTGGAGAGCTCCGGGTGGGGATTTCAGCTTGGGAAAGGAGGTATAAAAGTGAACTACCTTTTTTATATGGACGACCTCAAATTATTCGCCTCCAGTCGCTCCCATCTTATGGCATTGCTAAACATCACATGTAAATTTAGCAATTCTATTAGAATGGAGCTGGATACGGATAAGTGTTCGGTCCACCATGTTGAAAGGGGAAGGGTTGCTAACTCTGAAGGCATGTAATGTCGGGAGGTTCGGGGAATAAATAATACGTCTACTGGTCTTGAATGTAGGTTTATTATTATCATATATATAGCTACATGAGCATACACTACACACACTACACGCCCATCGGCAAAAAGAAAAGAAATTGAATTACAAATTTTTTTTCAATGAATTACAACTTGGTGTAAAAATCAAAAAATTGTTCGTTATTTTAAAATATTAAAATTCGTATGCCTACTATATTATATTTATTACATATTAAAATATCGTAAACACCGTAATTTAAAAAAATATAACTTTCTATCTCTGTATTTAAATTTTTTAAATAATCATCAAATCCTTACGTAATTGTATTGAATCTAGTTTTTGTTGTGAAATAATTTTAGTTCGCCTATCATTACTGCATAACTTTTAAAATTTTCATATATAACTACTAATTCAATAGACTGAAAATACAGTTTTTAAAACAAAATTATAGTTATCAAAAATATTATAAGATGTTTACAATTTTTTTATATTCTTAAACTTAAACTATATTATTCATTTTAAATCTTAACAAATCTATAAGAAGCTAATGCCATTGAAATAGTATCCTTATTTAAGTGGATAAACTTCAGCATACTTATTTAAATCACACTGCAGTGTGAGTATATAAACATTATTAAAACTATTCTTACATTAGTGCCCTACTAAATCTAAATAACCTCTATGAAAAGTGTAATATCCTATAAATCGGTTATAACCATTGGCATATATATTTTTATTAATTGTATATGTCGCAACACTTGTCACATCGATTTGCATAATTAGTAGGATGTTACTAATTATGTATGTAGTATCTAATTCTGGTCAAAAAAATCCTTTCTTTGCATTACATATAGACTGTTAGTTGGCAAAAATGATCGGATGGTGAGAGAGTCGTTTAATATTACACGTTTTGTCTCACGGCGGTCCTAGTGCAACATAATCATAATCATTACAGGGATCAAATACAACTTACAATCTCAGCCGCGTAAGCGGTTTGTGACACCTTTGTTTTAATTTCTAAGTATGTTCATGGGAACTTTTTTTTTTCGATTACGTTGTATAATGGTACCTAGTTTTAACCATGCATTAAAATGATATTATAAATAAAATGAATTTAACTTTCCCAATAGTTTGTACCTCTAAATATAGATTGTTACATTTAATTTTAAATTCATTTTTAAAAGTATTATACTTTTACATAGGTACATCAACAAAAAATCATTAAGTTATTTATAATTTCGAAAACTCATTTTTTCATGACATGAAATTTATATAAAAAAAACGACTAGGTACACAGCTCAAGTTTGTTTACGAAATATTTATTAACATTGGAAAAGGCAGTTTTATTTCAAACAGATAACATAATTTTAGGTTTCGTTGTCTTAAAAAAAACGTAAAAAGAATACTATTACATTAATAAATTTATAATAACAGTGTATTGATAGACTCTGGACTTTACTTTATGAGCAAAATATAAACCAAATATAGTTGAAATGTACAAATTTTACATAAAAAACATATGACAAAAAATTCAACCAGATTTGTAGTAAATATGAATCAATGTGCCTAAAATATGAAAAAATATCTCGTAAATTCATATACAAATGTGGTTAAACAATTACGCACACAATACATATACACGCAACACATTTTCGCGTAGTTGTGTAAATCGATCCCTATAGTTATTACATGTGTAACTCATTAGTCGCATTTTGGGTAGCATTAATAGTCCTAATACAGAAATGCAAAATAACTACCTATCTCACCTTTAGATTATCATACATTTATCACACTTTTTGATTTGCTCGGAAATCCCCTTATTACTTGTATTTTTGTCGATTAATAGGCCTTTTTTTCATAATTATTGTACGTACTTTCTTTTATTTCTTCCTAATATTTTTTGACGTTTAGCTAGCTCTCTTTCTCTCTATTCACTTATATATTTATTTATTTATTAGATACCGGGAATCGGAGTATTAATTCATTTCATTTATATTTTATTTCGTGATTTTTATCACACGGGTACTTTATAAATATGGGCCCCCCCATTTAATTGGGTATTATATTACATTTTCGTAACATTCATTTCATTTTATTGGTACATAAACTTTTTATCGTAATTATATCAAGGTAAAAGTGTACCTTGGGTTGTGCGCACAACCTTGAGGTCTACGTTTAAGTCATTAAAAGGACTCCAACAATTGTCACAGAGGAAAACTAAGTTCACACCATGATCCATTGAAGGATATAACCTCTATGTACCATTATTAAGGG
The DNA here is from genome assembly GCA_907164705.1 of Parnassius apollo. Classification (NCBI taxonomy): domain Eukaryota; kingdom Metazoa; phylum Arthropoda; class Insecta; order Lepidoptera; family Papilionidae; genus Parnassius; species Parnassius apollo. Next base: position 144,914 of record CAJQZP010000493.1, on the reverse strand, counting down.
TAACAAATTTAAGACTTCTCTGGTCCCTAAGAGTACTAATATGTGCAAACTGTATATCGCTTGTGCTGAAGGTACTGTTCCCTAGTACCCGTTACGCCCGATTTTATCATCCAATCACGGAAACATACCCTGCTCGAGGACTCTATATTATACCAGTGATGGACGTTCCCGTATCTCTCCATTACCTCATTTATTTCTCTGGTTCTTTTTTATTATCCTTTCGTAAATCTCTGTCTGTATCGGATTACTTTTATATTTATTCAATCTCATTCCATCTCCTTTCAACTAAGCATATCGATTTATTAACATAACCAGAGTTTGGGCCCTAAACATTGGCTAAGATAATATCCGATAGCCTAATTCTTTCATTCCAATAACTAGCAAAATTGACCTAGGTGGTCAATTATTTTCTTTTATATTTATTCCTTTCATAATTCTCACTCTTAACGGATTCAATACTATTAGTTTAAGCATCATCAAATATTTGGGTGATCAGTCTAATATTGACGAAACTTAACAATCAATCATTCGTATCCCCATTTTTGAACATTTCTTTCTTTTATACTCGCATTGATATAAAATAAATTCTCGCATTTCGGAGGTATACTCAAATAATTATTATTTCCCAAAATACCCATATGTAATGGTAAAGTTACTAATTCATTCATATTATGCAGTGTAATATTATTCAATTCAAAATTTATGCTACGATTAAACCTACGTAAAAAATCTATACCTAAAATTCCAGAAGTTTCACACACGGCAACTGCTTTATAACATGAAACTTACTATTAAATTTCAGCCCGTCAATAGACAATGCTAAATAAACAAATCCACGGTTCGTAATTTGCCTCCAATTCCGTTTATTGTAATCGGTTTCTTTTGTAATGAAATGTTTAGTTTACTAAGCGTGTGATGTTTAATCGCACATACGGAAGCGCCGGTATCTACGAGCCATGTACATTTGATTTGAGATTGCTAACTCAACACAATTACTATATTCGCAACAAAATTACTATTGGTCTCGAAAAAATTCTAGATTATTTTCATTATTATCGTTATTAGGGTTAATTTCAATATTTTGAGAACTTTGCGATACGCGATATTCTGGTGTTATAAAATGATTCGTCAAATCTACGAATAATTGTTCGATTTTATTGCTATAATTATCTAGGGAACTATTATTTTGTCTTATTTGCATTAGTTCGTTATGAAAGGAATAGTGAATTAATAAATTTGACATAAAAACAGAAAAAAAATAATGATAATTGGATGTAACATTTATAACTTATAATACATAATGATTGACAAATTAATGATTATACCAAGTATATGACATTGAGCTATAATAATAATAATAATAAAACGTTATTATTTCCACTGACGCTGTTACATAATTAATTAGAAAGTTACCATATCATTTAAAAAAATATTGAATAATTATATGTATGTTGTTAAAATTTCGATAAATATTGTTATGGTTACTTGTCCATTAATATTTAGACATTACTATGGTAGAATATGTAGAACTAAATTATACTTAAACACAATTGTTTAACCATATTGTTGTAAAAAACAAATATTATTATTATCATTATTAAGTAGTTATTTACCGATTAATTGTTGTTGTATAATACATAATTTTGAATTTTTCTATTAATAGTACTAATATTTTTCCTACTTTTTAATGAATGATTTAAAAAAAATTCTTTCCCAAATTCTGTGTATAACATTACATAAGTAATAATATAATTTGACAATAGACATCGACACTATTATACAATTAAACTTACATTCGGTGCTTTCGAGATGTTTTGTACCTGCTACAGAACTTGGCTATTCGCTCGTTGTACCCCTGACTTCTTTCTACTGCTCTGATACTCGAAGATGTTCTTCGCTCCCCGATGTGGTTGGGCCCGGACTTCTTCGTACTCTTATTTTTTCTTTCATATTTATTTTTGATAAAGTTGGTACTCTTCTCTTGAGGGAATTTTGATTAAGGTGTTTTCTGTGTCTTGGAATCTTCTTTCTTGGAAATTTTCTTTTTTATCTTCTTGATTTAATAACAATGTTACTGAAGCTTCTTGTATAATTTATTTTTCAGGTCTTTTCTTCATTTCTTCTATAACATTTTTTCTTTAAGTATATTATCGGCTTTGATTTGTCAAAAAATTGTAGTCTTCTTATATTCGTATTTAAAAAAATATTTTTCACGCCCGGTATTATGTTGATTTTATTGTTATATTATTTTCATATATTTATTTTGATTGATTTATTTTGTTCAACAAATAACTTTATTTTTCTATGCAGGGCCTGGCGGTGCGCTTGAATTGTAGCAGCGCATCGCCTGGCAGGGTCGCCATGTAATGTCGGGAGGTTCGGGGAATAAATAATACGTCTACTGGTCTCGAATGTAGGTTTATTACTGACTGAATGTTTATAAGGCTATCATATATATAGCTACATGAGCATACACTACATACACTACAGGCATAGACTTATCTATGCCCGTCAACTTAAGAACCCTTTCCGAGGCTGAAACATACCGATACCTGGGTATGTCACAGAATATCGGTATTGATGAGGCTGGTATGAAACAGTCAGTTTGCGACGTGTGTTATGCACACTTGATCAAAGTGCTTAACAGCCTTTTGTCCGGTGTGAATAAAACACACGCATATAACGGCTGGGTCATGCCTGTCCTCATATATATATATATATATATATACCTTTGGCATACTCAGGTGGAGTCATACTGAACTTACGCCCTGGTAGAAGTCCGACTGCAATGACGTCCCATAGGATGCATCATCCGAGATCGTCGTTAATGAGGGGTCCTGAGCGCGCTCATCATGCATAATCGCGAAGTGTGCAGCCTCCGTGATTACTTCCTGGCGAAATCGAATGATCCATTCTATAGGGACGTCATTTTTAGTGTTAAAGGGCTTACACCTCTATCCTTAGCCAACGAGCAATGGCAGGACCCAGCAGTGCAGAGCACTTCCGACCGGGAGACCGTATGGAAGGAGAAGGAGCTCCACGGGAGGTTCTACAAGGCTCTACATGAGCCTTTCGTAAATGCAGTAGCCTCTCCCCACTGGCTACGCTTTGATGACCTCTTCGGGGAAACCGAGGGTTTTGTCTGTGCAATACAGAATCAGGTTATTAAGACCAACAACTATCGGAGATACATCCTAAAGGTTGGCACCGTCGACGTCAGTCGAGCTTGTCACCATCCCGGAGAGTCACTTAGGTATGTCATCTCCGGTTGTTCGGCGCTTTCCAACTCTGAGTACTTGCACAGGCACAACCTATAAGCCAGAATAATTCTTGACTAGGAGCTCGCTCTGAAATATGGTCTCGTGAAATTGCCGTTTTACAAGTACTTGGCGGAAGCCGTGCTCGAAAATGACCGCGCCAGGCTCTACTGGGACCGGGCCATCATCACAGATAAGACTATTCTTGCGAATAAGCCTGATATTGTGCTGATGGACCGGGCACAGTCAAGGGTATTTTTGGTCAACGTTACCATTCCGTATGACGAGAACCTCGTGAAAGCCGAAACGGATAAACGAACAAAATATATGGACCTGGCTCACGAGGTGACTGACATGTGGGGTGGTATGCCGGCCGAAATTATTCTTGTAGTCGTCTCTGCGAATGGGCTAATCCCAGTCAGCCTCTCGGGTCATCTGAGGCGACTAGGACTCCGTGACTGACCCCTCCGGGCTCAAATGCAGAAGGCGGTGCTCCTCGATACCGCCCGCACTCCGCCGGTTTCTTTCCCTTTCTTCCTAACCCTCGGCCGTTTGGTCTTCCATCTGGTTGGGCTTTTATTTATTTATGTATTTTAGTATTTATTCCATTTTATTGATATTTATGTATATTTATCTTTTCACTTTAATTTATAATTATATATTTGTAGAACCCAGCCAGATGAGAAAACTATATAGATACCCCAATAATAATAGTACTAATGACGCCTTCGGGGTGTGGATCGTTGTTCTACATAAACTGATTTTAATTTATGGAGAATAAGTTATATAACCTTAAAAAGTTATTGTAATTCTTATTTTTTATTTTAATTTAAAAAATTATGCGGTAGCATGAATCAGTGAAATGGACTGGTCTCATGACAGGTCTCAGTGACTGCACTAGTTTTCAGCTCGAAAAGCCTTACAGCAATTGTGCGAAAGCGGAATTATTATCACATTTACGCTTTTTATAATAAAATATACGAATCGTCAAATCTGCGGAGTGATACTGAAGTAAGTTTATTATTTATGTTCTATAGACAGCTATCAACACTTGAAGATTTGATAGTTTGCCAAGAAAAAGCTATATTTATTGAGTCGTTTTCTCCGACAGTTGAAAAATTATAGTTCTTTATATTTTTATAATAGAAATTAGCTTTGATTTCATGCTTATCTATTCATGTATTGAGCAAATAAATAAGGAGACGGATCACGAAATTTAAATGTCGTTGGTAATTCGACTATTGTTGGGAACTACTATTAACACAAGCACTTACTTGGAGTATTAGTAATGTTACTAGCGTTACTGGTATTCTTTTAAAAAATATAGAAGAACATTTAACAACAGTATATTTTGTATGGCCCCGTTACCTATTGCTACCATTATACATATTGAGATTTTTCAGTATAGATAAGGTTAAAACAGTATTGAAGCAATTTATTGTTAATATTACAGTGTAAAAGAATAACTCGAAGAAAAATATGAAACCCAATAATTGGCTTTTACATGACTAAAGTTAATTGACTTGACTTATATAATAAACTTATAAAAGAAAGGTTTAGTGGATGCAGCTACCGAAGTATGTGGTGTTAGTAAGACAACGAATGAAAGGGAAAATAATACGTTATGGTAAGGTACTTATGGGAATTAAGGCTAAGAGGAGAGCTTGCCTAAATTTACTAGCAACAAAGTCTGGTAATTCTTGCGATACGAATGATGATATTGAAAGAGAAAAGATAGTCTTTAGACTTCTAAATAAAAGAGTAAAAGAATTAGTTGAAAGGAAAAAACAAGAAAGAATGGATAGGAATTATAGAAAAATATCTTATAACTTCCAGGAAAATATTAAAATGTTCTGAAAACTCGTAATAACTGCCAGGGGATGTTCAAAAAAGCTAACAAATGCTATAAGAGACAAGAATTATTAAATTCTGAATGATGAAGTTTTGAGTTTAAAGAGATGAAAGGAATAGTTTGAAAGCATGTTTATGAGTGAGAAGGCGACGTATGGACCAAATTAAATAGTAACTCCTAAAGATGAGGAAAGAGGTAGCGAGATAAATATAGATAAAATACTGAAAGCAATGAAAAGCACGAAAGCAGGTAAGGCAGCCGGACACGATAGAGTTTCACTCGAAATGCTAAGGGCTGGAGAGGAAGTAGAGGTAGCCTTGCTGCATATCTTGCTTAATTTATGATGGGTACCGGTAGACTGGTGCAAAGCCGTGATAGTCCCAATATATAAAGGAAAAGGGTCGTTGCAGGACTGTAAAAACTACATGGTATCAGTCTTCTTAGCATTGAGGGAAAACTGTATGCCAAGGTACTAATTAAAAGGATCATGAAAGAAACTAATGCAAAAAATTTGGGATGTGCAAGCGGAATTTAGAAAGTGAGTGGGATATAAAGAACAAGTCTTACCATTCGCATTATTGTAGAGAAGATTTTGGCCATAAACGAAAGAGGTTTTTTGTGCGTTCATGGACTTGGAAAAGGCTTATGACAGAGTGGACAGGAACGTGTTATGGCAAACTCTGAATTCATTTGGGTTTAACACTGGGTTGAAACAGACATTTAAGTCTCCTTGTAGGGACTTTAACGCTTGTGTTAGGATCAATGGTGTCTACTCGGACTGGTTTGGCATCCACAAATATGTCAAACAGGGTTGTGTGGCTTCCCGCAGCTGTTCATCCTATTTATGGACAGTTTTTCTTAGAAAATTTGAAAGTTGAAGAACACGGATTCAGAATGGATGACTTAACCGTAAATGCCTTTAGTACGCCGATGATCAAGTTATTTTTGGATCGTCGGCGGCTGAGTTGCAAATGATTATTACATTAATGAACAGATAATTAAAAGAAAGGGGTATTAAAGTGAACGCAAGTAAGACGAAAGTTACATATTTTTAAAAGAGAAGTAGAGATGGTTCAGTAAGTAGATGAGTCTGTGTATTTGGGTGTGTGTATTCAACAGGGATGGGAGATAATAAGGATGTAGAACGACGAGTGAATGCAGGAAATAAAGTAAATGGGGCTCTACACTCTTTATTGTCAAAAGTCAAAATGTGTCAAAAAGATGTGTACGGCAATTCCTAATTCTGTGTTAATCCCTACTTTAACGTATTGTTACGAGCTTGAGGTTCATGACAATAAAAACTGCCGATTGGATTACCAAAATTTACACGCTTATTACCGTGCACCAATTAAAACTTAAAACACTAATAATTAATCACAATGATTCAATTTATTTCGCTCCGAAGCTTCGCTTTTCTCGCCAAATTCAGTACTGCCCCGATCGCGGCTTGTAGCGGGTTAAATACACCTTTTACACAGAAACATCCAGAATATTCCAATAAATACGGCCGCCGAACAACCATACGCAGAAAGTTCGAGTGTGGGGCTTCTAGAAAGCTTAATTCTTATGTTCGATACTAGATGGCGCTGTTGGTCGAAAGATCGAGATTGACATTTTATAGGAAATACTCCTCGCCCTGGTCCCCGACACTAGATGGCGATAGTGCCAGATAGCTGATGTCAACTTAGACGCGCAACACTGCCCCTCCTAAGACATGCTCGTCCCGAGCTTTATCGGCCCCATAATAACGCGCCAGGCGATCCACATGGACGATCTTAGGAGTCCCTCTTGCGCCTTTCTGAAACAGCTTCGCAATGTCTAGGGCTTTCCTATCCCTTGGTGCACCAACATTGTACAATTTTAATGCTTCTCTACTACGTGTCTGAGGTCCCTTCACAGCCGCACAACTTGTACATGTGCGACACCAATCCTCGACATCGTCACGGTAATGGACCCAGTAAAACTGTTCTCGGATCTACAGTAGAGTTCGGTTAACTCCCAGATGGACTTCTGAACAACCATTATGGTACGGCTGTTGAACATTCGGCACTTTAGCATTAGGGACAACCATTTGGAAACGACAGCTGTCTCCTCGACCATTGTCTCATTTACGGCACAGGACTCCATCCTGAATCAGCAAGCTGTCCTATTGGGCCGAATAGCTTTTAGTGGTCAAACTCATCGCTGAGACGTCGCTCTACTTAGGTTTGGTAGCACGGGCCTTCATCCATTCCAGAATCAGCTTGATGTCCGGATCTTCCTGCTGTGCATGTTGTAAGCTGTCCTTCCGCTGGTTGCTGAGGTGGTCTGTCCTGAGCATCCTCACAGATATCATTTCCTTACTCTCTTGCCTATTACAATGCTAAAAAATTAAAATATAAATTTCTTTGCAACTTTCCGCTAAACATATAAAATTATGTGTTTTACCTGGATTGAAGCGCACCTCCCGCCCTCCCTCAATTGCATACACTAACTCCGTCATCACTAGACCAAGCACCACTACTCTCAACACCACTATTCCAGGCAAGACACACCATCGACGATAATACGACACGTGTTTCGCCTCTACACGAGGCATCCTCAGGTAATATAGACTCTACTGACCGCTAAGCGGTCAGCCGCCGTAGAGTCTAGCACCACTACTCTCAACACCACTATTCCAGGCAAGACACACCATCGACGATAATACGACACGTGTTTCGCCTCTAGCACGGGCATCCTCAGGTGAATATAGACTCTACTGACCGCTAAGCGGTCAGCCGCCGTAGAGGGGTGCGGCGGTCTATATTACCTGAGGATGCCTCGTGTAGAGGCGAAACACGTGTCGTATTATCGCTGGTAGTTGAGTCTAGTGGTGACGGTGGGGGGGAGGTTTGCTCCTCTTTTTTTTGCGTTTTTTTTGGCCTTCTTTATACTTGCAATCTTCAGACAAGGTCTCTTATGTGCTGTATACTCTCGAGACCGATCACCTTCCCTTTTTACAGATCGCTTAGGGCAGCTGGATCGAAGATGGCCCCTTTCCCCACAGCCGTAGCACCTTGGGCTGTAATTTTTATTGTGGTTGCGAACCGTAACTGCTGCAAACTACCTAACGTGAGGGGAACGATGATCCTGCCGCCGCCAGGTGGTGCCGTTAGCTGCACTACCCTCCTGAGATCGATCAACTTTCCTTTCTACCGTTCGCTTAGGGCAGCTGGATCGAAGATGGCCCCTTTCCCCACAGCTATATTACCTAGGGCTGTATCTTTTATTGCGGTCGCGAACTGTAGCTGCTGCAACCTCCCTGACGTGATTGAAACGATGATCCTGCCGCACGGCTTCCACGTGCATGGGCCAAGGCGTTAGCGTCTCGTGGTGCCTAAGCCTCACAGCAGCTCTGATTTCATGGTCGCGGATGCCGTCGATGAATGTCTGCACCAGATTCCCTTCAATGAGCGCAGGTACAGACCGGTATGCTTTTTGCACCAGCTTCTCCACCTCTATAGACAACTACTGCAGGTTTTCGTTGATGCGCTGCACGCGATCTCTAAGCTGCGCACGAAAGACATGTTCCAGTTGAGCGTCGCCATATCTCGCCTCCAATGCCTCAAGTAGCTGCTCATAAGCCACTTCCTCAACGAGAGCTTCCAGAACTGTTAAGGCTTGGTCGCGCAGGCCAGGTGTGAGAGCAGTCATGGCCTGACTTTTACTCCAGCCGTTCGCCTTCATAACGGCTTCGAAAAGGATTTTGTAAGCTGACCAGGAGGAAGTTCCGTCGAACGGTGGCACTTTGGACCCACGTAGCGAAGGTGTAGTAGCTACTACGGAAGCCTGAGGTACAGTTCCATCCCTCAGTTTGAGGTCTTCCAGCGTTTTCTTCACGTCAGCCATCACGTTGTCAACTCGATTGTTCACTTGGTCGATTTGGGTTTTAGCTTCCTTGATTTGGGTTTCAGCTTCCGACAGGCGGTTGTCATGTTGAGCAACCCTATCCTAAACCTCCCTTATCTCTTACCCGAAGTTAGCGTGAATTTCCTTCACGAAGAGCATCTGCTCTTCCTGTCGGCGGGCCTGTTGCTCCTGCTACTCTTTCAACCCACGGGCCTTCCTCTTGTCCGCCCCGTAGCTGCTCTTCCATACGACGGACCTGTTCCTCCTGTCGGCGAGCCTGTTCACCTGTTCGCCTGTTCACCAAGTCAGGTGCTGCAGGTGTAGGAGCTGCCGACGGGCCAGCCTTCGTGGCTGGCAGTTGGTCCTCTGACGTCTACGGCGTTGCACCACTAAATCGTCTCTGGTCCGTCTCGTGCTGGGGTTGACTTCGGGTACGGACACCCTCCATTTCATCCTTAGGTAAAATCGGCATAATTTTATCCCATTTCTGACGCCAATTGTTACGAGCTTTAGGTTCGTGACACTAAAAACTGCCGATCGAATTACCAAAATTTACACTTTTATTACCGAACACCAATTAAAACTTAAAAAACTAATAATTAACCACACTGATTCACTTTATTTCGCTCCGAAGCTTCGCTTGTCTCGCCAAATTCAATACTGCGCCGATCGCGGCTTGCAGTGGTTTAAATACAGCTTTTACACCGAAACATCCAGAATATTCCAGTAAATACGGCCGCCAAACGACCAGACGCAGAAAGTTCGAGTGTGGGGCTTCTAGAAAGCTTAATTCTTCTGTTTGATACTAGATGGCGCTGTTGGTCGAAAGATCGAGATTGACATTTTCTAGGAAGCCCTCCTGGCTCTGGTCCCCGACATTAGATGGCGCTAGTGCCAGGTACCTGACGTCAACTTAGGTGCGCAACAGTATGGTACTGAGAGTTGGGTGTGGCAGTGGAGTGGATCTTTTCACAACTGTTTGCCTACAGTTGTGAAAAGTGTTGTGTGTGTGCTTTCTCTGAATACTATCGTGAAATTATAGCATTATGCTATAATTTCATGATTTGATTCGTATGGTGAGGATTTTTGTGTACTGGTCTTCATTTAAATTTTTTTGTCGATGATTAATCCAATAAAGCATAAGGTATATTTGTTTATCACCCTCACATATATGTACGAGTAAACTGAATAAAAATATTAAAGTTGATCTTTTAAAAAAAGAAGAAATTGCTATGATTTATTGCCTCGCCATTTGCAATAAATGAGGTCTCCGAGTGCACTTGTTTTTACTGTTTATTTGCGTCGTTGATTTTTCTCGAGCTCGTTTTTGTAATATTGTTAGTGGCCAGTTCTGCGAATGAAACATTCTTCTTAAAATAATGAAGTTAAAAAAATGTCTACATAAAACAGAAAGATTTCTATTGAACAGTTTTCCAATCAAATTGACATCTCAAAAGAAAAAGTCTTTCTTAATTAAATGTATAATATATATTACTATTTTATATGAAATCAAAGACATGACATCTTTGTTTAAAATAGTTAGGATGGTTTTATGTCATAATATAAATATTTTTAATAAGAAAAAATTTATAAAAATTGTACAAATTATAAAACAAGTATTTATCAATTCGCCGTCCCCGGAGAATAAAATGATAATCACATAATTGCAACTTTTCAGGAAAAATAAAAAACAAGTTTTCGTTGTTTACTCCTTAAATACTGTACGTAGACAGATGATTGTTAGCTTTGAAAAATAGTTATTTTTTGTGTGTTCGAAATATTTAAGTGGAACACGCCTAATTAGTATAATAGAGATATTATTTAAAAAATAAGAAGTTAGTCAAAATCAATCATCGTGTAAGTTGTACAATGTCGATTATCATTTTATTCTCCGTACAGCCTGACCATAGTCAAATATTGCACTCTTTACTTATCATTTTATTCTACGGGTTTTTAAGCTGCAAGTGATCATGACAGTACTTTAATATCGTCTTATTCTAGGAAATATTGTAAAACTTTTTTCTGATAAGGACTTTTAGTTTGGTGTCCCAATAAAACTATGATATAGTATTCAACATTAGATTTATTCAATATAAGTTTCCGAAAATTAGCTTTGTAACGAATGTTTTCCGAATCGTTGAATAGCAAACAAAACTAGGATCTCACTCCTAAAAATCAAAACAAAATTGAAAAAAAATACCAGTATTTTCTTAATTTACTCTCGTTGCACCTATTTGATATTAGTTAAAGTCAGCTTTATGATATCTCAAGTGATATCTAAATTATTATTACGAGAAAGAAATTATTAATATTATCTATTACATAATTTGTTATTAATAAAACAGCTTCAAATTCACATTTATCAAAAAATCAGTTGAATAAAACTATTATTTACGGATTTTATCGCGTTTAATTACTTTAATTTATTTTTATTATTATCCCGACGTTTCGGGTGCTTTACAGCGCCCATGGTCACGGGGGGGACTGAGATGTTTGACGTCCCAATGTCATAGTTAGTCCGGCTACCTTCAGTACGAGCACAACGAACCAAATTTCAAAACGAGCTTATAGTATCATGAAGTCTTGCAGTGGTATGCTTGGGTTTGGGTTTAATTTTGTTAATTATAGGATCCCAAGCAGATGGTAGCACCCAACCATCTTCTCTATTGAAATTTGGATGTTTTTTAATTTCAATAGCCTCGCGTATTATCCTTGGTAGGAATCGGTGTTCTTTTGCGAGAATTTGTGGTTTATCAAATCTAATGTAATGGTGGGGACGATCTTGAACATGTTCGCAGACTGCAGACTTCCCGGAGCGTCGGTGCTTCACATCAGCTATATGTTCCTTCACGCGGGTTTTTATAGATCTCTTTGTTTGATCTATGTAAGAGAGATCACATTCACAATCTAGCTTGTACACACCTGCATCTTGTAGAGGAATATTACATTTGATGGATGGTAAAAAATTTACTAATCTTCTTCAGCGGCTTGTAGTATGTCTTAATGGACGCTCGCTTCAAGATGTAGCCAATCTTGTCCATGACTCATCTAACATATGGTAGTAGAGCAGGCGCGCGCTCGACTGTGGCCGGCTTCACTCGTTCACTGTGACGTAGGCGCGGGACCCGAAGCTTGTTGTCTTGCAATACTTGCTTGACGTGCTGAAGCTCCGCGGCCAGATGTTTTCTGTCACAGATCCCTCGTGCTCTCTGAAACAAAGATTTACCCACGATAGCTAACTGTGAAGGATGATGGTGAGATTCACCATTTAAATATCGGTTGGTATGGGTCTTTTTCCTATACACAGTGTGACCAATAGTGTTATCAGGATTTTGGATGACTAAAACATCTAGGAAAGCTAAAGAATTATTTGCCTCTAACTTCATTGTGAATTGTATTTTAGAGTTTATGGAGTTAAGGTGGTCTAAAAATGCAGTTACTTTGTCAGATGGTAAAATTGTGAAAGTGTCGTCTACGTACCGCTTGTAGAACCTTGGATTTACAGGAGCAGTAAGAAGGGCTTTCTCCTCAAAGTCCTCCATGAATATGTCGGCGACTATGGGAGACACAGGTGAGCCCATCGCCACACCATCTACTTGCTTGTAGAACTCCTCCTTCCACAATAGATAGCCAGATGTGAGGCAATGTTCAAGTAGTATTGCATATTCTTGAGGCATGTTATTTTCTTCTAGCTTCCTAGTTTGTAACGTTGCACGTACATGTATGCATAATTATAATTAAACGGTTTATTAAAATTAAATAAACATTTAATAAACTAAATAAAAATAAAATAGAAGTTATTAACAAAAATAATTCTATAATTAACTTAGGTATCCTATTAATAAAACAAATCAGTAAACTAAAAGAACGAATTAAATAATAAATCAAATATTAAAATATTGTATTTCGAACAAACACTCTGACGCTTCGTTACTCTATGCGCTTTGCAACTCTCGCGTCAGAGTTTTACCCGACCGGTATCATTCCACGGCGTCGCGCTCCCGGTCATTCTCCGCCCGAGCGCCCTGGGAGGCGCACACTACCACTGCAGCCGCGTTCACAAGCTCTGCTTTGTGTCCTCGTACGCGCTTGCAAATTTTAATCCCATTTTGGAAAAAGTTTAAAATAATATAATTATTCCGGCACTGTGGCCGTATAGTTTTTTCGTTAATTCTCGTCACCGAGACCTCCGTATCGTCTTGCACCCCGTAAGGGTAAGTGTTGAAACGTTACCTAGTTTTAAGTAGTGAAAGTGTTTTATAGGTAGTGTAATTTGATCATGCCAGGCTGTTTGCTTTTAGCTATTTAATTGCCACGTTATTAGTGTTATTTGCATGTAAGTAATGTATGTAGCCGCTGTGTGCGTTGGCAAAAGTACCGTTACAAAATGGCGTCTCATACATTTCGCACCGCGATCAAATATCGCAAGTCACCATCATGTTTCAACCAATGCACAGCCTAAATTAGTTATCCTGGTACATTTAAACAGTATTTTACACTTGCCGTAATTTTAATTCATGTGTATTTTAATTTGCGCCTCACCGCTATGACGCTTGCCTTCCATTCCGCCTTGTAACTCCGTTCTGATTATGAACACCCGCCAGCTACTCTCTGTGCTCCCATCTACTGCTAGCCTGCGATATACCGGGGGTTCATAATCGGCGGCATTTTATTACCTGGACCTAAATGTGGACGACGTTGTTTCCAGGGTGCAATTTTACGACTACAACCGTGGCGGTCGTCCTTCTTAAGAGGGCCTAGGCCTCCCCTCGACGCCGCCACCGCCACAGCCAGCTGCCCACGGCGCTACCCGTGAACAGTCCAACCCCCCGGCCCTGCTCGACCACCTCGCGGCCACATAGGGGAGTACCTGACCCTGCCAGTGAAGCCAGACGGGCATTTTTTTTTAAATTATCGGAACCACGCCCACGACCTTTTCTTTTACCAATATATAATTTTTTTATGACTGGTTGTTGCCTTATTTTAAACCCCGACCGCCACACTGGCGCCCATAAACGTGGTAAAAAAGGTCTGGTTTCACTGCGTAGGAGTAGTTGGTGTTTGTGTCGCTTTGTGTTTGTGAAACGTTTTTGTTTTTTTGTTTTTTGGTTGCAGCAACTAATGTGTACGAATTTCATTATTGTGTTTGTTTTAGGAAATTTATTGAATTTCAATTGATTTATTTATTTACTTGTATTATTTGAGAGATCATAAACTTTGATCCCTAACTAAGAATTTGTTTAGTTTCGAATAACTTTTCGTAATCACTCTATGCCGTGCACTACCCTATGTTGTTTACGTTCTATCATTGTACAGAGTAGTTAGCGTGCAGAGTGGTCACTGTGTAATCTGTGATAGGGTAAATTTAATATTGTTCCGAGGTATTACTATTCTATTCTGCAGTAGGTTTTTTTTTCTCGTGGTTTTTTTTCTGTGATATTATTATTATTGAAATTTTATGAATTGTAACTATTCCCTATTGTTGCTGCAGAACTCTAGTTCAGTTGAGTCACGCATGCGTTGGTAGTATTTTAAATTATTCAATCAATTGTTTTTTATTTTAATTCTTAGGCATATTATTATTATCTTGTTGTTGTTTTATTTAATTGTTCGAGTACACATTAGTTGCGTATTTTAATTTTTTGTTGCGCTGCTTCTTTTATTTTGGTGGCAGTTGCTTTATTCTTTTTACTGCTTCTTTTATACGCCAATCGTTTTAGTCAACCAGAACGTTCTTAGTACCTGATATTATAATTGTAACGGAACGGAGTAGATTAAGTCAGTAACGACTCAACACTTACCTCTTTGCGGTTATATGCGTGTTATAATGGCGCACTCGGTTAAATTCCTATCGTTGCAAAAGTCGGAGTTAGAATACGAAGTTGCCATTAGAGGTGCCACCCCGGCTGACACAGTCAGAGAGTTACGCGAGCAGATTGCTAAATTAGGTCCACTCTTTCCTTCGGAGGACATTCTCGAGAGCGTTTTGTCTGTCGGCGATTATTTAAAGGGAGTCAGCGATGCTTTAATTAAGCTAAGAGCATATATCGAGGCGCCTAGCGATGGGAATGCGTTGCTTCGTGCTCGCAACCTCATTAACCACCTCCATCATCGACTCAACCGTATAGTTTGTGATAGCACGACCCAGCAAGGGGTGGTGGATACGTGTGTTTCGGAATACAGGCAACTTTTGGAACGCTATAATGCTATTACTGCTACTGATTCCACCCCTTCTCTGGCATCTAGAGACCCTCAGTCTACTGCTGCTTTACCTCTCAACGTTAACGTAACTTGTGAGCGCGGCGTGGCTAATGAGTTCACTAAGTTTAAGTTCGACGGCAAATCTTGCGTTCGTGCATTTACCCAGCGCATCAATGAATACAGCCAGTCGAGGTATATACCGGGGGAAAAACTGCTGTCTTACTGCGCTGAGATTTTTACCGGCGATGCCTTGCATTGGTATCGTGCCATTCGGGACCAGGTATTTAATTGGGACGAGTTAGTTTCCCTTCTTAGAGAAGATTTCGACCAGGCCGATTATGATTACAGACTCTTGTCGGAGATTCGGGCCAGAACTCAGGGCGAGTCTGAAAATATAACTATTTACATTTCTATTATGACTGGGCTATTCTCACGTTTGTCCAAGAGCCTGTCTAACGAAGACAAACTTGAGATCATTTTACATAACATCCGCCCATGCTACGCCAGCACCTTAGCTTCTGTCCCGAAGATCTCAGACCTCGACACCTTGCGTTCGCTCTGTCGTAATTACGAGAACATTCAGGCTCGCCTAGTGGGATTCCACGAACCTCCGAAGGTCTCTTCAGGAACACTGGCGCCAGAGTTTGCTTACGCTGGTCAGTCTGCAAGTAGGTTTAATCAAGGCAGCGGCCAAAGTTTAAATAAAAGACCTTACAATAACTTTTACAATAGAAGCAACAATAATTACAATACAGGTAATAAAACTTATACTAAAAATAATAATTATGTGCATGCGGTGCAACAGCAGTACCAAAAGTCTCCTTATTGTCCTAGGTGTCGTAATAACACCCACAACCTTCGTCAATGCAAAGCAAATAGGGATAGAATATTTTGTTTTGTTTGTGGCCAGGAAGGCGTCAAGTCACCAGACTGTCCGAAGTGTGGCAAGGATAAACCGAGCACTTCAAAAAACTGATAGACCAGCAGAATTGTACTGAAGTCCTGCCACCCAAGTTTGACCAAGAGGATTGGCAGAGCTGGCTTAACACTGTTAATGTTTTCTTCAATTCTTATAAAGTTGATACAATTCTGCTGGACAAACCATTGCATGATCCTAGACCTTACGCTTGTGTACAAATCAATGATTTTAAGCTATTTGGCCTCTTAGATTCAGGCTCAGCTGTGTCCATTTTAGGTAATAAAGCTTATAGGAAGCTAGAGGAACGGGGTTTACAGCTGCATAGGGACAACTTAATTACAGTCACGGCTGCTGGGGGTCAATCTATGACCAGCATTGGCTATATGTTTCTCCCTATAAACTTTGAGAATGAGTACCATATAATTAAGTCATTTGTTGTGCCAGACATCAATATTGATCTCGTGTTGGGATCGATTTTTGGCGCGAGTTTAACATTTTTCCTAGACATTTCTCAAGAATTACATTTTCTAATGCAGCAGTATTGAATGCTAGCCTTAGTACCGATTCTACCACTTTCATACAAGCGTATGACCACTTAACTGTTTCGGAGAGATCAGTGGCGGATGACATCATTTCTCAATTTAGCGACATTTCCGCCGAACGTCGGGGTTTGGGCGAGACGAGTTTGGTCACTCACCGTATTGATACGGGAGATGCTGAGCCAGTTCGTCAAAGGTACTATAGGTTGTCTCCAGAGAAGCAGCGGATCCTTGCCGAGCAGGTCGACGAGATGCTGGCTCTGGACGTAATTGAGCAGTGCGAAAGTGCTTGGTCATCACCAGTTCTCATTGTTACGAAAAAAAACGGTCAGCCTCGGTTTTGCCTCGACAGCCGCAAGCTAAATTCCATCACGAAGCGTGACGCCTATAGTCTACCCTACATTTCCGAGATCTTGGATAATCTTCGCGATGCTCGCTACTTATCTAGTATCGATTTATCCAAAGCCTTTTGGCAGATACCTATAGCACAGGAGGACCGGGACAAGACTGCTTTTTATGTGCCTAATCGCGGTACCTATCGTTTTAAGCGCACTGCTTTTGGTTTAACTAACGCCCCGGCTACACAGCAAAGGTTGGTTGATCTGTTATTTAGGGAATTTGACCTCAAAGTCTTTGCATACCTAGACGACATTATTATCGTCTCAAACGACTTCAATTCCCATGTTTCCCTGTTACTTCGGGTTCTTAATAAGCTGAAACAGGCCAACCTCACTGTAAACCTAGAGAAATGTCAATTCTTCCGCAGTCAGCTCAAATACCTGGGTTACGTTGTTGATAGTAGTGGTTTACGTACCGATCCTGAGAAGGTGGAAGCAATCCTCAATTACCCGACACCTACATGTCGTAAGGACGTTAAGCGCTTCCTCGGGACTGCTACTTGGTATCGTCGTTTCGTCCCCAATTTTAGTACCATTGCAGGCCCCTTAAACAAGTTAACTTCGAGTAAGAAGGGTGGACCACCTTTTGCCTGGTCTGCCGAAGCTGATGCTGCCTTCAAGAAACTTAAGGAGTGTTTAGTTTCCGCTCCTGTTCTTTCCTGCCCTGACTACGATAAGCCATTCGAAGTACACACCGATGCCAGCAATTACGGCGTGGGTGCGATGCTGACGCAGACTATAGATGGTAAGGAGCACCCCGTTGCTTATATGAGCAAGTCGTTGTCAGCAGCAGAGAGGAACTACAGTATAACGGAGCGTGAGACATTAGCTGTCGTCATCGCCCTGGAGCACTGGAGGTGTTACTTGGAGAACGGTAGGCCATTCACTGTCTATACTGATCACAGTGCGTTAAAATGGTTTCTGTCTCTCAGGAACCCTACCGGTAGATTAGCTCGCTGGGGTGTAAGATTGTCCTCATTTCATTTAGAATTCAAGCATCGTAAGGGTGTGGACAATGTGATCCCCGATGCCCTCTCTAGAGCTCTTCCCGTCTCGGCGATTAGTACTTCCGGTTCGAACATGGTGACATCGGATTCTTGGTACAAAAATATTTATAATTCTTGCCTTTCTAAGCCGCAAACTTTCCCGAATTTCATTATCAAGGATGGCAAGTTATTCAGGCGTGCCAAGAATAATCACTCACTTTCATCCGAGTTCTTATGGAAGGAGGTTGTACCTTTTGAGCTACGCGAGCAGGTGATCAACGAGAATCATGCGGAACCCACGGCTGGACATCTCGGCGTTTTTAAAACATACCATCGTATTGCCTTGTGCTACTTTTTGGCCTGGTATGCACCAGGACGTGGTGAAGTTCGTTGCCTCCTGCGAGAAGTGCTTGTCTTACAAGGCTCAAAATCACCAAACCTTGGGAGAAATGGGCCGCCCAAAGCAGTGTTCTAGGCCATTTCAAATGATTTCAATTGATTTGATGGGCCCCTTGCCTGTCACTAGGAAGCAGAACACTTATATCTTCGTAGTCACATGCTGCTTCTCGAAATATTGCCTAATTTTCCCATTAAGAAGTGCTACTGCCACTACAGTCACGAAGTTACTGGAAGAGTCTGTTTTCCTCGTCCATGGTGTCCCTCAGACCATATTTTTGGACAATGGCGGCCAGTTTATTTCGAAGGTCACTGAGTCACTTTTCCATCGTTATAAGGTCCCTAACGTGTTCTTCACGCCAAAGTACACCCCTCAAATTAATTTGGTAGAACGACATAATCGTTCAATTATCACGTGTATCTCAACTTTCGTGGACAACGATCATCGCAGTTGGGATACATATATTCCGAAGGTTCAGTTCGCCCTCAACAATTCGGTGAGTGAGGCGACTGGTTTCACTCCATCCTTCCTGGTGTTCGGCAGGGAGCTCGTTACATGTGGCTCGCATTATTTAGATAACGATTTAGGCGATGAGGTTTTATTCCTTCCCCGTGACATCTACGCGGAGGATTTGGGTTGTCTTAAGGAAGTTTTCGATACTGTAAAGGCCAAATTGTGGCATGCTCATGCTAAAAACTCAACCCACTATAACCTTCGGCGCAAGCCTATGGAATTTAACATTGGTGACACTGTAATGAAACGCGCATATGTTTTAAGTGATAAGGATAAGTTCTTTAGTAAAAAACTTGCGCCAAAATTTATTAAATGTCGCGTCATCGGTAAAAAGTCACCCCTAGTTTACATCCTGGCTGACATGTCTGGGAAAGATATTGGCACCTGGCACATCAAGGATTTGAAATTAACAGGACACAATACTTAGTCATATATGTATACACTTTTTTTTTTTTAAGTGGTACTTCCCCGTGTGGTGTCGGGTTAGAATAGCACCACCCCATTTCTTCCTGTGGGTGTCGTAAAAGTCGACTAAGGGATAGGGTAGTAGTGTGTTGTGGGAAATGGGCCAGCAACCATCACTGCAATATCACAAGATCTCCATGTTACACCTACAAGTACACTTAATTAAGTTGCATGTGTTCTGCTTGTTACTTAGGAATACACTAGCGTTATATTTATATATATACATGGTGCTCGTTTTACCCTGGTCACACTTTTACACCTTTAGCTCTAGGTATTCGTATGGGTCTTCCAGTCTAACCGATGCTGGAACACCTTGCCAAATGACAGGATGCGTCAACTACCCTATTGATGTTCGTTGACGCTGATATAATCGCGTGAAGTATGAGAGATGTCGTATAAAAGGATAATGCGAATACATAACAATTTAGAGCGGATTTTATTAATTAAGAATAATAAAATCCTTATGTAGCGCGGGGGGTACTGTAACGTTGCACGTACATGTATGCATAATTATAATTAAACGGTTTATTAAAATTAAATAAACATTTAATAAACTAAATAAAAATAAAATAGAAGTTATTAACAAAAATAATTCTATAATTAACTTAGGTATCCTATTAATAAAACAAATCAGTAAACTAAAAGAACGAATTAAATAATAAATCAAATATTAAAATATTGTATTTCGAACAAACACTCTGACGCTTCGTTACTCTATGCGCTTTGCAACTCTCGCGTCAGAGTTTTACCCGACCGGTATCATTCCACGGCGTCGCGCTCCCGGTCATTCTCCGCCCGAGCGCCCTGGGAGGCGCACACTACCACTGCAGCCGCGTTCACAAGCTCTGCTTTGTGTCCTCGTACGCGCTTGCAAATTTTAATCCCATTTTGGAAAAAGTTTAAAATAATATAATTATTCCGGCACTGTGGCCGTATAGTTTTTTCGTTAATTCTCGTCACCGAGACCTCCGTATCGTCTTGCACCCCGTAAGGGTAAGTGTTGAAACGTTACCTAGTTTTAAGTAGTGAAAGTGTTTTATAGGTAGTGTAATTTGATCATGCCAGGCTGTTTGCTTTTAGCTATTTAATTGCCACGTTATTAGTGTTATTTGCATGTAAGTAATGTATGTAGCCGCTGTGTGCGTTGGCAAAAGTACCGTTACAAAATGGCGTCTCATACATTTCGCACCGCGATCAAATATCGCAAGTCACCATCATGTTTCAACCAATGCACAGCCTAAATTAGTTATCCTGGTACATTTAAACAGTATTTTACACTTTCCGTAATTTTAATTCATGTGTATTTTAATTTGCGCCTCACCGCTATGACGCTTGCCTTCCATTCCGCCTTGTAACTCCGTTCTGATTATGAACACCCGCCAGCTACTCTCTGTGCTCCCATCTACTGCTAGCCTGCGATATACCGGGGGTTCATAATCGGCGGCATTTTATTACCTGGACCTAAATGTGGACGACGTTGTTTCCAGGGTGCAATTTTACGACTACAACCGTGGCGGTCGTCCTTCTTAAGAGGGCCTAGGCCTCCCCTCGACGCCGCCACCGCCACAGCCAGCTGCCCACGGCGCTCCCCCGTGAACAGTCCAACCCCCCGGCCCTGCTCGACCACCTCGCGGCCACATAGGGGAGTACCTGACCCTGCCAGTGAAGCCAGACGGGCATTTTTTTTTAAATTATCGGAACCACGCCCACGACCTTTTCTTTTACCAATATATAATTTTTTTATGACTGGTTGTTGCCTTATTTTAACCGCCACCGCCACAAGTTACAATTGAGATGCAGTCATCAATAGGTAGGCATGTAAATAGTGACTGAACATCAAAACTGACCATAGTTTCATTGTTAGCGAGATGTAGGTCTTTTATCTCACTCACAAAATGGTATGAATCCTTTGTGTGTGCTCTGGTATGTCCTCTTAGTGGTGATAGTATTTTTGCTAAGTATTGTGCCAGCTTATAAGTTGGTGAATCGATCTGGCTCACTATGGGACGTAGTGGAGCGTTTGGTTTGTGTATCTTCGGTATTGCTATCGCTATCAGTTTCTTATAAATTTGTGGGTGTGGGTGAAGTGGGTGATTATTAACTGATAACCGATGAGGAAAAAAGGTTCTCGAGTGGCAGCCTCTTACCGGTAGGCGTAGTTTAGGGCGACCCCCCACTAGATGGAGTGTCGACCTGGTAAGACATGCAGGAAGTCGATGGATGCAGGTGGCTCAGGACCGTGCTTTGTGGCATTACTTGGGGGAGGCTTATATTCAGTAGTGGACTTGTGAAGGGCTGTAATGATGATAATGACGATGATGATGATTATTAAACATAACGATCTTCCTCACTGTCGTTATTGCTACCACAACTCATAAGATCATCATATAAAGCATAGCTTATTGAAATAGGCTTAGTGTATAACGTTTGGAGTTGAGGCTCATAGCCAGGACTTAGGCTTGGTAACTGGCCTTACCAATGCGATTTGAATATGAGGCATTTACTTCTATGATTTGAGTCCAAGATATTTTTTGGCACTCCTCATTTTCTAACCAGTTTATTATTTTCTATTAACTCCTTTATACTTTCGAGTTCATAATGATTGTGTTTAGGCATGTATACAACTCTGTGTTTTGATTCACGTTCAATGGTGACATGAATCGAAAATTCTGGTCGGGGCCGGATTCAAAGAATCCATGTAATATATTCAATTGAAGCTTCCGTGCAGAATAAAGATATAAAGCGTTTTGTCCGCAACAACCGTTGGAGTAAAATCATATGTTATGAATGCCTCTTTGTTTCTCATTAAGTAGAAATTGTCGTAAGCAACTACCAATTTCATTATCCCCCCTTATAGCAATCTGACAATGCCAAACATAACAACTTTATTTTGAGTAGCATCAAATACCTTGAAATTATAAATGTAATACTTCCTTTTGTAGGGGAAAGATCCAACCTCAGATTGTGGGATGCTCACTACCTTTTCCAAATCGAAGATTGCTACAGTTGTTTTTGAAGGATCAACAGATTCTTTTTCTTCTTTTTTAAATTTGCCGTACTTTGTTTTTTTTTTTTGATGATCATCATATTTTTCTTGCAATATTTCTTGAGTTTCTGAATCAGCCTATCAATAATGAGCACACTGAGAGCACTCGTTATCGGTCTTTTTTCGTTAAAAAAAAAACTGGTGTTGAATATTACCTCGTATTGACATTTAGTGGTTAAATGGCAGTCAGATCTTTGCCGTCCAAACCAGACTCTGTAGAGGCGGTACATTTTAGATATATTAAGTAGTTCTGAGAGGTATTTCGTTATAGAATCTTTTCTTACGTAACGGGACTCAACTGTAGGGAACAATTCAGTGTGCTTTATGATGTTCTTTTCTATCGCAATGTGCATTTTACGTGGAATATTTTCATGTCGCCCTAGTTTGTATATAAAATTTTATTCATTTTTATAATTTTCTAGTGCTGTATAAACAGTTTGATGTGAAATTATTAAAGTATTTATGAAGAATGTTTTGCACACTTGTTCTTTTTTTGAGTCAGTGTCCCTCGTGATTACTTATTTAATAATATTGCTGCATTATGTACTCTCTCTGCTCATAAGTTGTCTTTTCGCCACATTTCTTCGGCACTTAAAACTAACTTTTAAAACTTTTTTGTCGTACATTTTCTTCGATCTACAGCCTTTATACGCTTCTCCTGAATTTTTTAATTATTATTCTTAATATATTGTTTTTCGTTTAAATTTTCTTGTTTTTCCCTTTGTTGGTTCTTGAACTATACTAAATGATAACTATACATTTTGATTTGATCTTCTCTATCATAGTTTTCAATACAATCTGGGGTTTGATGGTCGACTACGTTACTGTTTTCTCCGGTTTGTGTCAGATTTTGATGACTAGTATTATGTTTTCATTGGTAATAATCGTTTTGTCCGACAATATAAAACCAAAAACATTATCAAGTTATAATGTTGCATCCAAATCAAAAAGAGACGGTGATACTTCTGCTTCTTTTTTATTTTCATGATTATCAATAGTATTACGAGTATAAGAGGTTGACGTTTAGTTTTAAAATTTTTTATTTAGGCATCTATTTGTGACAGTTTTGTTTTGTACCTCTACGGTCCATAACTTTCATGTGGTGAAGTTTGTATCAAATCAAAAATACATTCTGTGTGTGCTTTAGGAGTGTCTTGCAACCTATTAGCTTCATATATGACTAAAAGGTGTGGTACAAGATAAATTGTGTTCAAAACTAAAGATATGTTGGAAATAGTTGATGGTATTCTTATTATATTCTAACTGGCTGTGTCTATGTAATCTAAGTTTCCTCCAATGCTTGATAGACTTTCGAATTGTTATAATATTTTCATTCTTTCTGGGCTCGGCAAATACTCAGATTCATCTGGTGAGAAATCTTCATTTCTTTCATTTTCGTTTTCTATTTTCGATTAATTTGTCAATATGTATGAGAACATTACCAATACGCTGGAATCATGGGTGAGTTTGTAACTACCATGGCCATGGCGTTTTCGTATAATCTAAGTGAGTGAAGAGAATGGCAATAAGTTTTACTGTTCAAACTATAAAAGTAGTTTTACTAACACATCTTTATACGAAGCGAGTGATTGGTTTTGAACGAGAATAAAATGATAACTGCTTTTATCATTATCGACTCAAATATTTTTCACGAGAACATAATTCTATGACTGTTTGTAATACTAACAAGTAGGAATGCATTTCGATAATATTATATTAAAACGTTATTCTCGTATTTTAAGGCCTGTGTTAAATCCTTGAATACTATTGTAAAATTTTGTAACTATATTTGTAAAATAACTGTATAAAAATTACGAAAAAATTGAGCAGATATATTTCTACCCACAGATCCCAAAAATGACATAACACTAACACCAAGATAATGGCAGTTATCATTTTATTCTCCGGAGACGGCGAATTGAGCCGTGGTAGTTCAGCGGATAAGTGCTCGCCGTAAATTTCATGGTACGCGAAAAACTCGGGTTCGATCCTCGTCGGCATTATTGAAATTGTTAATTACCATTTTATGTTATAATTTACCATGTTGCATGTTCGACACGAAAATGTGGACATATTTCTCAACAGTTTGGATTATTTTAATTATGCTTTCAGATACTTAAATTTAAAATTTGAATATTAATTTTTGTAATGTAATTATTAATTATTTAATTTAAATGTTGTTTGACGCTTAAGCATTTTCTAATTTTCTATCAATTAATTATTTTATTTTTTTGATATACTACCTTATTTCTAATTTTGTATTTATAATTTATTTTATTTCACATTTCATAGATGAAATGTAAATGTATTTTAAAATTGTGTACTCACGTATTTGATAGTGTTCTGTAAGCCATATTATTTGATTTAAATAAATAAATGAAAAAAGTAAAATAATCGTGAGGAAAAAATATTTCGACGACAAGTGAAGTTGGCGAAAAATACTGGAACAGCACGGGATAAATACTCCATAACCCTCTAAAATACGAAAGGAGGCCTGTAACTGTGAGCCTGAGACTTCAACTTAAAGATATAGCGTCTTCATTATAATTCGATTTTTCGTGCCCGAATCACACTTTTTGTAGAATAAATGTGTCAAGCAAACACACAGACATCTGTGTACATTTATCGCCGATTTCAATCCGATTGCCCCATTTCCAGTAAAAATAATATCCAGCTTGCTACTATTTTACGCTAGTACTCTGTAAAAGCGTGGTCCTTCCCCGTTCAAGTTGACCCATTCATGCTACAATTATAATAAAGCTGCAGCGTGGCTGTTCTCGTACAGTAAAATCAATATTCACAACTACCAAGGTTTTACTTTTACAAAAATAATTTTTAAAATTAACACTATTAACTCATTGCCTGAGAAGTTTGCAATTAAAATTAATTATTAAAAAAATTCTTACCTAAATTAAGACTTCATTCAAAAATCCCTTCAAGCTATTCAAAGTCCTCCATTTACTGTCTCGCAATTTGCACTAAAATGTGCTTGAGTATTCGTCTTATTACAATTTCCTTTAAATTAATTAGTAGTGTGCACTGTTTGAAAGTGAAGTTGACATTTAAAGAAGTTGTTAAAACCATAAGCGCCTTAAATTTCGCAATTTGCAAGAAATTTAAGTACATTTTTTTCCGACCTCATTGAATTTATTCGAACACAATTTGAACAGTGTAAAATAGCAGCCTAATGCTGCTGTTTTGTATGGTGATCGTAGAGCACTGGAGATAATTTTTCATTCCAACTTAGTCTTCGGTGATGACAACGCATCTGCATTTTGACTCTTAATAGAGGATAGATGTAGATGTCTATGAGCTGCAGTATCCACTCATCATCGGGTGGAGTGTGTGCTCGTTTGTCACCCATGTTCTATAAAAATATGGTGATTAACCAGATGCTCTTCGACTAAAAAAACACCATGTAGAAACACAAATAAAGTAATAAATCGAAATATCTGAGAAATGAAAAGGGTTTTGTGCCCGTCAATTAACACAACACTTTAACCCTTTCAAAAATAAATGAAACATTACGCACGGCGGAGCCTTTTAAATAGGCTCCTCATTTATTTGTTTACTTTACTAAGGTAAAAGACAATTTCCAAGAACGTTGTTATAAAATATTCACGCATACAATGTTCTCTCCATTGTCAAACTTGAAGTGATTATATATTAAATCTAGTGTTCTCGATACAATGGCTTTCTTGGGAGGTTAGAAAATTAAAAGTTTTAAAATATTTACTAACGTAATATAAAAATAACATGGAGGACTCTCATAACCTCTCAAACGCCAAGCGTCCGAATTTGACCGCTTCGATATTGCGTCAAAATTAAAGAGGTCAAATTTGACCTCACCCACCCACAGCATTTAACCCATAAAGACTTAAGTTTAGAGACTACTTTTCTAGGAAGATGTTTAGCACTATAGAATTATTATGAAATTATCTATCTTCTAGTGGAATAAAAAGTTAGGTAGTTTATGGATATTTGTTTATAATCTTTAAACGTTTATTTCGTACGCCATTTTCGTGTTAATGTTATTGTGTTGATTTTTCAATTTTTCTTCGTGTTTTATTAGTGTTTTAGTATAGTTTTTTTATTACAAAATTGTAAATAAGTTTTTTTGTGTGAATATAATTTATCTTTTTTTCTTTTTACGTAAATAATTTGGAGTAATATATATATATATTATATATATATATATATATATATATATATAATTATATTGAATAATTTGTTTTTCCCGCACCGCGTTTTTTTTTTTTGTTATAAAAATACAATAAAATATTTTTGTAATGAAGACTTTTGACCTGAGTTTTGTTTAGACCACAGGATATAGATTTTTTTATATATTATACAATGCTAAACTTCTTCATAGTAAAGTAGTCTCTAAATATAAGTTTTAGTGGTTTTAAGTGTTGTGGATGGGTGCGGTTACATGCGACCGCTCGGGATTTGCCAGATGCATGGGACTACAATGAAATTTTATGGGGACTGAAGGATTAACGAGACTCTGGCGACTAAATAATGGAGGAAAATCCATGAATGAATGAAATAAAACAAAAATAAATGAAATAAACATTTACTTATATAACTGGAGGCGAAGTGTAGGACGCCCACACCCGCACATATGGATTGCTGAACCGGTAAGACTTTCAGTAAGTCTATGGATGCAGGTGGTTCAAGATTGTGCTTAGGAGAATTCCTTGGGGAAGGCTTTTTTTCAGTTGTGGACTTGCGAAGAGCTGTAATGATGAATGTTGATTTATATTTTATTGAATACTACATTCGCAGGATGGTGGCAAGGTAAGAGTGCTATCACATCTTTTTTCGTCATGGGTGACGTAAGACCTACGAGAAATTGTAAAATGATTTTTTTTACTTTAGTCTCGTTTACATCACATATTAATATATTATTACTGATAAGGGGGCATCGCATTCTTTTTTCAGCGGTAGCATTATATTCTGCATTTTGATTCTTAATAGAGTCTATTGAGCAAAGAATAATGTTTTAACCATTGACTAATCTGTGTGCCTGTTCGTCACCCTTACTTATTTATATATAAATATAAATACCTTTACATATTTTCAGTTCACACGCGGTAGAAGTGAAATCTCCAAATTAAACTGCGGAGAATATGACAAATGTAGGGTATCTATAGAATAATTGTGAGGTTTATGTAATGAAAATATAAATAAATATGTAATTAATACGTATACTGTATTTTATCTTATTCTCTCGCGAAATTACATTGGCAGAAGAGATACTAAAACGAGACAAACGTATAAATCCTACAAATGTATATTTTTGTCTTGTTTTAGTGTTTGTTTTTTTTTCTTGGAGTTTCAAATCACAATGATTATAAAGAAGCTTTCACTTTAAATTAAAAAGATACTCGTAAATCCTTGTAACTTATATACAACTGCACGAAGAGAAGAGCCGTGGTAGCTCAGTAGCTAAGCGCTTGCTAACTTTGTGTATTACACGACCAACTCGAGTTCGATCCCAGCCAGCAACATTTCTATGAGGTGCTGATTTGGTGGTGAAATACATAGTGAGGAAACCACCATATCTGAGGAATATAATTCGACAACTTAGAAAATATTTCAAAGACCTGTGAAGTCCGTCAACACGCATTCGTCAAGTGTGACAGATTAATTACTCCATGATCGTCTCAGAAATGAGAGAAGTTCTGTGCCTGTGGGAGGTTTATATCCTGTAACTTTACTTCACTTTTTTAGCTTAGACTTAAATGGTTTGTCTTAAATTTCTTTGTACGTGATTAAACTTAGTTCAATTTTCCGTGCTCGCATCATATAAAATGTTGGCTGTGGTTTTAAGTGTCTATTTGGAGTGAAGAAAAATCGTAAGGAAACCACTTTGTATCTAAATTATGAACATTTACGATAAGTGATGTTATTTTATTTTTATGTAATAATATTTTATTTACGGTCAAATTCGTGATCGGGCCAGTAAGCTGAAGCGGTGTTTGACCTGCCTAATAGCTCTAAGAACCAACAACAGTTGGGGAAAAATTGTTTATGGCTGCCTCGTACATGTATGCAAAACATGGTAAGAGGTGTAATGGGATCGTGCTTTATGATATTTTTATGTGAGGTCTATGTTCAGCAATGGAATAGTGATGAGCTGTAACGATGATAAAATTAAGATAGAGGTCGAATGCGGTGGAAGTTATATGCGTATGGGGATTTATCTACTCGGGTGTTGTTTTGCACTCATTAGCTAAAAATTGTTATTATACCAATTTATTTTTATTCCTAAGCAGTGTTAAATATTAGTATGAATTATGAATGCTCGTGAACTTTCCTAAGCTACCGAAATTACAGCTATAAAAAAGCTTGTAAAAAGCAATATTGCTGTAGTTTGTGCCGTGTCAGTGACCGTTGCAGCCCAAAATTAGTTGTAAAAATATTTTTTTGGCTTTTGTTTCTTGTTCTGTAGAGTATTGTTGCTGTAAATAAATATTTTTTCTCCAAATTTTTATACATAGTAGAACCGTAGATGCTGCAGCTATAATATGGTATTATTTAAAAAAATTGAAACATTCTTTTTCATGAAGAAAGTAGCCGGTAGCCGCAATGCCACAATCTTTGCTAATTGTGACATTTGCTGTCATTTAATTTCTTCGCATTTCGCATATTTATACTATATTACACTTTGTTTAAATAGTTGAGGTTTACCTCATACTAATCATTAACTGCTTTTGTAATAATATAGTTTCAAACAAAAAGTATGAAATAACTCCTTACATTTTTTCTGTAAGAAATATATTAAATCCGCGGTATGTTAAGTCCATTCCGTGTCACGGTCAAGTTGCGCTCTATGACTATTTTATGAAAGGTTGACCTTTCTACGTGAGAAAGTGCACGTGGTTTTGTGCCTTCATGCTTGTTCAATGTCGAAGGTTAATATTTTCTCAGATTATTTTGTGCGTGGTGATAAAATTATTTCTTATATCTTAAATAATAGCTTTCGAGTAACAGCTTCGGTGACAGGTAACAATAATATGAAACATCCTACTAGGTGAAGTCACGACTTGGTAAAACACGAATAGTATGATGTCAATCTGTAGGAGACTGTTCTTCAACGATATACTTGATAGACTATAAAGAAGATTATAATAAAAATTTCTTTAAACTCAACTCAAGTTTTGTCTTTGTTAGACTCAGGATACTTCATATTATGAAGTGGGTTTGTCATAGTTACTATGCTTGACAAGTTAATAGTTGGCGGTAAGACCAAAAGTGTTACACTTAATCCAGTCGAAAGTCAGGATATTGCATGCTTTAAGCGCAAAGCGCGTAGATATGTTCTACTAGCGCCTAAAAATCAGAAATCCTACGTTTTGTCGTAAATCGTATCTAACAATCATATAATCAATCAACATATAAATAATAGTTGAACTTATTATTATTACTTATCAATTTATATTTTTGACATTAAAACGTTGTTTTAGTGGCTCGTCATAGATTTTCATTACAATATATTGTTTCGCTAAAAGTACGTAGGATTTATATATAAATATACTTATAGGTCTTGGACTTTATGGAGTGACCTGAAGGCAATACTTTGGTGAATGCTAAATTAAAATACTGGTTATGACTAGATGAAAAACTTTTTGAAAACAAAATCAATTTATTAAAGGTCAGGTAAAAAAGACTAGTTTGCACGACAATGCCCGAGTACAAATACCTGAAGATTAAATTATTATAGAAGTTGATTTCTGATCGTATTAAGATAATTCTATTAAAAGTTTTTCTCAATTAACCATTATAAAAAAGTTAAATCTCAATATTAATAACATAGTAAAATTATAAAAAGCATTTTCTATTGTTGTTTCGAAATTTTTTCTACATTTTTTCACTACCATATGAGCATTATGAGTTGTGTAATTTTGGATTTTCTCAACATTCTTTCATTGATGTTTTACTAAAGTTATTGGAAATTTAAAAGTAACAGTAATAAGGTTATTTGTGAAAACTTGTGTGTATTTATAACACTTTTGAAAATGACGTATAACATGAGCGCTTAAGGCATGCACATTTGGATTTACCAAAAGTGTTTTAGGTCTAATACCTACACAAGTTGGTATTACCATCAAATAGATATAATATAACAATAGGTTTTTGTTAAGATAAGTTAGTGCGCTTTACCATCTGCTGCATCACCACTTACTATCTCATAAATCGTATAAATACTATATTGTAACTTATGCTAAAAAGACGAGTACCGCTGGATTTCTTCTGCCAAGGACAGAGGTTTATTTTCGAACCAGTTGTAAAATTAAAAAAGATTTAAAAAGAATTACATGTAATAAATATTGAATAATAAATTAATAGTTTTTTACGTGATAGAGCCTAGCCGTAGCTATATTATAGATGTAGCATGAATGGGTTGGCTTGACCGGGGCAGGACCACGATCTCACAGAATACCAGCGTAAAAGAGCAACGTAGTGCTGCCGTGTTGCAGAGAACCGTAGACCCATTTTACCAGAATCGAGGTATTCCATCTTAGTTCTCAGGGGTGACAACGCATTTTAATTTTAACTTTTAATTGAGAATAAATGTGGATGTCTATAGACCACAGCACCGACTTACCATCAGGTGGACTGTGTTCTCGTTTGGCACCCAATGCAATAAAAGTAAAACAATATTTAATTTATAAAAAAGTTTATTTAAATGTTCTAAAAAGAAGAAAATTAACTTTAAATGAAATCAAACCCCTCAAATAATTGCATTAAACGACTTATAAATTACATATTATTTATTAGAATTACTTACTTATTATTCTATATCAAGTTATATATTTTATTATTTGGTATCAAGTTATTTAAATTAAAAAAGGCTACATAGTTGTTGGAAATGATTGGTCATGTTTGAGTAATATTTTAATATATGAAGTGGGTTAGTTATAAGGTAGGTTAACAATTAAGAATAAATAAATAAAAAAAGGTAACACTTTTATGTTTTATGCAAAAAATACTTTCAATAATCTTTCCTTACTATGCGCAAAGGTAAATTAATCGTTGCACCTCTATACTAAGGATACGAAGAAACATTTTAAAATAATGGTATCATTTTTAGGGAAAACTTTCATTAGATATATTTGATTAATCGCTTATTTTTACAGTTAATTTACTTTATAACTCTTAATTAATATATTCCCAACAGAACCAGAGTAACTTTCAAAGCCTTGCGTATCAGTGAAAGCCAATCATAAAGGTCGAGGAATCGTCAACCGTTAGAGATATAACATTTTCGAGTTGTAGCCTCGTACCGGTAAGTGTAGGGTGGTCCCCAGCAAGATGGAATAATGACATGGTAAGAAATGTAGGAAGTTGATGGATGCAGGTGGATTAGAAACGTATTTTGTGGCTTTTCTTGTGGGAGGCCTAAGTTCAACAGTGGAATTGTGATAGGCTGTAATTACTATGGTGATGACAAACCTCTTTTTAAATAAAAGTAAGGATGATAAGTGCATGTAGAGTCCACCTGATGGTTAATGGGTGGCCTATATCCATCTACACCGATGCATTGTCACCCCGAGAAATTCGTCACTGTATTCAATTATACTTCGTATTTAATTATTAGTAGGTATAGAATGTATTGCTACTTTGGGGCGGATGCACTTAAAATCGTGGTGCTAATCAAATAATCTTAAATTATAACGGATTTACAGCATTCTGTATCTAGGGTACAGGTGAACATTGGGGCCTGTCAACTCTAAAATTTGTACTTGTTCATATTTAATTTTTTTTTCTCGCAGACTCAGTATTTGATAAATTATTGCCGCATTAGTAAATTTGCTCGGTCAAACAAAAGAAAATTCTTAGCGCCGAACCAGCAACAATGATTCCAGTTGAAGCCATCAGCAAACACAGTTGGCTACATCTACAGCCGAGAGATGTGTTAAGTAACAAGGACGCAGATATTAAATTTGAAAAGATTTGACAAGGACGGAACGTATCAATATAGATGTAGCATCGTAGCATTTTGCTACGGCAGTTCACTCTCGAAGACCGCGTTCGTAGCACGTCTACGCACCATTGCTCGTTAAAACATAATTCACGTAAATATAATGGCTTTGAGTAATTGTGGGGAATAGTTTAACGACGTGAGAGTAAGTGTTATGTAAAAAGTGGATAAGTTTTTATCTGAAAACCCAACGTACAATATCATAGTGAAAGGAAATGGAAGCAGTATCTATGGATCGGATGAAGGTACTAACATAAGTATATTTGTAGAAAGTATACCTTATTTAACAACTTCTCTACATTTATTTTTTAATTGTTTATATTTCTTCCTGAGTAATTGACCAAGTCTACTATGTGGAATATATTATAGTAAAAGTTATGACACCACTGTGAAAGTATATCTACCAGTTAATAAAAAATTCCCTTTAAGAAATCGTGGTACATATATAAAATATTTAAAAATTGGTAGTTATATTGATGTCGTACAAAAATTTAAAATAATGATTTAATTAAAAGTTATTCTTATTATTCTGATATGTAGCACATGTTTTCATTAGTTAAAGTTATAAAATACTTAAATTATTAGACAATAAATTGGTTTAATATTGTTAAATAGAATCGAAATATAGTATTTACCTTTAATAACTCTTTGAAAATTATATTTTAAATTATGAAACATCATAAAGTCTAAGATTTTGTATGGGTATCATGCAAAAAAGTGGAAAGCGTTCAAGGCTTAATATAATAGTATTTTAATGACGATATATTCACTTGACCCTATTTTGTCAAACACGTTTTCTCATAATTTTATCATCATATTTATAACAATAAATCCGTATTATAATAATTGTCTCCTTATTAGTTTCTATATGGTGAGAAATGACACTAACAATTTTTTGTTCGGATATTCATTATTAATTAATTTGTAACTAATTAAGCAACGTTGAAGGAGACGCGCAAATGGATAACAATTGGATCTAAAATATTTTGTATTAGTTTATTATATTTGATATATAATGATCGCATATTAACACGAAAAATACACATTGAATGATACTACTTTTATGGAATTAATGACGGTTAATCTAATTTACCTTTATTTTTAAACTCCCGACACGAATTTCGAGTGACTCTCTGATCCGCGATCATGAGTGCTGCAAAGTACTCGAAACGGTGGGAGTTAAAAATAAAAATAACCCATTTTGAACGTGACAGAAACCATTAAAGTAGTTTTGGTTGAAATTTCGAATCGTTTGGCAGAAGGAGGTGAAGAAAATGAGTTCAGGGGAGGCGTGAGCGTCCTTTTATCCCCGACACTAATCCTATTAAAACATAATACGCCGTTCTTGAGAAATATCAAAAAGAAAATCCTATAGAGCTAACCTCAAAATTTATCTTCTCCGACAGGAGGGGGAAGAGGGGAGCAGGAGTGTGTCCTATCGGGGAAAGTACCTCTATCCTTCCTTCCTTGAGAAAAATAATAGTTTATGAGTAATGGTTTTTTTTTTTGCAAAATCATAACCTCACTTTTTCACATAGGATTATTGACCCAAAGTTACTTCTAAAACGGCTTCGGCGCTGCGGGTAGTTCCCTCCGGGCCTACGGCTGTACAAAAACACTCTAGCAGTAGGGGCGATAAGAATACGTGGAATCGGGGCGTGCTGATTAAATTTTAGTGCAGATACTAGATATCTTAATGATTTCTTGAATTAACGCGAACACTACACATTGAATAAAACTAAATTTACGGATTTTATAGCGTTTATTTCACTATTTTTACTTATTTTTATTCCCGACGTTTCGGGTGCTTTACACCACCCAAGGTCACGGGGGGGGGGGACTGAGATGTTTGATGTCCCAATGTCACAGTTAGTCCGGCTACCTTCATTTTTGAATATTCCTTTTTTTAATTTTCTTTTTAATTTTTGGTTATTAATTTTTTTTAATATTAATTTATTTTGAATTAAAATTATTATTCAAAAGCTGAAGGTAGCCGGACTAACTATGACATTGGGACGTCAAACATCTCAGTCCCCCCCCATGACCATGGGTACTGTAAAGCACCCGAAACGTCGGGAATTAAAAATAAGTAAAAGTAGTGAAATAAACGCGATAAAATCCGTAAATTTAATTTTATCCAATCAGATATCTTATCTATAAAGTCAGGTTGCCTACGCTCCCGCCACACCTATCCAACCCATTAAAACTGAAAGTATTTCTGAATGGTCAAATATTTCTGGGCAGTTTCAGAATATACACATGCTTTTAGCCATAACTCTCCTTTATTATAATATTTCCTTTTTCAAAATTTAATTTCATCAATTTAGGCAATTTTTCCTGGATCGTCGACCAATCGAAAATTATTGGTGACGTATATTGTAAGCAGCGGATTTTTGATAATTTTTTTAAATGAAAACTTTTTAGAATAGTTGCGTCTTGAAACTCAAAGAAAGGAAAAAGGGGGTGGCGGTTTTGGGTTCAAATTCACAACTTGACTCAAGTGTTTTCTTCAGCTTACCAGTAGTGGTTAAATGTGATATTAATAGGTAACGTTAATAAAATTGCTAGTATTTTAAAAAAAAAACAGTGTTTCCTCTTATCTCGTTTTCCTCTTTGTTTGGTGCTTCAAAGTTAGATACTATAAATTTAATTCTTAAATATAAACCGTATCAAAATAATAAATTTATAAAATAAATTAAAAACCCATTATGAATAAAATTATCTTACTTGCGGTATCAATCCATTCACATCAATCAGGTCGTCAAAAAGTTCAGGCCATCTAGCGTCTATTTCACCTACCGCTTTGAGAGTCAATCAATTATTCTATGAATGAAAATTATTATCAGACCTATGTAACGAAGTAGATCGCACTATTACAAAACAATTTTACTCAAAAGAAAATATTCTTTTAATTTGTTAAACTAAATTTTAGTTTAAATATAAGGATTGTAACGCTATTTGCCAAAAAATAAACTTTTATTGTTTTATTTGAATATATTCAATAATTTATTATTTAATAATTTACCGTGAAATAATTTTATTTTATATTTCATTCCATTTTAATGTTTTATATTTCATTCATTTCTTAAATTATATTTAACATGTTTTTGTTTATATATTTACATTTACTATATGTATACATTTCGTATATTACATACATATCAGAGTAAGTATGTATGTAATTGCACCTGTTTCAATATTTCTTCACAGCTTGGATTGAGTGAGCAGCAGGAGCAGATAAATTTTAAATAAGAAATAAAATATCGATCAGTGATATCTAGCGTCCTAATGAAAAAAAAATCGAAAAGAAGAAAAGCCAAAGAAATAGCTTAAAATTAAAATTAAAATATCTTAGTATTCTCGTGGCAGTCTGACGCGAATGAAAATTTAAAAAAAGAGTACCTATTTATAAAAGTATAAGGTGTAGTTTACGGTGTTTTGGTAGAAAGTATTTCGTGTTCGGCTCAACCCAAAATAGTTTCGATTTTAATCTCCATCGGTCCTTAAATAGTCGACCACCGAATATCGGCCCCTCGGATAATCGGCAGGGGCATAAGCATATTAAATAACTATCTTTTACTGTAACTATAACTGTACTGTGTTAATAATTCTGTGGCCTGAGGCCACATAATTATTACCCTCACTTTGTAAACTTACAAAGTTTTACTATTATATTGCTTTATCGAAAATTAATCAATATGTTTCTCATAAAAAAACAAAACTTTTCTTTTTAAATGACTGACAATGTACATAATGAATTAAAATACTATTCTTGTAATAAAAAGCTTATACAAAACGCCACCTGACCTTGTTTTAATACCCCATGACACATCCCGTTGGTCTAGTGGTTGTAGTAGTATGACTGCTGATCATGAGGTCCTGGGTTCGAATCCTGTTAAAATACTATTCTTGTAATAAAAAGCTTATACAAAACGCACTGACTTGTTTTATACCCTCCCGTGTGGGTAGGTCCTGGTTCGAATCCTGGGTCGGGCTAAAGAATCAATTATTGAGTTTTTCTGTCAAGAACTTCTCAGTAGCTGCCCGGAGTCAGGAATTTGGCGGCGTCCTCACCCCTCGAAAACCCGTGGGACCTGCGCCTGATCTCTCTGCAGGTCGTGTCGGTTTACCGTCCCATCGGATTACGAGAGTGAGGGAATAGAGGGTGCACCTGTGCTAGCGCATACAATTGGGCACTATAATTCTGTCTTGCGCCGATGGCTAGCCTCCGTTGAGGAAGGCCGCCGTGGCTGAAATTCAGTCTGGAGGACATTATTACTATTATTATTACCCCATGACAGTGTCTTATTTTGTTAATCTATCAACTCCACAAACGATGAAAAATAACAGGATATATAAGTCCCACAGCCGGGCACAGGCCTCCTATCACTTTTAGGAGAGTTTCGAGGAATGGATTAACTAACCCACCGCGCAAAGCACTAGTACAGTGAGCAAGTAGTAAATCAACATTTAAAAATTCAAGTTATAATTTCATTGGTTCCGGCGGAGATCGGCTGTAATTTACGACGATTACTAAGCCCCTCAGCTAGCACGGCAAGCGTTGCACAGATCTAATTAAAGTAAAATTCTGCATCTTCAACTCGGTCCCTCTAGCCTCGGGTACACAACCAATTGCGAGCTTGTATTATTTTTTATCAATCCTTGAAGGCTACAACTGACGCCTTTTCTCGGTGTCTTCCACAACTTCACCATCTCATTCTTCGTGTAAAATTGTAACGTAAATTAAAATAACACACATAAATGTACGGGTAACAGCTTCGATCCCCGCTGGCACCATTGAAATTGTTAATTGCAATTTTAAGTGCTGATTTACCACGTGCGCGCCGGTGAAGGAAAACATAACAAATATTTCGAAGACATGTGAAGTTCGCCAACACGCATTGGGGCAGCGCGGCGGACACTTCCTTGCCCTAAAACCCTCTCAGAAATGAGGGGAGGCCTGTGCCCAGCAGTAGGACGTATATAGGCTGTAACTTTACTTTACTTTTACTACATAAACCTGTATTCTATATTTAAAACTTTGGCGTTAATATTATTATTAGATTGAAAATCCTACAATTTACTAAGGAGTAAGGGGTAATTGATATAAATTTATCGTCCCTAGTCTAGTAAGTCAATGGTCGTGAAATCATTTTAGCTTCACAGACACATATGATAATTTCCAATTCTACGTACCTTAAGAATGTTGTTCTTATAATGCGTTTCCAAAACTACCAAGGCGACATAAATGTATGAAAATCCTCTGGAAACGCATGACAGTTGACTGCAATTGAGTTTATCGTTGTTGGATTTATGTTCACATCCTAAAGCAAAATTGAAAAATTAACCATAAAATTACCTGTATACATTTTTTCTAAAACGCTTGTGGCGCGACGACAGCGCCGCCAAAATACACCGAAGCCTAAATCACGCTATCAACATTCCGAATCATAAACAGTATATATAGAACATCTCCGAACTATCACACGGAGTGTAGACCGCTCCCCGGGCAGAATACCTTGCCCAGCGGGAGATCTCCCCTTTTTCCTTTCATGGCCACAGTCGTGACCACCCGACGTGATTTGAACACGCAACCAACAACCTTCGGAAACTTCAAGCTTCATCATCGTCATAAAATACCCCACCCATTAGCTCCCGAGCAGATATCGTCTGCAGTCTTCATATCCTGCAAGCCATCTAGCTTCACAAGGTTCATCGCAGCACCGGAATAATAATGCTTCCTGTTCCTTCAAGCTACTCTCTGCGCTATACAGTGTTCGGCACGGCTCCAAGCCTTACTGCTCGTCTCTGCTTCACGGTAATCTCGCAAATTACTTGCCTTTTTCTCGACTCACCGCAGACTACACTTGCACATTCGTCGGCAACGAGGCTGCACTACCGACCTCCGGTCTGAGCAGGGGGGATGTGGCGGCGCTGTCGTCGCGCCCCAAGCGAAATAAACCGAAATCCTAATCCTAATAAGCCTAAATCACGCTATCAACATTACGAATCATAAACAGTATATATAGAACATCTCCGAACTATCACACGGAGTGTTGGCCGCTCCCGGTGCAGAATACCTTGCCCGGCGGGAGATCTCCTCTTTTCCTTCCACGGCCACATGCTTATCAGCAATCACGTTGTTTGTTTTTATTAAGCTATGGCATAGCTTTTATCGCGGGCCTTGAGCGCGGGGACCGAATCCAGAAATTCCGTAACGAAAAAAAACTCACGCTCCCCACTCCGACGGGCACGGAGGTGTGGCGTTGAAAGCCGTGCATCGTTTAACGTCGTTTCAGTTCGGCAGACTTCGGCACGGGGTGTTTGTGTGCGTGCGACTAGACGTATGCGTGTACACTAGCTGCTAACTCAATGATAAAAATTCCTGAATAACCTACATGTATTGTAAGATATTAAACATATTTTAAACAATATTAACTTCTCATTTATTCAATAAGAGAAAAAGAATTGTTTTCTTATCGGTCACCACGCTTAAAAAGTGTAACTTGATTTATTCAAAGACTTAACTGCATAAATAAAATAAATAAATAATTATAATTGCATAAGTTGATAAAAAATGCTATGCAATAGCTTTACCGCGGCAGTCACCGAGTGCCACACGTATTTTTTTTTACTTAAGCGGCTTGATGCACATGTCTAGATGCTTGAGCATGTAAAAGGCCCTTATTGATGGACTGGAGCAATACATGATCAAGCTGGTCGTGAAAACTGTCAGAGCTTATAGAAGTAAAAAAATAAAAAATCGCTTTAAGCTCGTAGATGTATCGCTCGCTCAATGATAAACCATGTTTTACTTAAGAAAAATTTAATAAAATGGCGTATGTGGACATAAAAATCCAGTTTTTAAGAGTTTTAGTCTAAATCTAAAAATTCAAATATTAAATGAAAATAGTTTCTTTTATTACAGATCCTATCGCATACAAATTTAAACACTTTACTTGACTTAATTAATAAGCCATTAGTGCGTGCGGTACTCACAAATAGCATCGTATACAGATAGTACGTAGAAATAGCTTTTTTAACACGTTTTAGCCAATTTCAAAAAAGAAGACTTACAATTCGAATGCATATTTTTTTTGTATATTATACATATATATTGTCATGTATATTAAATGTGTATATTTCGTATATTACTCGATATATTCATCAATTGTGAACCGATTTTGATGGTTTTTTTTAAATGGATTGTTCTTAGGGGTTTGTCCTATATAAATTTGGTGCAAATAAGGTTAGCTAAGGGAGTTGAGGCTTTTAATGTAACTGTTTAGATAATATCGAGGTTCTAATATTCCTTAGTCACTTAAAAGGTTAAAAAAATACCTTTTTTCTTTTTTTTAATACCAAAAAGTAAAAAAAGCCGACTGTTAAAACTAAACGAACTGTAAGAACTAAAAATAATAAAATAATTTTACATTCTGAAGTCAAAAATTTATTTCTGCTATACACTTTATTTAAGCACCGACTTCAAAATGTGAAGTAATTCTTATTAATTTCTTGAAGTCGGTTTTTACTTTTTCTTAAAAAAAATCTATTTCTCGTGGGACAATATTTTTATACTATGTTAAAAAAGCTTGTTACCATAAGTAATGTTTAGAAAATACTTATGTGTGATGTATGATTTTGTGGTCTTCTTCAGCCCCTAAATTTTTAATTCTTGACATGGACAGGGTTTGTTTTAATCACTGTTTATTTGACACTGTTTCTCATCACCGGTCTGGGTACTTTACGGCTGGTGTAAATAAGATGCTTATTCCGCCTTCTATCAGAAGCATTAAGATATTTAGCATAATATCCTAAATTCGCCTTTTACGACATCCTAGGGATTTATTCCCCGACATAAATTTAGTCGAAACTCTTGACATTAAATTAACTTACCATTACTAACTTAACATTAAATTCTTAATTGCCTTCAAGGAAATTTTCGGAAAACTTTCAATTTGGATAAGTTTCAGGTCACATCTGCAGATAAAACTCCTGATACGAAAGCTCCAAAAGGTAATAGTTATAATGAAAACTTTACACCACACGTACATAGTATCTAAATATATTTCAAGTAAAAGTCAAGTTGTTGACAAAATCATTCGACGTACACCGAACTTATTTATTTTCGCTAAAGTTTTATACGTTCCTGTCTAATTCAACGCAATTTTATTTTCTATTTAGGAAATGAAAACCGTGGTTGATGGTCTCTGAAATGACTGAGCGGACAATCGCTACCTTAGTTATTTATTGCAAATGATTTTGTGAAGTTTCATAAGAATTGGTCAATTTAAAGGTGATATTTTGTAAGATTCCAAGCGTTGTATTTAGTTATTTAGCTAAAACTTCGGATTTTTCGTGACATAGTAGGTATAAAAACCATCGAAGTTTTGATTCTTCTCATAAATAGAACGCCTAAATTTTTTTTCGCTTGCTGTCTATAGCCGATTAACTGCACGCTGGTTCTTAAAGTACTTTTTTTTTGTTTAGTAAAGTCTGTTTTGCGGGAGCTGATAAAAGGCAAGGATACTAATCCTATTACAATTTGCGGCCCTCTTAATATTTTAGCTGATAGATGACAAAATGGCTGCCACTTCGGCTCACGCTCCCCGCCATGCGCTTTCTTACCTGCCTCTTTCTTTAATTTTGAATGCTTGCACTGAGCCTGTATTTATACAGGAAATCCTACCCTTCAAATACTAATACAGAAATGATGTAGTCACAGCTAACTTGACAAAATTTAATACCTCATTCTTCCCTCGCCCCATCGATTAAGGAAGCATAAAATTTAAAAGTTTAAGTAACCGCCTATATGCATAGGTTGCACTGTTTGGATACAGGTAAAGGAGAATTTCAGGTCAAGGAAGTGTCCACTCCAATGCGTGTTATGTACTTTACAAGTCTTCGAAAGAATTTCACTCTCTTATTTCTTAGACTTGCAGGTTTTCTCGCGATGTTTTTAACTACCGTCAACCAATGGAAACTCCCATTAAATGATAAACGCAATTAAATCTCAATCTTGTGACATTCATAGTATCCAAAACACAAGGGAGTCCTTTAACTGCTAAGGGATTACGCTCACCACGGATCCTACTTTCCGGAATGTATCTTTGGAGTACACCGCATTTGTCAACACCTAGTTGAGATTTTTCAAACCCAAACTTTGGGCGGTTAATTTAGTTCAGAGCCAAAGCAGCCGCAAGGGAAAGGGTTTGGTAGTTTTATAAGCTGGGGCAGATTCTAACCCCATACAAAGCGCAAGGTCGAGCATGGCTCACTATTACGTAGTTTTAGTTTAGTTTAGTTTACGACGGGCTGTTTTCCACAACTCCACGTCTAAGCGCGTATTTTGCGTGTGGACAGGAAAAATATGGTTATTCGAGTCATGATATCTCCTCGAAGAAGCTCAGCAGTCCCTTGATGTTGCAAGCAAGTTCGGGGAGCGATCCCCGCGTGCCGAGATGTTTAGCCTTGTATGAAGCGACTTCTGGACATGTCAGCAATACGTGAGCCGACGTTTCTTCCTCTCCCATGCATGCCCTGCACAGGGGGCTATCAGTAACACCTATGGTGAACAAATGTTTGTTAAAAGAGCCATGTCCTATGATAGCACTTGTTACTATCCTGATCTGAGGCTTGTTTTGTCTCATTAGAACCTTGGTTAGACGACCGTTTATTTCAAGTAGGGCCTCCTAGCTTGTCTACAGTCTACAAAATTTTTCCAAAGCTGAGCTTGTACATTATTGAAGTATCTACGTACCAGTAAACGACCGTAGCCAAAGGGGATTGGTATTATTGGTTTCGGCCCTATAGTTGCCAGAGCCGTTCCCCTTCTGGCCAGTTCATCTGCTGCATCGTTGTCTCTAGATCCACT
Organism: Parnassius apollo; assembly: GCA_907164705.1. NCBI lineage: Eukaryota > Metazoa > Arthropoda > Insecta > Lepidoptera > Papilionidae > Parnassius > Parnassius apollo. The sequence continues at coordinate 102,606 of CAJQZP010000493.1, read as the reverse complement.
GTGTCCCTTGATCCATTGCAGAGTCACATTGTTGTGCTTACATACCTCATTCAATCGTTGATGGCACTCGTATATCCGTTAGCCGTGTAGTGGCGGTTGAGAATATCCACTACCCATATCTTCCCGTGGGTGTCGTAAGAAGCGACAGAGGGACACAGAAAGGAGATGGGCAGCAGCATCTTCCTAATAACAACAATAACATAATAAATAACTGCGGTTGCCAACCCGCTCGCTTAGCGTAGCAACTATGGCAATTATCCCCCATGAGCAACGACGCAAATAAACGGCTCCCAGTCCCCGGCGGCCCCGCTATTCCTGGCTACGGTGGCGACCAAGGTAACGACGGGGAAGGGGGTGCTAAGAATCTCCATTGGAGGTTCGGTTGCCACCTACGACGACTCGACCTGGCAACATATAACGCACGCACCCTGAGGACTGACGAGAAGATACTGGAGCTGGAAGAAAAGGTAGACAAGTTGCGCTGGCATATTATTGGATTATCTGAGGTCCGAAGAGAGGGAGAGGACACGGTAATCCTCGAGTCCGGCAACTTGTTCTATCACCGGGAGGGCGACCATCTGTCCCAAGGAGGTGTCGGATTTATCGTCCACAAGTCTCTCGTCAACAACGTTGTAAAGATTGAGAGTGTGTCGATGAGGGTCACGTACCTGATACTCAGAATCACCAAACGGTATTTGCTGAAGGTCATACAGGTTCTACGCACTAACCTCGGCACATCCCGATGAGGAGGTGGAGGAAATGTATGAGGATATTTCTAGAGCCATGCATTCCTCCAAAACCCAATACACGGTGTTGATGGGAGACTTCAACGCAAGACTAGGCACAAGAAAAGCCGGTGAGCTGAAGTTAGGGAAATTTGGAGTAGGGCAACGGAACCGTAGGGGCAGCAGCTGGCTGACTTTATGGAGAAAGAGGGAATCATAAACTCTTTCTTCCAGAAGCGGCCCCACAGGAAGTGGACCTGGTCAAACCCCGTAGGTTCGACAAAAAATGAGATTGACTTTATTATGATGACCAGACGCCAACTGTTCAGTGATGTCTCAGTGATCGCAAGGGTGAAAACCGGCAGCGATCACCGAATGGTTAGAGGCACACTGAACCTAAACGTTAAGTTGGAGAGGTCTCGTCTAATGAATTCAACGCTCCGTCCCCCTCGTGCTCTAATCCAGAATCCCGAGACTTTTCAGCTCGAGTTACGTAACCGCTTCCAGTGCCTAGAAGATTGCAATGCAGTGGAAGATATGAATAACAAGCTCGTGGAAACTGTCCATGCGGTCGGAGCTAAGTTCTGCAAGACCCGCCGTAGAAGAACACAAAAAACTCTCCGATCACACTCTTAATCTCATGGCTGTTAGACGGGAGATGAGGCTGCAATCGTCAACAGATTTGACAGCATACAGGCAACTGAACAGACAGATCTCCAAATGCATGCGGCGAGATTTACGCAACTTTAATACTGCTCGCATTAAAGAAGCGATCGAGCGAAACCAGGGCTCCAAAGTCTTTGCCAGAGATCTGTCTGCCAGAAAGAGCCAACTGTCAAAGCTGAAGACTGAGTGTGGCAGCATCGTTTCCGGGACACCTGAGATTTTGAGTAAGATTGAGAGATTCTATGGGCATCTGTACACATCATCGTTGGAGCCACACGCAAGTGTGAGTAACGATCCAAGAGCAAGTCTTACCCGACACTATTCCGATGATATCCCGAACGTCGGTCTGAGCGAAATTAAAATGGCTCTCCAGCACCTTAAAAACGGAAGGGCCCCAGGCGAGGGTGGAATTACAGCGGAGCTTCTGAAAGCGGGTGGAACACCGGTAATTGAAGTCCTTCAGAAGCTCTTCAATTCCGTCCTCCATGGTGGCACTACTCCGGAGGCGTGGAGCAGAAGTGCGGTGGTCTTGTTCTTTAAGAAAGGCGACAACGCTCTCTTGAAGAACTACAGACCGATTTCCCTTTTGAGCCGCGTCTACGTGCTGTTATCGAGAGACATTACGAATCGTCTCGCAAGCAGACTCAACGACTTCCAGCCTCCCCAACAAGCCGGTTTCCGAAAAGGCTTCAGTACCATAGACCAAGAAAAAGAATGTGGTTTAGAAGATGATGTTGTGACCAGGATTAAGAAAGGAATGCTTCGGTGGTTTGGTCATGTGGAAAGAGTGACAAATAAATATTTATGTTGCAGAAGTGAATGGCAGAGTCGGAAAGGGACGTCCTAGGCGAAAATTTATCGATATTGGCGATTTATTAAAAACGGGCCTAATTAGGAGTACCATTAACCGACGAGCATGTATGCGTAGGTGTATGAATGTAAAGGAGGCGAGAGAGGTGTGTCAGGATCGTGCCAAGTCTGTTGTCTCTGCCTACCCCTCTGGGTAACAGGCGTGAGTGTTTTTATTACCATAGACCACATACATACCCTGCGGCAGATTGTACAGAAGACCGAAGAGTACAATCTGCCACTTTGCCTGGCGTATGTGGACTATGAGAAAGCCTTTGATTCCGTCGAAATTTGAGCGGTGCTACAGTCTTCAGCGGTGCCAAGTTTACTGTCGGTATATCGAGGTGCTGAAGTGTTTGTACAGTAGGGCTACGATGGCTATCCGAGTACAGAACCAGAGTTCGAAACCTATCCAACTGCGGAGGAGTGTAGGACAGGGTGACGTTATTTCCCCGTAACTCTTCACTGCTGCGTTGGAAGACGTTTTCAAGCTACTGGACTGGAAAGGATACGGTATTAATATCAATGGCGAGTACATCACTCACCTTCGATTTGCCGACGATATAGTCCTTATGGCAGAATCGCTGGAGGACCTTAGCACTATGCTCAATGACCTCAATGGTGTCTCCCAACGGATAGGTCTTAAGATGTACATGGAAAAAACAAAGATCATGTTTAATGTCCGTGTCACACCTACGCCGGTAGTTGTTGGGAGCACTATACTCGAAGTTGTTGACGAGTACGTTTACCTGGGACAAATAGTCTGACTAGGTAAGTCCAACTTCGACCGAGAGGTCAATCGACGGATTCAACTCGGCTGGGCAGCGTTCGGGAAATTACGACACATCTTCTCGTCAGGTATACCTCAATCTCTGAAAACTAAAGTGTACAACTAGTGCGTGTTGCCAGTGATGACTTACGGATCTGAGACGTGGTCCTTCACTGCTGGCCGTATTAGGACGCTCAAGGTAACTCAGCGAGCTATGGAGAGGGCTATGCTCGGAGTTTCTCTGCGTGATAGACTCAGAAATGAGGATATCCGCAGTAAAACCAGAGTGACCGACATAGCCCAACGGATTAGTAATCTGAAGTGGCAATGGACCGGCCATATAGCTCGAAGAACAGATAACCGATGGGGAAGAAAGTTTCTCGAGTGGCAGCCTCGTACCGGTAGGCGTAGTGTATGGCGACCCCCACTAGATGGAGTGACGACCTGGTAAGACATGCAAGAAGTCGGTAGATGCAGGTGGCTCAGGACCGTGCTTTGTGGCATTACTTGGGGGAGGCATATGTTCATCAGTGGACTTGTGAAGGGCTGTAATGATGATGATGATGATGATGATGATGACTCGTATATCAGGTCATATTCCCTGCACCATCTCTCCACAATACGGAGAGCCGCTTGGGTCAGGTCGCACACAATGCTTGCTGTTGTGACGGCCCAATATTATTATTAATAAATAAATTCAATATAAAGGGGCGTCCAAAATAGTCTTAAAAGATATATATTAAGCAATTAAGTTAAATTAATAAACATAAAGTTAATATATTTCAGACATTATCCCAATAACATAGTAAATTAAAGGCAAAATTATTGTTTTTCGTAATAAATAAATTTATTTAAAAACTTGAAAAAATATTTAAAATAAGATAAATAATAAAAATACAAGTCAAAAAATATTATAAAAATTAAGTTAAATAACGTTTATAAGATAATTAGAAAATTTGTTAAAAATTGTTTAAGTCATGGGAGGTGTTCGTGTATAAAAGAAAATTTTTCTAAGTTGTGGAAGGAGTTCACGTATAGATGAAATTTCCTAAGTTGTTGAAGGAGTTCATGTATTAAAGAAAATTTTCCTAAGTTATGGAAGGTGTTCACGTATAGATGTCTTGTATGGAGGAAGCTGTCGGAGGTACATACCTGCAGCTGTACATATATATGGGGGTGGTCGGGGAGCCCGACTGCCTGAAGTACTGTAGCACAATGACTAGTCCTATATTAGGGACTTATGATATTAAACTCAATGATACAAAAGCAATACTATAGAAGGTCTCCATGATGAATTTGTATTACAATAGTAGGGTCGTGGGTTCGAACCCTATATATTAATGACTTATGAAAGTAAGGTCTATGATACAAAAGCAATACTATAGAAGGTCTCTATGATTAATATGCATTACAATAGTAGGGTTGTGGGTTCGAACCCTATATATGAATGACTTATGAAAGTAAGGTCTATGATACAAAAGCATTATTATTGAAGGTCTCCTTGATGCATAAGCATTGTATGGGGTGGTCGGGTGACCGACTGCTCCTAGTACTGTAGCAAAATGACTAGTCCTTATTAGGGACTTGAAAAGGAATATTATGGTGGCGTGTGTGCTGCTTCACGAGCAATTGGTCCGAGGTAAACTTGGACTCGCTAACCGATGTGTCCTAGACATATCATCTTAGTGCCGGTGGTAAGCGGGTTTGTTGTAGCAATACGGCTTTCCCGTGGACATCGCACACCCATACCGGTTGTGGGCGGCGTCGTAGCGCATAGCGATGCGTCGTCTATCTTTCGGATTGGGAAGATGAGTGTGTTTGGTAGCACTTTTAAGTGTAACAGGCATACTCAACTTCATGTCTTAGTGCATTAGCGCTATGATACATGGAGTTTTGTCCACTGGCGTCTTAGTAGTATGCTACTATGATACGTTGGTGATATTTTTTATATAACAACAATAAAAACTTTGTTACCGAAATCGATAGGAGTCATGTGGGTGTGTTGTGAGGGGGCGCCACCCGTATGATAGTTGCGTTGATGCTTACTGCTACTTGCGGTATTGCGTCTTGTGATGGATCTGCGGGTGTGCTGCGCCTGATTCGACGCATTCTTGTGGTTCTGGTCGATGGAGGTATACAATTAACATCTTAGTGCTGGTGGTAAGCGGGTTTGTTGTAGCAATACGGCTTTCCCGTGGACATCGCACACCCATATCGTTTGTGGGCGACGTCGTTGCGCATAGCGATGTGTCGTCTATCTTTCGGATTGGGATGATGAGTGTGTTTGGTAGCACTTTTAAGTGTAACAGGCATACTCAACTTCATGTCTTAGTGCATTAGCGCTATGATACGTGGAGTTTTGTTCATTGGCGTCTTAGTAGTATGCTACTATGATACGTTGGTGATATTTTTTATATAACAACAATAAAAACTTTGTTACCAAAATCGATAGGAGTCATGTGGGTGTGTTGTGAGGGGGCGCCACCCGTATGATAGTTGCGTTGATGCTTACTGCTACTTGCGGTATTGCGTCTTGTGATGGATCTGCGGGTGTGCTGCGCCTGATTCGACGCATTCTTGTGGTTCTGGTCGATGGAGGTATACAATTAACATCTTAGTGCTGGTGGTAAGCGGGTTTGTTGTAGCAATACGGCTTTCCCGTGGACATCGCACACCCATACCGTTTGTGGGCGACGTCGTTGCGCATAGCGATGTGTCGTCTATCTTTCGGATTGGGATGATGAGTGTGTTTGGTAGTACTTTTAAGTGTAACAGGCATACTCAACTACATGTCTTAGTGCATTAGCGCTATGATACGTGGAGTTTTGTTCATTGGCGTCTTAGTAGCGTGCTACTATGATACGTTGGTGATATTTTTTATATAACAACAATACCAACTTTGTTACCAAAGTCGATAAGAGTCATGTGGGTGTGTTGTGAGGGGGTGCCACCCGTATGATAGTTGCTTTGATGCTTACTGCTACTTGCGGTATTGCGTCTTGTGATGGATCTGCGGGTTTGATGCGCCTGATTCGACGCTCTCTTGTGGTTCTGGTCGATGGAGGTATGCGGGTGGTGATGTCTGCTGGGATGTATGGGGGACCTTGGGATGGTGTAAGCCCGACGATAGTCGTAATGATGCTTGTTGCGTTCTGCAGCATTGCGTCTCTGCGATGGTTGTTTGGTGGGACGCTATTCTCAATGGCGCTCTCTGCGTCTTGGTTTGACTCACACCTAAGTAGCTTTGCCCAAGTCGGGTCCCTTCATTACGGGGCTGCAGACTGTCTGCCCTCCACGATGTTTTATATAACAACATAATATTATATCTCTGTAACTTTCCCACCTTTGAATGATTGAAGGCAACTTGTCGGTGGGTGAGACAAACATGATCGAAAATGCATTTACTCAACGTCAGTGACACAAACCCTTTCTGATGGCGAATTATTACTCTTATCTTATAACTGCCTTTTGGCTATATCTGCCGTTGTATTGGTTGGTGGAGCATATGTGTCGACCTCATGCGGGTGGTAGCTGGCGGGAGGATCTGAGGAGACTCTCAAGGCTGCGGCCGAAAGCCGCACAACGTGGGACCCCATTCCCTTGAGGTGAGCGGTAGACTCATGACACGCTCTGCGGCTAGTAGCCGTGCTGATCATGCAACTGGTGGTGATGCCATACACTTACATCACGTCTGCAGGAGCGGCGGTCTGGCAGGTGGTGGCGCTCACGGAGGGTTTACGGCCAGTGTGCCTATTTGCCTAAACCGTGTGACGTACATTCACTCTGGCTGGATTCGTTCGTATTCTGTTTGGCGTTTACACGCATTGACATGCGCGACTTCGGTCGATGTTTGTGCTTACGCACTAACAAGGGGCCAAGCCTCTTTTACTGGTTCGCCAGTTATTTTGCTGTGGACTACGGTCCAGTTCCCGAATTAGCATTCCCTTAGGGGGAGTGCATCAAAATGGTTGGCACTCACCGTGCACGGCGTGTGTGGGGCCGTGTACCTCCCCTACATTTTTTTTTAAATAAATGTAGGAGAGCGAAGCCCTTGTATCGGGTATTTTTGTATAAATATATTGTGAGCCTTTTCCAAGCGGGAAGGGATAAATAATAATAAATTAATAATGTCAACCTGATACAAGTGGAATAAAGACGTTTTACGTTCTTAACCTTTCTCGAGCCCTGTCTTCGTGAACGGGGTTCACTTAGCTTATAAGGCACTACCAACAGCTTTCAATTGTTCTAGTGAATATTCATTCTTTCAAAAGACACCTAAAAGAACTAAGTTACTAAACAAACACAACGTAAATAAGGGTCCTAACTAAGACGATCATGCCAAATTATTACAAACGGCCTATTATTAAACCTTTAGAAAGATCAAAACATAATTCATTATTCCTGGTCACATATAAATAATTTTTATCGAAAAGGGGTAAATTAATTATATCTAATATAATTATTATTATGAGAGAGGGGGGAAGCGTTACACTGTCTTACCAGAGACCTGTATTGTCAGATCATTTGCATAACCGACTGTGTAGTAATGGTTAGCGTTTATTTTGCTGATAAGTTCATTAATGACCATATTCCACAGGAGAGGTGAAAGAACCCCACCCTGTGGGCATCCTTTCATGATCTGAATTTTCTGAGATTCACCAGCAATCTTTATTGTTCATGTTTACTATCCAGTCAATCAGTGCCGGTTCAACATTATGTCTACTTACGGCACCTTTTATGCCGGAAAAATTTGTTCTGTCAAAAGCACCTTCTATGTCTATGAAGGAGCCTAGACTTATTGCTTTGTTTTGGATGGCCTCTTCAATCTTTATTATGACCTGGTGAAGTGCCGATTTACCTAAGCTATAGGCGTGTTGTTTTTCGTGTAGCGGTAAGTTAATTAGCGCTGACCCTTTCAACTCCCATTCACACATCCTCTTCATCGTCTTTAGGAGAAAGGATGTGAGGCTAATGGGTCTGTAGGATTTAGGGTCTGTATAGTAGTTTTTACCTGGTTTTGGTATGAACGTGATTTTCACTTCCCTCCATCCCCTAGGAACATATTTAAGAGCCAGACATGCTCTCATTATTGCAACAAGTCTGAAAATTAGGACTTTACCCCCCCCCTGTAGAAGTGCCGGGAATAAGCCGTCAGGTCCTGCTGCCTTGTAAGGTTGGAAACTATGAATGTCCCAATGGATTTTGTCCATCGTCACCACTCTTTGTGCCGATTCCCAGTCTTCTTTTGTTGGTGTTAGTGCATCTTCATACCGGTTCACCCTTTCAACTACACAGCGACCTGGGAAGTGAGTATCAATTGGGATGCGTTGGGTTTCATCCGGAGATGTTGAGTAGCTTCTGTCGGGTTTCCTTACAGAGATAGATCCCGGCGTGTTCTGTTTGGCTAGGATTTTCCTTATCCGATTTGCTTGTTCACAGGTTTCCATGCTACCACAGAATTTGTGCCACCCTGTTAAGTGCCGATATCTGATACATTTTTTGTATTCAGACTTCGTTTTCTTATATAGAAGCCAGTCTTCATCCTTTGAGGTATTCATTGCACTACTTAGGGCTTTTTTTACCTTCTTACGTTTCCTGTCTAGTTCTTTACCCCACCACTGTTGCTTTTGCTCAGCATGTTTTGGTGGAGTGATTACTGGACATGATTCATGGTAGCTATCGATCATGGCTTTAGTGACAGCTGCTACCTGTTCTTCTAAGAGCGATTGATCTGCTGTGGTATTAGTTCCCCCAACACCCGCGAGCGAAGACGTCAGCCTATTGAGGTATTTTGTTTTATCCGTCTTGCGGGGATTTGCGGGGAAACCAGTGTTTAAAATGGTTAGTTTAGTGCTAAATAAATATTCAACTAAAACATTACCTCGTTCATTGGGTTTTTCCATTCCCCAAAGGGGATGATTTGAGTTGGAGTCCGTCCCGATCACAAACTCTAGTCCGGCCCTCTCACAGAAATTCACCATCCTGACGAGGTCGTGAGGGGGAGGGGTGTCTTCCTCAGGCATGTAGGCCGAGGCGACGACTAACCTTTCCTCCTGTGTGTTTTGTAATGCTACGGCATACATGTCTCTGGAACAGAAATCTGTTAATGGTTTTGCACAGATATCTTTAGTAGTATAAATACACGCTCTAGGATTGTCGTGCTCAGAGTTGTAGAATAAATTACCTCTTAGGATGTTTAGGCCTTTAATTTTACCAGCCCCAACCCATGGCTCTTGGATTAGGGCTATGATCGTCCTTTGTGCCTTCAACCACTTACGTAATTGAGCCGACGCTGTCTCACTGTGGTGGAGGTTGGCCTGCACTAGGCAAGTTTTGGACGAAGAGCACGCCATCATCAGTCGCATCATCCTCGTCCCCGCCTAAAAATAAGCCTGCCAGAAGATCTCGGGTCTCATCGTCAGCCATCGAGTCGGAATTGTACGGCAAAATGCAGTCCTCTTCGTCGCTCAGTGAGCTGCCGCTGAGCTCAGTTTCCACTGGGGGCTTTGGCTCGGTTGTGCAGGCCGTTTTTTTACTGAACTTCAGTGATTTCGATGTACCGGCTACCATGGCCACGGTATCTATGACTTCTGGGTTCTTTTCTGCCTCTTTGATAAGTGGATAAAACGAATTTTCCTCCACGACCCTGGAATTTAACGTATACCGCCCCACATACATATGCGAGACAACGCCCGGCTTTCATCAGGGTCGAAATATGATCCTCCGGCACCGAAACAACGAGGAACCACCCGTCCGTCTGTTTGTCCGCTTTGAGTAGTAGCCAGTCCTTGATGTTTACCCAGCGGTTCTGGTATGCAAGCACACGACCATTGTCACGTGATTCCTTCCAGGCACCTTGGGCATTAGGGATTAGGACATTTGATTCTTTATGGTATTTCTGACAGTTTCTTAACAGTCAGCGAGGTTTTGGATTTGAGGTCGAGGGTATTAATATTCCCCTTCAACCAATCCAGAGCCTTCTGGTGATCGCACCACAGCTTTTGGACACCCTCAGTGTAAACGGGTTTTCCTCTAAAAACCGGGCCCGACGCATCAGGGTCCTGGTTACTCCAGGTCTCGCTGATCATCTTCCTCTGTATAGCCACGAGGATGTCATCAGCTACCTCCTTTGTTATGTGACCTGAACGCGCACACGTTAAAGCCACACCCAAATCTGCATTAGCAGCAGAAGCGTAGCTTTTTCTTGCAGCCTTTGGTTGCTGTTCAAATCGCACTTTTTTGTGCTCTCCTCTCGGTGAGGTGCAATCTTCCAGCATTCTTTTGGCTGCACTTTTCTTCTTTCCAGGACGCTTGGCTGCTCTCTGGTTTCTGGCGGATTTCTTAGAGCTGGTTCCGGCGGCCGTGCCTACTGCTCGGGCTGAATTTTCATCCTTCCCAGTTTCAGCACGACTACTGGTTCCAGCCCCAAGCACCGCAGTAGCAGTGGCTTACCCAGCTCCCTGAGTTCTGCTCTTGGAAGCGGCGAGCGCGGCTCTTTCTCTGCGGCCTTTTTCTCGCTGCTTCTTATTCTTCTTTTTGACCTTTGCACTACCGCCTGCTGGGGTAGACCCACCTGATGGTCCGTCGGGTCGGCAAGTCACCATTTTGGGTGCCTTGCACTTCCCTTTACAGGCTCACCACTGGCCACGTAGCAGAGAAAAGGTCTTCGGTCCTTTGGGACTTCACAGGAGTTTTGCTACTCGCGGCCCCTTGATCATTTTTCTCGTCCAGCTCCTTGGATTAGGAACTGGATTTAGAGACATCCAGCACGAAAATTGCCCCCTGGGTGGGACCACCTACGCTGGGTGGTACAGTCAGTGGAACGGCCGGTTTAACGGCGGTTTCTTCTGGTTTATCAGTGTCTAAGCTAAACACCTCTGACACTTCTCCCTCTCTTATGGGCTGTGTCTATCGTCGCCCCGGCTTCCCACCCTCCATGGAGCCCGCACCTTTGGGAACGCCCTACTTTATTAAAAGAATTTCAGGCGTTAGGATTACCGGGGGAATATAGGGACGCAGAGTTGGCTCACAGCGCGACATCGGGAGCTCGATCCAGCTGGCAGATAGGGCTGAAAAGGCCCATCCCCACTGCCCGATTTGACTTTCACTTGCCCCTTCAGCATGGCCTTTACCACCACCTAGCCCTTTTCAGGGCGACTAGGCAGCCACACATCCCTCGCAACTATTACGTATGGGCTGATGCTTTAAAATGACACCTTATAGCATTGGACTCATTTGTAATTGATGACCTTAATTAGTTTGAAACCGATCTTTTCAGTCTCGAGCACGGGCGCTTTTCCATAACATTTTTTTAAGGGAATACTTTACCAAGTCAATTTGGTAAAGTATTCCCTTAAAAATTTTATTGAAATCGAAATACTCAATTATTTCGACTCATATTATATGAATATAGTTTTAATGAATATCAACGTGAAATAGCAGTATAATGATGCTGTGTTTCTTGTGGTATAGAGAACCGGATACACTTTTTTTGACTGGAAACTCATCAATCAAAAAAAAATAGATTTTTGATTGATGAGCATTTTGATTTTTAATCGAGAATAGATTTAAATGTCTATAAGCCAAAGCATTCACTTACCATAAGGTGGACTGTGTGCTCGTTTGTCACCCTTAAACTATAAAAAACACATTTTTTAAAGTTATATAAGTTTGATTTCTAAAGTAGAAAAAAAGAGAAGTACCTTAGCATCATTTGAACGTTCATAAGGAGACCAATTCCAATTTACCTTGTCATGCCAGCCGTTTTCTCGAGACATGTTTTGCGTAACAAGTAGGCACTTTCATTATTTGAACGCAACCCAAATGTCGTTGGAAAGCCACTACATCCTGTAAGTGGTTTTAAATTACATCCGTGATTTCTTTGAAATATTTGACAAACAATTAATGAAATTACAATTCAAAAAATATATTTTTGAGTTTATTCCTTTGAAACATGCTGAGCCGTTTTATGGTTAATAAGAAAGCCCATCAGGGAAATGCTATAACAATTTGTTTAAAAGTAATGTGGTATAACTGTTCTGGCAAAGTTTGGGGAAGACATATTATGTTGAGCAATGGAGTTTTATACGATATAATGGAATGGATGGATGAAACATAATGGATTTTAATTTTATTTGTTTTAATTAAATTAAACGCGATAAAATCCGTAAAAACTTGTTTCATTTGAATGTAACAAAAATATGTAAAAATCAAAATATGAATAGGATTTTGTTACGCTAAAACAGTGCGACTAACCATCTACGGTTTGTTTAAATAAAAGTTGCCAGAATTTATGTTTTCGTTTGGGTAATTTTACAAAATACCCTTAAACATATTCAAATATGTTAAATGTTTAATGCTATTTATATATTCAATAAAATGAAGTAGGAGCCTGTAATTGGCAGTAGAAAATATAAATATTTACTAAATATAATCTACAAAATGCTGTTGATTCTGTAGAAAATAAATATTTTTAATTACGACTATACTAGAAGTAAATAGAATACTACGAGTATGTGAACTCTTTTTCTAAAATATTAAGTGCTTGTTATGTTATCACTGGCGTACGAGATGTAAAACTCAGCCCGTATTATTAAATTAAATAGGCTTTAATTATGTTGATGTTTTCCATTATGTTCATATAGATCATGGATTAAAATACATATTAATATAAATTGAAAATTTCTTCTTTCATTAGATTCAAATTATAATTTAAAAAAAGAAAATTAAGTTCAGTGAAATAAAAATAATTTATTTCACTGAACTTAATTTTCCAGAATTTTCAGTAAATGTATAAAAATTTGCAATAAAATCTTTCATATGCGATAGAACAAAAGAATCTCTCATAAATTAAAAAAAATTGTTTCAAAAGGTTTTTTGTAAACTTAATTATTTACGCTATTATTCTAAAATCAATTATTCTCTGAGCTCTCTATAAAATTGACCAAGGTTTTTAGGACAATAGTGGACATATTTATTACTCCGCGCTCTCGTAAGTTCTCTAGTTACAGACATTATTGCTTAAATTGACTTTAAAAAAATATATTTGACATTGTATTCAAGGTTAAGGTTACAATTGTAATTGTAACAAAGTATTTAAAATTACCCCAAAAAAGAACCTGTTTTTCGTTTCATCATCATCATCATTACAGCCTTCACAAGTCCACTGTGAATAGGCTCCCAAGTAATTTTTCGTTTATAATGAAAAAATAATGATTATATAATCTTTGTTGAACGAAGAGTTGAGTTTCAAATATGCCTAAAATGATTAAAAAATTGATTTTAATTTTATTTTCTGGCGTAAAACAAAATTTTAAAACAGACTCTTAACCTTTTATCTACAAAAGAAAAAACATTGTTTATTTAAATTATATACGACGTTCTATAAATTAAGGTAATTAAATTTGAAAATATTTTTGTGCAGACGTAGAAAGCATTTATTTTGATTCATAGTAATAATAACTCCGCTCTGTAATGGCCTTGTTAACGTCTAGTCGCAATTACTCTTTACGTAGTACAGCCATGTTGTATCCATATTAGTACTATAGTTGTAGCACGAACGGGTCTTCGGATCTCTACACTCAGCGTACGAAACAAAGCTGCATTACGCTGCTATTTTACGCTGGTATTCTACGAGAGCGTTGTCCTTCCCCGGTAGAGCCGACCCATTCATGCTATTACATTAAAGCTGGAGTGTGGCTACTAGACATTGGGTAATTAATTCGTGTAAACGAATTAATTATTATTCTCGACTACAAAATTAGGCTTAGTAGAATTTATACTTGATTAGTTCCGTTCTTATCTACATTGATATCGCGTCAGTATATGACATGATTGTATGAAGTGATGTATTATTGTAAAATAACTATTTAAAAGAAAAGTCCCGCTGGGTTTCTTGCTTATTCTTCCCAGGACGAAGAATTTCTCCGAACCAGTGGTAGAAGTACTATATTAAATAAAAAGGATTCCATGCTATTTTAAATGCCTTTTCCTGTTAATCTACATTTTAAATTCTTCCTAAAGAAGAAGTGGGATTAAAATTTTTCATAATAACTTCTTAAATAATTACAATATCTTCCTACATACACGAGTATAATCTGTACTATAGCTGTCCTAGCACACTTCATACTTAAGCATACTCACGTCTAATTATACTGCTATTACAGCTTGTTGGTGACACGAATCCGTAAGATTGTACCCATCCAAGAAGCGTCCGATGCACATATTGTATGAGCAACTCATCGTATTTATAGCTACAGATATACTGTAACCGTTCACATAGTACTCGCTCAACGCGCCTATACAATTGTTTATTTCAAAAATATAAAATCTGATGGTGAACCATTAAACGTTGTCTATGTTTATTTTTATAAATGTAGATGCTATATTTTTTAGATTCATTCATAGTTACCGTTTTATAAAGCTGTAACAACAATCGGTGGCACAAGAGAATCATTTAACCATTTAATCCCACGGGTATCGTAAGAGACGACTATGGGAAAATCTAGAAAAATCTATAGCTTTCGATATGTAACAGTACAAATCTCTTTTACGTTACACGTAAAATATCCAGGCAGCTGACGGGTAGCTGCGTTAAAGTTGCGTGACGTCTGATACTGAAACGTCAATCCATCTTCTAAAAGGGATGGTTAAAAAAATCAGTACAGTAAATCTATACGTAATAGAGCTACGCTGCAACTATATTATAGCTAGTTGAAGCACGAATGGTTCGGCCCGACTAAGGAAGGACCATTTTCTCACGGAACACCGCCGTAAAATAGCGACTTAATAACTGCTGTGTTTCGTATTGTGTATAGGGAACTGGAGACTCTATTTACTATAAACGAGACATTCGATCTTAGCCCTCAAGGGTCTGCATTTTGATACTTAATTGAAGACAGTTTAAGATGGCTATAGGTCGCAGCCCACTTACCATCGGTGGGATGTGTGCTCCGTTGTCGCCCATATATGAAAAGAAAACAGTGGACTGTTCTCGGTCGATTACGAAGAAGAAAAAGGAAGGTGCAATAAAAATATGAAACATCATAATTAAAGAATCTTCTTCTTGAAAGCATTGTAAGAGAGGAGATCATTAAAAGTTTGCATTACAGGAAAACTTCACTCGGTAATATATTTCTACTTTGCGACAGAAATCATTTGAGGGCGTCTACAACTAACTTTAAAGTATTTCCTTACTGACAGAAATAATTGATAGATTGTTTCCTTCGCCACGATGAAAATAGACTGTCTAAGTTTTCCATCTTATTTTATGAAAACTAACAACTACAAAAATAATTACTTTTGTAAAAGTTTGATGTATAACTGAAGCATGAGTAAATTATAAATATTAACACAAAGAAATCGGCTGTACTGATAAGGCAGTCAATGAATAATTTGAGTACCTCGTTTGATAAGCGCAACTACCTAACATGAAGTCCTGGGTTCTAATCCTTGGTTGGACCAAAATCAGTTTTTTTGGGTTTTCTGTCAGAGAACGAGAAGCTCCGCGCAGACCTGGCCAGTCTACGTGAGCCTGCCTCTCGCGCGGCGCCCCAGACGCAGCGCCCAAGCCAGCCCGTGCCGGTGGAGAACCAGGTTCTGAACTTGGTCCGGCAGGAGCTGGCTGCCTTCCAGCACCGGTTCTCCGTGCTGGAGGGCATCGTCCTGCGCCCCCCCCAACCCAGGGGCAAACAAAACGGCAGCGAGGCCGGCAACGGTCTCGTACGCGGCGGCCGCGGCTGCCGCATCCAGGCCGGGGTCGTCCAGCCAGCCCTCGGGCGGGGCTGCAGTTGCCCCTCACCCCCGCTTAAAAGCCGGCTCCGGCAAATCCGGTACCGGCTGAATCGGCTCCGGCTAAGCCGGCGACGGGAAAGAGAGGCAAGACGAAGGCGAAAAGGGGCAAGGCGGCAGCACAGGTGGTGGCTGCACCAGCCCCTGTGCCTGCGGCGAATGTGCCAGCGCCAGCGGCAAGCCAGCTGCCGCCGCCGTCACCGCCCCCCCAGCTCCCTACACCTCCCACGGCAGAAGCCGGTTGGCAGGTGGTCGGGGACAAGAAGAAGGGGAAGAAGGCAGCCAAAAAGGCCAAATAGCAGGAGCGGCAGCGCCAGTTCAGGGCGCGCAAGATTGCGGCTAGGCTCCGCACCCCGAAGACCGCAGCTGTAGCGATTACACTACAGCCGGACGCGGAAAAGAAGGGCGTTACCTACCGCAATCTGCTCGCGAAGGCGAAGGAGGCGGTGGATCTCGGGGAGCTCGGGATCACCGGAGGCCTCCGGCTCAAAGTCACCCAGACGGGGGCCCGTATGCTGGAGGTCCCCGGGGAATCCAGTGGCGCGACCGCGGACGCTCTGGCTGCGAAGCTCAGAGCGTCTCTGGACGCGGACGAAGCCCGGGTGTCTAGGGCCGTCAGATGCGCAGACCTGCGCATCATGGGTCTGGACGAATCGGTATCGGAGGAGGAGTTGGTGGCCGCCGTTGCCAGGTCCGGGGGGTGCACTACTGACCAGGTCAGGTCAGGCGCCATACGCACGGACCAACAGGGCATGCATGCCGCCACGGTGTGCTGCCCTGTTACGGCGGCCAAAACCATAGTTGAGGGCCGAAGGTTTCTGGTGGGCTGGGTCTCAGCGCAGGTTAAGCTGCTGTAGCCCAGACCGTGAGGTGCTATCGCTGTCTCGTGGGGCACCACGTATTAGTGAGGCGCCTCGGAGGTTGACCGCAATGGCCTTTGCTTCCGCTGCTGTCAGCCCGGACACATATCGGCGACCTGCTGCGCCAAGCCGCACTGTGATGCATGTGCGGCGGCCGGCAAGCGAGCCGATCACCGGGCCGGAAGCAAGGCCTGCGTGCCACCCGCCAAGGCAAAGGCCGCGGGGAGGGGAGGGCCCTCCGCCGCCACCGCCTCTGTGGCCTCCGCCGCAGCCGCAACTGCCGCCGCCGCCGCCGCGACACCGACGCCCGCAGAGGGGCCCCCGTGGAGGAAGCTGAAATGGAATGCCTATAACGGCCCCACTAAGCTTCCTCCAGGTGAATATAAACCACTGCGCCTGCGCTCAGGATCTGTTGCTCCAGAGCATGGCGCAGTGGTCGATTAACATCGCTGTGGTCGCTGAGCCGTATTTTGTCTGGCCTTGGGAGGACTGGGTGGCGGACCTTAACGGCTCAGTGGCCATCATCTCTTCGGCCGCCGCCGGTACCCCGACCCTTGAAGGTGTCAGGAGGGGTCAGGGGTGCGTAGCAGCACGGTTCGGGGAGTTCGTCGTTGTGGGGGTGTACTTCTCCCCGAACCGATCCCTCGCCGAGCTCTACAACTCTCTGGCAGAGCTGAGAGCAGTCGTCGTCGGAAGTTATCCCCTCCCCGTACTTGTCCTCGGGGACTTCAATGCCAAGAACTTGGCTTGGGGTTCTCGTCGTACAGATGTGCGGGGTAGGATGGTGGAAGACTAAGCTCTGGAAACTGGGCTGGTCGTCCTAAATCGGGGTTCTGTCCCCACGTGTGTGCGGATGCGGGGCGAGTCGGTGGTGGACATCTCGTTCGCTAGCCCCGCTCTGTCGCCGCGTGCCATTGACTGGCGTATCATGGAGGGGGTGGAGACCTACTTCGATCACCGGTACATCCGGTTTGAAGTCTCCACCCAGCCCTCAAGCGTGCCAGTCCAACAGGCCCCGAGTGGTCCGCGTTGGGCGCTGAAGCAGCTGGACCGGGAGCTCCTCCTGGAAGCCTCGATCGTGCAGGCCTGGGTGTCATCCCCGGACAGGCCTGCCGACGTCAATGATGAGGTAGGGTGGTTCCAGGAGGCCATGTCCGAGATATGCGACGTGGCAATGCCCCGCGTCCGGCCAGGAATCTCCTGGCGTCAGGTGTATTGGTGGTCTCGTGAGCTGACGTCTCTGCGCGAGGCGTGTGTAGCCGCGCGGCACCTATACGCCAGGCATCGCAGGCTCCGCATTCGTCCACCGAACACGGCAGCCATTGAGGCGGAGCTGTACGAGGGATACAGAGCGGCGAAGACCGCCCTCCGGGAGGCGGTCCCGCGGGCCCGGGATCGGGCCCGTGGGGAGATGCTGGAGACTCTCGACAGAGATCCGTGGGGGCGCCCTTACAAGATGGCGCGGGATAAAATCCGCACCTGGGCCCCCGCTGACGCAGAGTCTCAGGCCCCAGCTCGTGGAGGACGTAGTGAGCGCTCTGTTCCCTGCGCGAGGGGAACATCTGCCCCCCGCCTATGGCTCCGCCACCTGCGGTGCCGGAAGCGGACCACCAGGACGACGACGACGACATCCCGGAAGGGACCGGGGTAGACCTGAGAGGGGCGGTACGTAGGCTCAAGGCCAGGAATACCGCCCCAGGACCCGATGGCTTGCCTGGCAAAGCTTGGGCCCTGGCCTCGGAGGCTCTCGGGCCCTGACTGGAGGGGCTCCTAAGCGCATGCTTGGAGAGAGGCCAATTCCCGCTTCGTTGGAAGACGGGGAAGCTGGTCCTCCGGGGTGCCCTGCGGACTCTCCGTCCGCATACCGGCCCGTGCTGCTGCTCGACGAGGTGGGCAAGCTCTTTGAAAGAGTCATTGCAAACCGTCTCGCCGAGCACCTTGCGGGGACGGGGGCCGGATCTTGCGGAACACCAGTTTGGTTTCCGCAAGAGGCGCTCTACGGTGGAAGCCATCATGCGCGTGAGAGCCCTCACGACGGGGGATGCAGTGGCCAGAGGGGGGGTTGTCTTGGCGGTGTCTCTCGACATCGCCAACGCCTTCAACTCCATGCCCTGGAGCTGCATTAGGGAGGCACTCCGGTATCACCGGGTGCCGACCTATCTCCGTCGTATAGTCGGGGACTATTTGACGGACAGGGCCGTCATCTACCCCGGTCGCAACGGTGAGTGGAACCGGCGAGAGATGTCGTGCGGTGTCCCACAGGGTTCGTTTCTGGGGCCACCTCTGTGAAACATCGGTTACGACTGGGTGCTGCGCGCCGACCTCCCTACCGGCGTCAGCGTAGTTTGCTACGCTGACGACACGCTGGTACTGGCACAAGGGGAGTCGTACGAGGCGGCGGCGGAAACTATGACACGCGGGGTTGCGATAGTCGTTGAGAGGATTCGGCAACTGGGTCTCGAGGTGGCTCTGCACAAGCCCGAGGCCATGCACTTCCTTGGTCCTTGGAACAGGCCACCACCGGGATCCTCAGTGATGGTAGGTATTCGGCTGGGTTGAAGTACCTAGGACTCGTCCTCGACGGCCGATGGAACTTCGTTGAGCACTTCCGACGTTTGGCTCCCAAACTGGAACGGACCGGGGCTGCCTTCAGGCGGCTCCTGCCGAACCTGGGGGGGGGGGCAAACGCCTCCTGCCGGAGGCTCTACGCTGGGATCGTGCGATCCATGGCCCCTTACGGGGCCCCGGTGTGGGCGCGTGGTTTGGCGCGGCTTGCCGTCCACCACCTGAACGCGCCCCAAAGGGTGGTTGTCGTGAAAATGGTTCGCGGCAACCGCACGATATCCCGCGAGGCGGCGAGCCTCCTTGCCGGATTGCCGCCATGGGATCTGGAGGCGATAGTCCTCGCACACGTGCACGAATGGCGCGCGGAGGCACTATGCAGGGGGGAAACCCCGCTGCCGCGGCAAGTCGTCGCGCAGCGGACAGACTTCCGGCACGATCTCATGGCGACATGGAGAGAGCGACTGTCGCAACCCCGTGCTGGGCACGCCACTATAGCGGCGATAAGACCCCTCTTTGATGAGTGGCTTGAGAGACGCCACGGCATCCTCACCTTCCGCCTGACGCAGGTCCTCACCGGACACGGTGTGTTCGGGAGGTTCCTGCACCGAATCGGGCGGGAGGAAACGCCCGGGTGCTCCCACTGCGAGGATGGACCGGAGGACACGGTGGAACACACCGTGGAGGTGTGCCCTGCTTGGACGGAGCACCGCCGTGTCCTCGTAGCGGCGATAGGCGGCAGCGACCTCTCGCGTCCGGCCCTGGTCGAAGCCATGATCCGGAGCGAGACGGAATGGGATGCCGTCACCACCTTCTGCGAAGCAGTGATGCTAGCGAAGGAGGTGGCGGAGCGGGAGAAAGAGAGAGCAGCAGCTTTCCTCCCCGGCCGCCGCGGGAGACGCCCCGGGCGTCGGGGGCTACGTCGTGGTCCCCGGCCACCGTAGGCGCGGGCCTGTGGACGGCGAGCAATGGGTAGTTCGCCGTCCGTCCGTCTAACGACGACAGGCCGTGTCGACGGCGCGTTTTGTTCCACGCGCGCCTCAAAGAGCTGTCAGCAGCGTGTAGGAGCCCGCAAGAGCCGACGCCTGCCGGGGCTGCGGGCTGTTCGAAAGAGATACCGCAGCTCCGGAACGTAAGGGCACTGAAGGAATACGGATGGTTTTTAGTCAGTAAATGTCTGACACTCCCTTACGCTCCACCCAGAGCGAAAGGCGTCATTAGATGATTTTCCATCCGCAAAAAAAAAAAGGGTTTTCTGTCAAGAATTTCTCAGTAGCAGCTCGTAGGCAGGTCACTCCCGTGCGTCGGAAAGTAGGAAGCAGCTCCATTAATTCGTTGAAGTTTTAAGATATAGATGTGAACTAAGACCCATGTAGCAGTAATCACAATAGATCATACCGATTGCAGTGAGACTTGTTATAATGAAACTGTAAAGCAGGTCGCATAAAAATAAAGGCTGTAACTTAAGTATACCTTTTACGATTCTTGGCTTGATTTTGATATTATATGTGACATATCACGATCGTTTAGTGACAGCGTAAGAAAGTTAACTACTCTGTATTATCCATTGGTTGGCAAGCGGTAACAGACAGAAATTAATCACGCGATGGGCAGCAGCGTCTTTCTAATAACAACTAAAATAAAAATTGCAGTTCCTAACTGCGCCACCAGGCGGTGCAACTGTTGCAAATATTCCCCGACGAGGCAATCTGCTCTATGTTTAGCATGATAGGCTTAATGATTTCTTATATTTACGCGAATACTACATAGGTATTAAATGCAACAATTTTAACGGATTTTATACGCGTTCAATTTTATTTTTTATTAGGGAAGTATAGTTTAAGATGCTTTACAGAACCCGTGATCATGGGATAGGTGAGGTCTAAGCAACAGGGAATCGAAAAATTAAAAATATTAAAGCGATGCGTGGTCAAAAGGTCGTGGGTTCGAATCCGCCATTTGACGACTGTCGTGAACCACTCCTAACGCATGTCGTTTCAAGCTTACCAGAAGTGGTTAAAAGGAATATTAATAATGATTACTAATATTTAAAAAATCCGTAAAATTATTTCCTTAATATAAATTGAAAGGTAAGCTTACTTTTAACGGATTGTAACGATAATGGTAATGGGAAGTAGTAAATGTAAAATGAGTAATTAAATTCACAAATCTCATTACTTTTTACAATGGTTCATAGTTATTACTATAATAAGACACGGCCTAAAATAGCTAGGGAGCCGTGTTATTGTCAAAATATACAACGGCAGCCTCACCTAAATAAAACCCTGAATTAATGAAAGGGCGGCACCTAGTAACTCTACGCATAAAACTCAAATCACGGCTTTCATAGCATTTATTTTATTTATTATTTATTTTTCGCGCGCATTATAATACTCATGGTCACTGTTGATATTAGTTAATCTGTGTTACACTAATTAATAATTAAAAGCTGACACAGGAAAAGCGTACAATAGCTTGCAATTCGCAGTGGTTCATGGCTTTGTTTTTCATTTGTTTTTATCGCAGGATTCAAAAACGATGGTAGTACCTTTTCTATCCATGGAGAGAATATTTGTATTTTTTTTCAAATGTACTGCTCGCACGGAAGAGTGTAAAATAAAATTTATAAAAACTGATATGTGTTATAAATACATTCAATTTTATTAAAAAAATTCATTGCTTAAGTTTATACAGCTAATATCAAACACGTAATAGTCTGAAGTGAAACATTTGCACAGAGTAGAGATCAAAGAGTATATATATATATAATCACCACGCGTAGAAATTGTCGTTAAAAATATTTAAATGTTGCCAAAAAATAATTACTGAAAAATTGACTGAGCTGTGAATTTTGTGTAATTTCAAAAAGCCTTTTTAATACTCTACCGATATGTCAAGTCAAAAAAGTGCTTATTTTATATTTTGTATGTTAATAATCTGCGTTTATTGCATTAATGTGCAGTTGAAAGTGTAATACAGTTTGCATAAACAAACCTAAAAGCTAATGAATTACCATCGAATTGCATAATATAAAATTAGAACATATTTTTACAGAATCAGATTGGCACACCGTCCGCCTGACGCTTAGTTGATACTGTGGCTCATAGACATCTAAATCTATCCTCATTTAAGAATCAAAATGCAAAATACTTTGTCACCGCTGAGATCTCCGGAGGTTTTGTTTAACTTAGTTATTATATTGTGTTAATTTACGCAGTTTTTATTTATACTTTTAATTGTTATATGTTAGCGAACAATTTATTCAATGTTTAGCACTCCTCCATTCTAATGAAACATTGCTAAATTT
Source organism: Parnassius apollo (assembly GCA_907164705.1). Lineage (NCBI taxonomy): Eukaryota > Metazoa > Arthropoda > Insecta > Lepidoptera > Papilionidae > Parnassius > Parnassius apollo. The sequence goes on along the minus strand of CAJQZP010000493.1, from coordinate 80,079 downwards.
CAGTTCAAGATAGTCGGCGACAATATTGACTATCGGTGACTTTTCTGACAAGCACACTCTCGTATGCGACAAATTTTACTCGATCCTCAGCATTGATTTTAAAATATATTGAGTTCGTGTACTCAGCGACAAAAACCAAAGATCATTTGTTCTAGTAACGATGCATTCCATTTGATTTTACAGTCATAACGTTGCATCTGCAAAAAAATTGAAGAATAGGTTTTAAACAATTTATTGTTATCGCGATGTGACCATTTAACATATACGCAACTGATGGGGACAATTGTAGCTCGGCACATGTATGAACTGGAACGATCTTCATTTGTGACTTCAAAAACAATGCACAGATAGATATATCTACAAACCTTTTAATGTGGCAACGACTATATATTTTGCTATATTTCTTTTAGTTTTTTATTTTTGTTTCTTTCAATGGCGGAACCCTACTAATTTTGACATAGGTGGATAGTTTTAATAATTTTATATTTAATTTAGGAAAACAAAAATAAAACAGAAACAACGCAGTAGTTGATATACATAAATGTGTCATACAGGTTTATTCGCACTAATTTCGTTATTCAGGATTTACGTTATTTGTGTGGACTAAATGTAGCCCAGATATCCTTTGATATTTTATCACCTTTCCTCTAATTTCGTCACCAACATCTATTAAAAATATAGACTAGGTGATAGGGCTCCTTTTTTACCTAGGTTACGGTCTGGTTTGCATATAGTAGGTAAGCATAGCACTCATCATCATAACACTGCATTCTCGCACTGCTGTGTTTCATACGTGCATGCATCCATGCATGCGAACGTGTGTGCTTTCGTGCATGCGGGTGCGCCTTCGTACGTGCATGCGTGGGTGCGTGCGTGCTTGTACGGTTGATTTCGGGTATACTTCAATCTCTTTATTTAATAAGCCGTTTAATTTGCAGAACGTTTTCTATATTCAATAGCGAAAGACGTTTAATGTCAGCATTTCAATGGGATTGTTTCTACTTGATTTATACGTCTAATATTACCTCCTAATCAAAGTGTATACTATTATAAAATGTATAAGTACTATGTAATATAATATATTCAATAGTGAAGCACACTTCATTTGAACCAAGAGAAAGCTGAAGTCGTGTTTCCTCGTTGTCTGCAATCAACTTTAATTTCTGTCAAGTCATCAATTCCCAAAAATTGGATTTAGGAATGCCTTAGGTTATAGTTATTATAATGGCGTAATTTTTTTAATCATTTCCCTTATATTTTAAATATCGTAACAAACAATATTTAAATCAAGTATATTCAAGGTATTTGAATAATATCCTCCACCAAACATCGTCCTGTGGATGTTGCATACGGAAACTACCTAGAAGATAGGCAGTAGCATCTTCCTAATCATCATCAACATCACAAGTCTATTCAGTAATAAACTTGTAAAGGGCTGTAATAAATGATTGAGTGTTTAATTAGGTGAGATTTTGAGTGGAAAAAGCAATAACATAAGCTCCAGGTGGCAGTGAAATGCCGTTTTTATAGTATAAAAAATAAACATCTATTTTCATCTCTTAGGGATGGAATATTTTCATCGAATTTAATTAAAACCGCAGTCAAATGATATCAAACAATCCTCTTTTTTAAAATCCGATAAAAAGAGCTTTTGGGGTAAAATGCGGGTGAAGATAAGGTCATCAGCGTAATTTTTAATACTTTAAAAAAGAAAGCCAAATATTGATTTTATGATATTGCGACGTGTCAAAAGGTTCAAGGGGAACTCATTAAGAAAGAACTTTACTGTTAATTTACTTATCTGTGAGTTCAACAAGCACGATGTTTAACACAGCGATAAAAAACCAGATTGCGTAAAGTTTTATTGAAAAGATAGTTTTTTATATTTTATGTCACTTCCACAACTAAAGAGATTGGAACTACACTCCCTATTTTTTTAATAAGATAAGGGTGACAAACGAGCACACAGTGATAGTAAGTGGTTGCTGTGGCTCATACACATCCACATCTATCCTGGACTACGAATCAAAATGCATATAGGTTGTTACCCGTGGGGAGTAAGACGGAATGCTTCTTTTCCAGTAAAAAGGGTATTGGGTTCTCTACACTCAACATACGAAATATTGACGCTGGTGTTTTCCAAGAGCGTGGTCCTCCTGGTCGATCCGGCCTATTCAATTTCGATAATAACATAACTTGCTTCTTAGGTTCCCTGATAAAAGTGCTATTTATGATGATATTGTTGAGTTCTTTATTATTTTGCTTTGACATAATCAAGTTCCGGAATGGAAAGCTGCGACTCTCCAGCAGTGGGACCGGAGACCCGTTTTACTGGGATCGAGACATTCCATCTTAGTCCTCAGGGGTGACAACGCATCTGCATTTCAATTCGTAATCGAATGTAAATATCTATGGGCCACAGCATCCAATTACCATCAGATGGACTGTGTGCTCGTTTTTCACCCTTATCCTATATAAAAAAACTACGTAACTCAAAAACTATTAGACTAACATATATCAAATTCTTTACGTCTAATTTAATTACCCAGAATCTCTTACTTAATTGATAAAACAATTATTGTTCTTGAGTTATTACGGAGGTGAAGTATAAAATATTAAAAAGTGCTATTTTTATCACTCACTGATTCACCCATAAAAATCTACATAAACACTCACGCCCGTCACCCAGAGGGGTAGGCAGAGACTACAGACTTCCATTTGGCACGATCCTGACACACCTCTCTCGCCTCCTTCACATCCATACACCTACGCATATATGCTCGTCGGTTAAGGGTACTCCTAATTTGGCCCGTTTTTAATAAATCGCCAATTTGGTCGATAAATTTTCGCCTAGGACGTCCCTTTCCGACTCTGCCATTCACTTCTGCAACATAAATTTATTTTGGCTGCCTGGAAGAGATCGCTATGTAGCGATAAAGCCGCCAAATTGTACTTACATAATATTATAATCTTTTTTGTGTTTTGTTAACTGTATATTTGTTTGTGGTGTACAATAAAAGTATATTCATTCATTCATTCATAAATTTTCTTTGTCCGTCTTTCCTCATCCATTCTTTCCACATGACCAAACCTACGAAGCATTCCTTTCTTAATCCTGGTCACAACATCATCCTGCAAACCACACTCTTCTCTTATTACACAATTTCTTACCCTGTCATTCAGATTCAGCCCTAACATACTCCTTAACGACCGCATTTCTACGGCGATCATTCTACTCTCGTGCTTCTTCTGCCACACCCAACTTTCACTACCATACGTTAAAGTAGGGACCAACACAGCATTGTGAATTGCCATACGTGCCTTTTTCGACACATTTTAACTCTTCACAATAAAGTGTAGGGCCCCATTTATTTTATTTCCTGCATTCACTCGTCGTTCTATATCCCGATCATATCTCCCATCCCTGCTAAATACGCAGCCCAAATATACAAACTCTTCTACTTGCTCGATCAACTCCCCTTCTATTCTTATTTCACAAATCGTTTTAATTTCTTCTCTTTCAAAAACCATAACCTTCGTCTTACTTGCATTTACTTTCATACCCCTTTCTTTTAATGATCTGTTCAATAATGTGACCATCATATGCAACTCGGCCGCCGACGACGCAAGGATAACTTGATCAACGGCGTACAAAAGGCATTTGACGGTTAACTCACCCATTCTTAGTCCGCATTCTTCAACTTTCAAATTTTGCCATAAATAGGTTGAACAGCCACGGGGAAGCAACACAGCCCTATCTGACACCTTTATGGATGTCAAACCAGTCCGTGTAGACACCGTTGATCCTAACACAAGCACTAGAGTCCCTATAAAAGGGACTCCAATGCCTGTATCAAGCCTGCGCTCAACCCAAATGATTTCAGTGTTTGCCATAGCATATCCCTATCAACTCTGTCATAGGCCTTTTTCAAGTCCATGAACGCACAAAAAACCTTTTGGTTTTTGGCCAGCCTTTGTTGCTAGTAAATCTAGCCATGCTCTCTTCTTTGCTTCAACTTCCATACGTATCTCATCATCCCACCATAACGTATTATTTTTCCTTTCATTCTTTCTCTTACTAACACCACATACTTCGGTAACTGCATCCACTAAACCTTTCTTTACATTTTGCCATACATTCTCCAAGTCTAACTCCTTCATACATAATTCATCCAAACCATTTATATTTTCTTTCAGTCTACATTTGAACTTGTTTTTCTCACCTTCATCTTGTAATCTTTCTGTTCTAATACGCTGTAACGCAGTGGTAGACACAGATGACCGATGGCGCCAACGCCTGAATAGACCATTAATTCGGCATAAAACCAAATAATGATTTGTTCCTACGTTAGAACCTCGGTAAACCCTTGTATCTACCACTGCGCCCCTCAATCTTTCATCCACAATTATGAAATCTATCATGCTTCTATCGTCACCTCTTTCCTAAGTATACATGTGAATCTTCTTGTGGCGAAAGCAAGTGTTATTCACAAAAAGATTCTTTTCCATACATACGGTGAGGAGACTTTCACCATTCTCATTTATATATTCATCACCAAACGTTCCCAATATCCTTTCAAAACCAAGCCTCCTCACCCCAACCCTTCTATTAAAATCTCCTAGCATAATAATATTTTCATTTCCCTTACACTTCATTAACACCATACTTACCATTTCCCAAAATTGCTCTCGGATATAAGTGGGCTTAGACATGTCTGGGGCGTAGACCCCTAACACAAACAACTTCTTTAAGCCCACTTTCATTCGTATCCATAGCAGTCTTGGGCTTACACATTCATACTCTTTCACACATTGACCCATTCTTTCTGAAAGGATGATACCTACTCCCTGGCATGCCCGCTCGATCTCGTCTACACCAGACCAGTATGCGGTATACATGCCATGTGCAGTGACATCCTTCCCCTTCCTTTTCGTCTCATTTACACATAACACATTTATTCCTCTATCATACATCATATCGCATACTTCATCCGTTTTATCATTCATTGCCTCACATACATTCGACGTAGCCAGACGGGCCTCTGCAATCCACTTTTCGCCTCTCCGGGAGACAGAACGTGACGGGTGGCGAACCTCGTCGCCGGTTTTCCTCCCAGAGATTCTTCGCACCTCTGCACCATTAAAGGGGCGCCGGGAACTCGGGGCCATTTCTTTTATATGGTTCCTCATGGTGCGAATATGGGTAGAGTATTTTACGCCGCTACCACGTGGAGCGAGTCTGTGCTATCGGCTTGTCGCTCATTTAGCACCACCCGGGGGTCACGTGTAGGGTGGGCCTAGGAAGAGGTGGTCAAAGCCTACGGACGCGAGCGACTTATCCCCCTCAAACATCTAGGCCACTAATATGTTACTTTAGTTGAATTTTTATATCTCCTAGGTAAATAAATTGATTGACCATCTCCAACAATCTCTAGTTGTGTTTTAATTAAGTTATGTTTAGTTGTTAATCGAATTGCAGATTTATAAAAAAAACCTTAATCTTTAAATAAATTTGAAGTGTCTGTCTTTAAAATTAAAATCATTGAATTCTATTAAGTCCGGCAGTTATTAAGAAATAAATAACCATTTTTTTAATTTTGTCTATCGGTTTTGTCCGTGTATCCAAGTTAATCTTCGGATTGGTTGAACCAATTGCGATGAAACTTTACGAACACATAAAAGTCAAAATCAGGAGGGGTATAGGCTTCATACATAATAATAATAATAATGTCCTCCAGACCAAATTTCGGTCACGGCGGCCTGCCTCAACGGAGACTAGCCATCGGCGTAGGACAGGATAATAATAATAATAATAATATAATAATAATGATGGAAAGGCGTAGGGAATATGCAAAACTACGTCGGCGCAGTAGTAGCACCTTGCAAGAGGTGTAGTGCCGTGCCTCGGCAAAAATTGAAGGTGCCAAGGCCCGCTTGTGCACATGGACTCAGCGGCGCGGCTGGGCGTCTCCCGCTGACGCCTGGGATGCAATGGAACGCGCAAGCTGCCTGGAGGTCGCCAGGGCGGTCGTGCTGCACGACCACCCAGCAGCTCCTCGCATCCATCATCCCCACCAGCTGCCTTGGTGTCGGCAGGGTCTTCGCGGGCTCAGCAATCGGCACCCGCCACTGGTGGAGTACGCCGCATGCGTTGGACAACCCAGATGAACAGCAACGCATTGCGGGCGTATTTTAGGGCGAAAGTGGGAGAAGCTGGAGGTTTTGCGTATCGGGCAAGGATGCATCGACTTTTTGCTGAGCTGGAGCCATCTGTAACCGTCACCGAGCAAAACCTGGCAGACCGAGTTCGGTATATCTTGCGCTCAAATACATTTGATGTCGCCGAACTCGAATAAGTGAGGGTGGGTGAAGGAACAACGAGCAAACGGGTGGATGCCGCCGTGAATACGCCAGTTGTGGTTGATTCAAACGATGATGGAACAGTCGCCCAGGAACTGGAACTAGAGCAAATGAGGAGTACATTGGAAGAGGCGATTGTGGAAACGCGCAGTACGACTCTCGAAAATCGCAAGCTCGCTAAATCTAAGCAAGCGGAATCGGGCTGACGTGAGGGCTCTGAACCCAATGCTGGTTACCTATTTGGTAGCCAGCCGGGACCTTTGCGAGACGGACTCAATTCTTAATGGCGCCGCACTGGAAGTGTGCCGTATTATAAGTGCCAAAATTTCCACGGCTGGACGCGCTACTGGACAAAGTAGTGCTATCCCAGCCTGGAAAATAAGAATTGAAGAACGTATCGCAAAGGCTAGGGCCCTCATTGGCAGACTGATATGCTTCAGGTCAGGCAACACCAGGCCAAGGATTGTGCGCACCGTCAGGATGGCATTTGCTGGGATAAATGTTAGTTTGTCCCAGCCGGATATAATGCAAAAACTGACGGAGCGCATAGACGACCTGAAGCAAAGAATAGCTGCTTGGGGAAAGCGGATTCGGCGATATACCGAGAGGTCGACACGGTTCAACCAGAACCGTCTCTTCCAGAGTGATCAGAAGAGGCTCTATAAATCATTGGAGCGACCAATAGTAAGTGGAACGGGCCCTGCATCGAATCAGGCCGACATGGTCGCGTTCTGGCGCGGCCTGTGGTCAGAGCCCGTAAACCACAACGAGGGCCCTTGGACGGAAGTTGTGGCGAGTCAGTGTGCGAGTATTACGCCCATGGACCCCGTCATCATAACGCCGGATGACGTAGCTGAGGCGGTCCGTAGGGCCCCGAACTGGAAAAGTCCGGGGCTTGACGGGCTGCATCACTACTGGCTGAAGGGGCTCATGGTGTGTCACTCTGTGCTCGCCCGTCAGTTTCAAGAGGCTCTCAACCAGAAGTCGCTCCCGAGCCTCTTCACTACTGGGATCACTCATTTGATTCCTAAAGACCAGGGTGCCACAGACCCGAGCAAATACCGCCCCATCACGTGTTTACCGACCATATACAAGACACTAACATCCATTTTGGGCGCAAGAATCGCTCGTCACCTGGAATTAAATCAGGTGATGTCGCGCGCTCAAAATGGATGTCGGGGCGGCGGTCGTGGAACCAAGGAACCACTCCTCATTGACGCGGTCATTGTCAAAGTGGTGAAAGCAACCGGTTCTCCGCCGCCTGGATAGATTACAGAAAGGCATTTGACTCGGTGCCCCATACATGGCTAAAGAGGGTCCTCGAGCTGTACAAGATTGACTGTACAGTTCGAGACTTCCTCGAGCAGTGTATGGGGCAGTGGAGTACGATCCTCTGTCATCTGGGCGAGCGGATGATGGCTGCGGAGAACCGCATAAGGATAAGAAGGGGTATCTTCCAGGGCGATTGTCTGAGTCCAATATGCTTCTGCCTCTCTTTGAACCCTCTCAGTACCTTACTGGAGGGCTCCGGGAGGGGATTTCAGCTACGGAAAGGAGGGACAAAAGTGACCCACCTTTTCTATATGGATGACCTCAAGTTATTCGCTTCCAGTCGCTCCCATCTTATGGAACTGCTAAACATCACTTGTGAATTTAGCAATTCCATTGGAATGGAGCTGGGGACGGATAAGTGTGCGGTCCTCCATGTTGAGAGGGGTAGGGTTGCTAACTCTGAGGGCATAGACTTATCTATGCCCGTCAACTTAAGGACCCTTTCCGAGGCTGAAACATACCGATACCTGGGTATGTCACAGAACATTGGTATCGATGAGGCTGGTATGAAACAGTCAGTTTGCGACGTGTTTTATGCACGCTTGACCAAAGAGCTTAACAGCCTTTGGTCCGGTGTGAATAAGACACAAGCATATAACGGCTGGGTCATACCTGTCCTCATGTATACCTTTGGCATACTCAGGTGGACTCAGACTGAACTTAACGCCCTGGATAGAAAAGTCCGCACTACCATGACGTCCCACAGGATGCATCATCCGAGATCGTCGGTAATGAGGCTGTACTTGCCGCGAAAGCATGGTGGGCGTGGCTTCTTGAGCGCGCTCACCATGCATAATCGCGAAGTGTGCAGCCTCCGTAATTACTTCCTGGCGAGATCGGATGATCCATTCTATAAGTTGACGTCATTTCTTGTGATAAAGGGCTTACCCCTCTATCCTTAGCCAACGAGCAATGGCAAGACCCGGCAGTGCAGACAATTTCCGACCGGGAGACCGTATGGAAGGAGAAGGAGCCCCGGGAGGTACAAGTCTCTACATGGGCCTTTCGTAGACACCGTAACCTCTCTCCACTGGCTACGCTTTGGTGACCTCTTCGGGGAAACCGAGGGTTTTGTCTGTGCAATACAGGATCAGGTTATTAAGACCAACAACTATCGGAGATACATCCTAAAGGATGGCACCGTCGACATCTGTCGAGCTTGTCGCCATCCCGGTGAGTCACTTAGGCATGTTATCTCCGGTTGTTCGGCGCTTTCTAACTCTGAGTACTTGCACAGGCACAACCTAGTAGCCAGAATTCTACACCAGGAGCTCACTCTGAAATACGGTCTCGTGGATCGGAAATTGCCGTATTACAAGTACTTGCCGGAAGCCGTGCTCGAAAATGATCGCGCCAGGCTCTATTGGGACCGGGCCATCATCACAGACAGGATTGTTTTTGCAAATAAGCCTGATATTGTGCTGATGGACCGGGCACAGTCAAGGATATTTTTGGTCGACATTACCATTCCGTATGACGAGAACCTCGTGAAAGCCGAAACAGACAAGCAAACAAAATATCTGGACCTGGCTCACGAGGTGACCGACATGTGGGGTGGTCTGCCGACCGAAATTATTCCTGTAGTCGTCTCTGCAAACGGGCTAATCCCAGTCAGCCTCTCGGGTCATCTGAGGCGGCTGGGACTACGTGGCGGACCGCTCCAGGTTCAAATGCAGAAGGCGGTGCTCCTCGATACCGACCGCATCGTCCGCCGGTTTCTTTCCCTTTCCCCCTAACCCTCGGCCGTTTGGTCTCCCCTGCCGAGGGCCTCCATCTGGTTGGGCTTTTACTTATTTATGTACTTTTATATTTATTTTATGTTATTGATATTTATGTATATTTATCTTTTCATTTTCATTTATAATTATATATTTATAGAACCCAACCAGATGAGAAAACTATATAGATACCCCCCATAATAATGATGGAATATCGACGACGAAGTGGCAATTACTCCTATCTCAGTTTTTGCGAATTTTTTTTTATTCCATAGTTATACTTAAAATTACCTAATTCAGGTCCTCATGAAGACACCAGGTCTTTAGGACTCAAAATTGAGCAAGATATTGAGGTGTGGCAATACCTTCTTAGTTAATCTAAAAAAAATTGCTGGCAATTTATCCTATCTAAGCTGTGGCACGTCCGTTTCATGGTGATCTAGTAGCCGACTGAATAACGGTTAATTTTCGCTCGACTCATCGAGCAGGTTGATGTTAGTTGTGCATGGGATGAAAATCTATCTAGAATCTAGAATCAATTAGATTTAATAGGGGTTGATATTGAACCTTATCTTAAGTCTAACTCACTCAGTGTTCTTGAATATGTATAATGATTTAGGTCGTTTCTCGCAAATAAATCGCTATGTTGAACTAACTAATGCTTGCCTTCATCCACAATCACTAGCTGTTCGGAGCTCTTATTTAGCTGATGATGACACAATATCAATATACAAAAATAACTATCACACAACTGGCATTGCAGCAACCGTTTAACTAAATCTTGGTCTCTTTCTAATTTGATACCGTGACCCCTTCAGCAGCTTAAAAAAACGATGTCATTTCCTCTGCTGAATCAGAATTGTGAAGCTGTTTATTCTCATCTTGATAACACTTCACTATGGATAACCTTTCATAATAACTTAACAAATCTTAGTGGTAATGATTCTGACATAGAAACCGACATTGATACAGATACAGATATTGAGGATATCAACGAGGGTAGGAAGCGTCGCCACAAGGCCTTGCCAAATACGTGGAAGAGAAACAAAGCCAAATTACGTATTATGCAAGGAGAGCAGTGCTTAGGATATTCAAAACCAGCAAATAGAAAATTTTTACAGAATACTTTAAGATCTGCTCGAATAATGGGAGAACGATGCAAGTCTGATTATTGTGTTAAAAGTAAGTTAAGAGAGTGTTCTCAATTAAGTGAAGACTGTAGAAAACATATACACAGATTCTTTTGGAAGCAAATGGATTGGGAACGCAAAATCTAGTCTCTCTAGTGAAACGCTCAAAAACTGCTCAAAAAACAACAAACAATGTTCATTCCAGGCGTACAGAAACTGCATTATATTTTTTGCCTATCAATAGTGACGGATCAGATAAAGTACAAGTGTGTAGAACTATGTTCCTTAACACGCTTTTGCTGGGAACTTTTACTGTACGTTCTTGGACAAAAAATAATGAGTTTGGTATGATACCACATCAAGAATTAAGAAACTTAGTCCGCAATCCTACATCAAGATCCGATAATACGCAAAAGTTATTGACGTTAAACAATTTTCTAGATAAAAAAAGGAAATTGATAAAAAGAAAGCTGCTGACGGGGAATTTATTTTACTGAGCATGGATTTAGAATCTGTAAAGGTTATGTAGTCCCTTTTTAACCGCTAGTGCGTTATACTTTAAAACCAAATTAACAGTCCATAACTTCACAGTTTTCAATTTAATTAGTACACATTGCACTTGCTATTGGTTTGATGAAACATCGGCTGACTTAACTGCAAGTACATTTGTGTCATTTTTAGTGGATTACATCGAAAGACATTGCGTTCACCAACTCCTACCGATCGTAATTTATTCAGATGGGTGTACGTATCAAAATCGTAATACTATTATGTCAAATACCCTGCTGTAAAAAAAAAGTACAATAACCCTTAAGTAAAAAGTACAATAATATCACTATAACTCAAAAGTTTCTAGAACCAGGACATACGCAAATGGAGTGCGACTCTGTCCATGCGGCAATCGAACGAAAACTCAAAAATCGAGAAAATTCACTTACCAAGCGGTTACAGTAAAATTACAAAGGAAGCACGCAGGATAAATCCTTATGAATTTATTCAAGTTGACTACAAGTTTGTAAAAAACTACGCTGATACTGAAAATTGGTATTACAAAAGTATAAGACCTGGGCGTAGGGCTAGCGATCCATAAGTAGTAGACATAAGAGCCATAAAATACAACACAATGACAGATGAAGTAAAGCTCAACTTTGATGAAGATTGGACTTCTCTTCCACAGAGACCCAAGATTATAAGTTCCGAAATGTATTCATCGTCAAATGTATTCGAATAGAATTCCAATAAAAGCTACAAAATTCAATCATCTTCAGCAATTAAAGACAGTACTTCCTAACGATTGTCATACCTTTTACAACTCTTTGCCTTTCGAATATGCAGGGTTTTATTATAATTGCACTATTTTATGCCATGATGTAGTAGGTGGATGTAACAATTATGTTCCTTGTGTTTTGTTTCTTTAATTACAATTTATCTTTTTAAAAGGTTTATGATTGTTATTAATGCAACATTTTTTGTTTACAAATGTAACGAGGTATAACTAATGTTAATTTGTATTTTAGTAGGTACCTAGTTAAGTTCTTAGATATTTGTCATATTTTACTAATTTTGTAAACATTTGGGTATTAGTTCTATAAGCGAATACTTCTACTTGTGTTTTAGTTATGTAGGTAATCAGAAGATTGTGAGTATATTCAACAGCAAGTCATATCTACAGACACGAATATATTTCTTACAAATTGAGCTGATTTTTTTATCATGATAAGGTCCAGTTAATCGTTGATTTATTATTTGTAGTTCTCAGATTTCAAGTTATCTTTTTTGTTATGTGTCTTTACTTTTAAAAAATTGGTGCCTACTTGTATTTTAGATTATTGTAACAACACTGTAGATTTTTGAACATACAATGTTTGTGATACAATTAAAGAATAATTAAAAGACTAAGCTTATTCCGCCAGTTTCACTAAAAGTGATAAATGAATAGTGATTATTCAAAAAAATACAGTTTTTTTTCCGTTGCAATACCTGCTATCTCAATAAAAGAAAAAAAATTAAAAAAAAAGTTGTAACAATTCCTCCTATGTAGTAATATTTCAGAAACCTGTAATATTTCACTATATTTAACAATACAGTCTTGATTCTTATCTTCCTGTAACAAAATTAAAACTTTACAATATTCCAAAAGTATACGTAAAATTAAGTGAAACGTTTTTTTCGTCTCCTGTAAAGTAGTGGTTTTTGAGTTAGGAGTAATTGCCACTTCGTCGTCGATATGCAAAAACGCGCAAAGGGCCGCTGCCTGGAGGTCGCCAGGGCGCGTCTGGAGCTGGCGCTGGACGCGACAGCATGCGAACCGCCAGCCGAGCGAGAGGTGCTGCACGACCACCATTCAGCCCCTCGCATCCATCATCCCCACCAGCTGTCTTGGTGGCGGCAAGGTCTTCGCGGGCCCAGCAATCGGCCCGCCACTGGTGGAGTACGCCGCATGCGATGGACAACCGAAATAAATACTAACGCATTGCGGGCGTATTTTAGGGCGAAAGGGGGAGAAGTTGGAGGTTTGGCGTATCGAGCTAGGATGCATCGTCTTTTTGCTGAGCTGGAGCCATCTTTAACCGTCTCAGAGTAAAACCTGGCAGACCGGGTTCGGTATATCTTGCGCTCAAATATATTTGATGTCGCCGAACTCGAACGATATAGGGTTCCTTGGAGAAAAGGGAGGAGGGCGCCACAAATGGAGACCCGCAAACGTGAATGCCGCCGTGAATACCCCAGTTGTGGTTGATTCAAACGATGATGGAACAGTCGCCCAGGAACTAAAATTAGAGCTTATGAGGAGTACATTGGAAGAGGAGATTGCGGAAACGTACAGTACGCCTCTCGAAAATCGACCGCGACTTCCCCGCATAGCCCTAAAAAGCGGAATCGGGCTGTCGTGAGGGCTCTGAACCCAATGCTGGTGACCTATTTGAAAGCCAGCCGGGACCTTTGCGAGACGGACACAATTCTTTTTGGCGCCGCACTGGCAGTGTGCCGTATTATAGGCGCCAAAATTTCCACGGCTGGACGCGCTACTGGACAAAGTAGTGCTATTCCAGCCTGGAAAATAAGAATTGAGGAACGTATCACAAAGCCTAGGGCCCTCATTGGCAGACTGATATGCTTCAGGTCAGGCAACAACAGGCCAAGGATTGTGCGCACCGTCAGGATGGCATTTGCTGGGACAAATGTTAGTTTGTTCCAGCCGGATATAATGCAAAAACTGACGGAGCGCATAGATGACCTGAAGCAGAGAATCGCTGCTTGGAGAAAGGGGATTCGGCGATATACCGAGAGGTCGACACGGTTTCACCAGAATCGCCTTTCCCAGAGTGATCAGAAGAGGCACTATAAATCGTTGGAGCGACCAATGGTAAGTGGAACGGGCCCAGCACCGAATCAGGCCGACACTGTAGCGTTCTGGCGCGGCCTGTGGTCAGAGCCCATAAACCACAGCGAGGGCCCTTGGACGGAAGTTGTGGCGAGTCAGTGTGCGAGTATAACGCCCATGGACCCCGTCATTATAACGCCGGATGACGTAGCTGAGGCGGTCCGTAGGGCCCCGAACTGGAAAAGTCCGGGACTCGACGGGCTGCATCACTACTGGCTGAAGGGGCTTGTGGTGTATCACACTGTGCTCGCCCGACAGTTCCAAGAGGCTCTCGACCAGAGCTCCCGAGCCTCTTCACTACTGGGATCAAGCATTTGGTTCCTAAAGACCAGGTTACCACAGACCCGAGCAAATACCGCCCCATCACGTGTTTGCCGACCATATACAAGACACTAACATCCATTATGAGCGCTAGAATCACTCGTCACCTGGAATCAAATCAGGTGATGTCGCGCGCTCAAAATGGATATTGGGGTGGCGGTTGTGGAACCAAGGAACCACTCCTCATTGACGCGGTCATTGGCAAAGTGGTGTAACGCAAAAGTCTGAACTTCTCCGCCGCCTGGATAGACTACAGAAAGGCATTTGACTCGGTGCCTCATACATGGCTAAAGAGGGTACAAGATAAGACCTCGAGGTGTACAAGATTGACTGTACAGTTCGAGACTTCCACGAGCTGTGTATGGGGCAGTGGAGTACGATCCTCTGTCTTCTAGGCGAGCGGATGACGGCTGCGGAAAGCCGCATAAGGATAAGAAGGGGTATATTCCAGGGCGACTGTCTGAGTCCAATCTGCTTCTGCCTCTCTTTGAACCCTCTCAGTACTTTACTGGGGGGTTCCGGGAGGAGATCTCAGCTTCGGAAAGGAGGTATAAAAGTGACCCACCTTTTCTATATGGATGACCTCAAATTATTCGCCTCCAGTCGCTCCCATCTTATGGAATTGCTAAACGTCACTTGTGAATTAAGTAATTCTATTGGAATGGAGCTGGGGACGGATAAGTGTGCGGTCCTCCATGTTGAGAGGGGGAAGGGTTGCTAACTCTGATGGCATAGACTTATCTATGCCCATCAACTTAAGGACCCTTTCCGAGGCTGAAACATACCGATACCTGGGTATGTCACAAAACATCGGTATCGATGAGGCTGGTATGAAACAGTCAGTTTGCGACACGTTTTATGCACGCTTGATCAAAGTGCTTAACAGCCTTTTGTCCAGTGTGAATAAGGCACATGCATATAACGGCTGGGTCATGCCTGTCCTCATGTATACCTTTGGAATACTCAGGTGGACTCAGGACGAACTTAACGCCCTGGATAGAAAAGTCCGCACTACCATGACGTCCCATAGGATACATCATCCGAAATCGTCGGTAATGCAGCTGTACTTGCCGCAAAAGCATGGTGGGCGTGGTTTTCTGAGCGCGCTCACCATGCACAATCGCGAAGTGTGCAGCCTCCTTGATTACTTCCTGGCGAGATCGGATGATCCAATCTATTGTGACGTCATTTCTAGTGATAAAGGGCTTACCCCTCTATCCTTAGCCAACGAGCAATGGCAGGACCCGGCAGTGCTTAGCATTTCCGACCGGGAGACCGTGGAAGGAGAAGGAATCCGTGGTCTACAGGGCTCTACATGAGCCCTTCGTAGATACAGTCGCCTCCCTCAACTGGCTACGTTTCGGTGACCTCTTCGGGGAAACCGAGGGTTTCGTCTGTGCAATACAGGATCAGGTTATTAAGACCAACAACTATTGGAGATACATCCTAAAGGATGGCACCATCGACATTTGTCGAGCTTGTCGCCGTCCCGGTGAGTCACTTAGGCATGTCATCTCCGGTTGTTCGGCGCTTTCTAACTCTGAGTACTTGCACAGGCACAACCTAGTAGCCAGAATTCTACACCAGGAGCTCGCTCTGAAATACGATCTCGTGGACCGGAAAGTGCCGTATTACAAGTACCTGCCGGAAGCCGTGCTCGAAAATGACCGCGCCAAGCTCTACTGGGACCGGGCCCTCATCACGGACAGGACTATTCTTGCGAATAAACCTGATATTGTGCTGATGGATCGGGCACAGTCAAGGATATTTTTGGTCGACATTACAATTCCGTATGACGAAAACCTCGTGAAAGCCGAAACAGATAAGCAATCAAAATATCTGGACCCGGCTCACGAGGTGTGATGAGTAGTCGTCTCTGCAAACGGCCTAATCCCAGTCAGCCTCTCGGTTCATCTGAGGCGGCTGGAACTACGTGGCGGACCGCTCCAGGCTCAAATGCAGAAGGCGGTGCTCGTCGATACCGCCGTTTCTTTCCCTTTCCTCCTAACCCTCGGCCGTTTGGTCTCCCCTGCCGAGGGCCTCCATCTGGTTGGGCTTTTATTTATATATGATTATATTTACGTTATTGATTTTTATGTATATTGATCTTTTCATTTTCATTTATAATTATATATTTATAGAACCCAACCAGATTAGAAAACTATATTTATACCCCCCATAATAATAATGATGATAAGAAAACTATATTGATACCCCCCAATAATAATAATAATAACCCCCCCCGGGGACCACCTTGACGTGGTGGGAGGGGCTTAAGGGAGACATGAACCTAACAGCGGTCACTACGAACTTGACCATACCCTGTATAATTACCGATACAGGAGGTACATTTTATTGACCACTAACATCTTTGCTAACCCTCCCCAACTAACGTTTCCGCACCCAAACCCAAATGGAGAAAAATTATGGTATTAACAAGAATTAAACGGCCCTAAGTGCTCGGCGGACCCAGTAGCAGCACTGGTTATGACGGAAGCCAGCCTGAGACTGGGCCTAGGGGTGCGAAGAATCCCCGAGTGACGAAAGCAATCCGTCGAACGACCCAAGCGACACATACGGACTCCGACATGCTAAGCGATATAATCTCATCGACAAGGTGAGGGACCTTTTCATTCATTCGAGTCATCTATTTCATCTCCACGTTCATACCAGACTTCAACGAGATCAGACTCTGTATTACCCATGTCTGAGGACGTTGTGCAGGAGGCTGTCGCCACTGAACCTGCACCCGCCCCAGACAGAAATCGTGCGCGCAAAAGATGGACAGAAGAAATGAATAAATTCATCTGGCGCACGTACCTTATAGCCACTAAATTAAATACTAACAAAATATACCTCGATCATCTACATAAAGAATTCACTAATAAATATCCGGAGATGCAGGCATCAAGACAAAGGTTGGGAGATCAATGCAGAGCTATATTCAGAAATAAATTACTTCTCCAAAAAATATTAGATCATATAAGGAACGAAGTTGCAGTATACTTACAACAAACACACAGTAATACCAATCATATACAAACCGACTCGATCACGCAATCACACACGCAACCAAATTTTAGCAATCAGCAAGCTTGACACAAAGAAGACGATGGACAGCTGACCAAAACGAATCTATTGTGAGAAATTACTATAAAATCACCAAACTTTGAGAAAATAAATCAGCTTACCGTAGACCCCTCCATCAAGCAGTCATAGAAGAACACCCTGAAGTAACAGGCGTAAGTGAACAACGAATATCAGATCAGCTCAGAGTAATATTGAACAATAAAATGATTAATGACCAAAGACTTCAAAATATACGTGAAAATATAGCAAGCAACCTGAATTCCCGACGAGACAATATGGAAAATAATTCATCACTTTCATCACCCGAAAGAAAAAACTCACAAGAAGTCGACGTTCATCCATTATAGAAAGTAACACTCCCGTGCATACACTTTACTTAACCTTACAACCTCAACCTGACGAATCAGTGATATCTACTCAAGCCTCTGAACCTCAAAGAAACCAAGCAATAGAAAATAATGACGCGAAAAAAATCCAGGAACTGTTTAGAATAGCAATAGACAAATTTCGGAATACCAACCCAACTAAACGACCTTATATACCAAAACAAAAAACTTCTAAAAGGCTGGCACAAATTGTAGATTTTATACACTAAAATATTACCAAATCACATATGGAGAGAGCAGGATTTTGAGACCACTCAGACCATAATTTACTGCGTGGCGTACACAGTAGCTATAACTAACGGAACCAAATCAGAGACATAAACACAACACCTACCCAAAGTCAAAATAAAGAACCTGCTTGGCAGAAAAGGTTAAAAAGAAAGATATTGGATTTCTAAAGAGACATTGGAAGGCTAAGAGAATATACCAAAGGCAATAGAAGCAATAGACTCACCACTTCAGTAGAAGCAATAAAAAATAAATACCGAATACATTCCCAGCACGAAGAACCCAATTTAAGCGATGAACAATTCCTTGATACACTTAAACAAAAACTGAAATCGGCATCCAGCAGATTAAAAGGATACCTTAATTGCACACTTAGGAAGTCACAAAATAGC
Organism: Parnassius apollo; assembly: GCA_907164705.1. Lineage (NCBI taxonomy): Eukaryota > Metazoa > Arthropoda > Insecta > Lepidoptera > Papilionidae > Parnassius > Parnassius apollo. Next base: position 61,737 of record CAJQZP010000493.1, on the reverse strand, counting down.
CAGTTTATCAATAATGAAAAACAATTTTATAGGAGCCTGACTTCAGACACACAACACGACACACATAGAAATAGGCAAGATGCACCATTACCAGCCGCCAATGAATTACATAGCTTCTGGTCTGGTATTTGGTCTATACCGGTTCACCACAACACTGAGGCAGAATGGCTGAAATCAGATTCCAAAGTAACTGATCTATCGACTATCACACCAATGGCATTTGAACAAATACCTCTGGAAGTATTTGTGCATATATTAAAAAAACCCATAGCTGGAAAGCACCCGGAAGTGACCGTATACATAACTACTGGTATAAGAAACTTTCAACAATTCACCCTCTACTTCATAACCATATCAATGATTTTATACAAAACCCAGATATAATGCCCCGACACAAGGCCTCACATACATGATTGTGAAAGACGCAGATCATCAAAATTCTGCCAAATTCAGACCTATCACATGCCTCCAAACTATTTATAAACTACTTACAGCATGTATAGCCGAACTATTACATCAACATATAGCCACAAACAACATCCTTACTGAAGAACAAAAAGGATGTCCAAAAAGTATACAGGGGTGTAAAGAACAACTCATAATAGACTCCGTAGCAATGAAACACGCTATTTCTAAGAGGAAGTACATCAATACAATGTATATAGACTACCGAAAGCATTCGACTCCGTACCGCACAGCGGCTCCTACACTAAACTACAACACTATAAAATTCACCCACAACTTATACATTTTCTTGAAAAATCAATGCAGCACTGGACAACTACATTAAAAACCATAGGAACGTCTTGTATAGAAACATCAGAAATTCCAATACGTCGAGGAATCTTCCAAGGGGATGCGCTTAGCCCTGTATGGTTCTGTCTCGCATTAAACCCTCTTTCGCAAATGCTGAACAAAACCAATTATGGTTACTCTATCATCACACCACACAAACACACCACTCTAACACACCTGATGTACATGGATGACATAAAACTATACAGTAACACTACACAGTTATTGCATCGCCTCGCAGACATCACCCAATCTTTCTCAAACGACATTCATATGGAGTTTGGGATTGACAAGTGCAAAACTTTCTCGGTTAAAAATGGAAAAATTAACCCCAACAGGTATAGCCTAGTAACAGGAGACACGATTGAACCTCTAGAACCCCACGCCTCATATAAATACTTAGGTTTCCAACAAGCGCGACAGATCTATCAAAAGGAAACGAAAGAAAGTCTCAAAAAGAAATTTAAACATCGGCTCAATAGTATATTCCGGTCTCGACTCAACTCCCGCAACATGTCAAAAGCAATCAATAGTTACGCAATACCCATACTGACATACTCGTTTGGTATAATAAACTGGACTCAAGGTGACCTTATCAATCTGCAACGTATTAAAATACCACTCTAACGACTCACCACAAGCACCACCCCAGATCATGCGTGCAAAGGATGACTCTTTCAAGATCCGAGGGAGGACCAGGTATAATAGATGTCCTCAACTTGCACAATAAACAAATCAAAGCCCTTCTACAATATTTCCATCAACGCTCAGAACACTCACTTCTCCACGAAATAGTAACCTTAGCCGACAAACGCCTCACACCACTTAACCTCGCGGACCGAAACACACAACGCAGTGAACGGATCACTGACGTAAAAGAGAAGATGGCCTCCTGGAAACAAAAGTCCCTACACGGAAGGCACTACCACGACCTGCAGCTGTCACATGTCGACAAAAAAGCGTCGAACGCCTGGTTGAGGCGCGGTGAACTCTTCCCAGAGACGGAGGCATTCATGTTAGCGATCCAGGACCAGGTCATCGATACCCGAAACTTCCAGAGACACATAATACGTGCACCTAACCTCCCCACTGATACTTGCAGACGTTGCCACTCTAGCCCCGAAAACATACAACACATAACATCCGCCTGTAGAGCTCTTGCACAAACCGATCATAAGCATTGGCATGACCAGGTTGCCTCCATAATACACCAATATCTTGCCCTTAAATTTAAATTCATACAAAAAATGACACCATATTACAAATATAAGCTGGACACCATATTAGAAAACAATAATTATAGAATCTACTGGGACAGGACCATTATCACGGATAAAACTATTCACTTCAATAGACCCGATATGTATGACAAAAATGTATGACAAAAATAACAAAACTACTTACCTTATTGACATTGCCATACCAAACACCCATAACATTCAATCCACCATATCTGAAAAACTTACAAAATATCAAGATTTAGCTATAGAACTCAAGCGTCAATGGAGAGCAGAAACCATCCATATAGTCCCAATAGTTATCTCATCTACCGGAGTGATACCTAAAAGCCTACAACTCAGTCTAGATATTTTGCAAGTACCCCAACACACACTTCACACCCTGCAGAAAGCTGTCATTCTCACCTGCCGACTCACACGCAAATTCCTCACCACGTCATCCGTCACCTCTGCTTACACCATCACCTAGCACTTGCTCACGCCTGGCTTCGGCCCGTGTGATTAGGTTTTAAGCTACCTCTTTAATATGGAGAATATAGATATGTACAAAATATAATAATAATAATAATAGTCATTTATTGACGGACAACAAAGGCCCGTAAAAAAGAAATATAATTTCTTATAATCAACAATAATAAAAAGAAATTGAAATAATAATGGAATACAAAAATAAATATAAATTAAATAAATGCCATCAAACAAATTAAAACTTACATCTTAACATACTAGAACAATATTTAAATATTTTACTACAATTTCGCGTTAAAATTTGTATAATCGCGTTTCCAGATTTGAGAAGATTACTTCTAAATCTGGCCACACGATGTCTTATCAAAGCATCGAGCGTCGGTACGCGTGCCTCAGCGAACATTGTAGATGCACTACAGTACCTCGGAAAACGAAATAATATTCGGAACGAATCGTTATACTGAACCTTAAAAATTCGATAGTTTGCCTTTTTAAATTTAGTTCAGAGATGCGGCGTGTAAAGCGATTGGCAATATGTTTTAAATAGTAATATTTTTGCATCTCGCTCACATTGATTAAATTTCCTGCCAATCACATTTGCACGTACAGCAAGGGCCCGGCTTTCTCTGTCCATGTCCTGATCATCCTTCAGGTCACTCGATATGATGTGTCCTAAATATCGAAAGCTCGTCACAAACATCAAATTTTTGCCGTTCAGGTATAACGGTAAACAAACATCTTTACTATGCGCTCCAAAGACCATTGCCACAGACTTGTCTGCATTATAAACTAAGTCATGGCTTGCTGCGTATTTCTCACTAATAGAAATTAACTTCCTTAAGGCTACGATTGAGGGACTCAATAAAACGATATCGTCTGCGTAACTAAGGTTGTTTACACATTTTCTACCTACATGACAGCCGATACCCATTTCATCGAGCTCCTCAATTAGAGCGTTAACGTAAAGGTAAAACAGCAGAGGAGAAGTCAGCCCTCCCTGCCTAACCCCATTATTCAGTACAAACTCGTCCGAAAGTGAGCCGTCCCAGTCTGCAGTCTGTGAACACGTACAGGATCGCCCCCGTCACTACATCAGATTTGATAGACCGCAGATCCTCGCTAAAGAACACCGATTCCTTTCAAGGATGATTCGCGATGCTATTGAAATCAAAAAACATCCTAATTTCAATAGAGAAGATGGCTGGGTGCTACCCTCTGCTTGGGATCCTATAATAAATAAAATTAAAACCCAAGCATACAACTGCAAGACTTCAAGATACCATAAGTTCATACTGCATAGATCGGAACAAAAGTTAAATTTTAATCTATTGTAACCGCGGTTAACTACGACTTATGGACGTTGAACATCTTAGTCCTGCCCGTGACCATGAGTGCTGTAAAGCGTTCGAAACGTCGGGTATTTAAAAAAGTTAAATATACGCGACAAATTCCGTAAAAACTAGTATTATTTCAACTAGGTGTAGTGTTCGCGTAAATATAAGAAAAAAAAAGTGCATCTTTTTAAGGGAATTATACACCATACTCTCATCAATATGAGTATATGATAAAACCGGAATATCAAGTGTATCTATCGCAGTAGGGCCACCACTGGAATAGCAGTCATTTAACAAAAAGTTCTGCTTGAAATTATTAGCTATTTGTTTTTTATCGCTAACACCATCCACACAGACCGGAACTCCAACCCTCGTGTTGCATAGTTTTGATGTATGGTGCCAAAATTTAGAAAAGTTTTTGTCTACACATGCGTTACTTATCCGATCCAATAAAATTTTATTTTCGTTTTTCTGGCACCACTTTATCATATCATAGAGAGAACCAGAGCTGGGAGCCCCCGCCCGATCCATCTTGATAAGTTTACTTTAGCATCCACATACGCTGATTTTACTACATCATTCCAGCCCGGCGTGCCTTTACGTTTACGTTTACGCGTTGTCACTCCATACCCTACTTTACTTACGTGAATTTGCGGATGTATGAAGACTTTCGATAAATTTCTTATAAATTCTAACGAGAAAACCTTTGTGTGAGTCGCAAGTACAGCTATCGCAAGAAGAAATTAAGCGCAGATAGTCCCAATTTAATTCTGATAAGAGATAACTACACCACCACTAGATCTTTGATCTCATCCCCACTTCTCTTGCCCCAAGAAATAAGGTTCCTAGATTTAACGTGGTTAACCAAAATTCTCTCAACAGCAATTATGTTAAAATTTAATTCGAACGCGAGAGGCCAGTGGTTCGAACAAAATACATCATTAATAACATATACTCTTGATAACGCCGACCACGCGACCCGAGTTACGACGCAATGATCAAGCCAGCTCTTTGTGCCATGAGCATAACTAATGTATGTAAAAATATTTTCAAAATCTTCAAAAAAAAATTAAGGTCTGCGCAAATCAAATCATTTTCTGAACAAAATTTTATTAATTCGTTGCTAAATAACGTATTAATATTCGCATTATAGTCTCCTAAGGCAATAGCCACATTTACGAAATGATTTGATTATACATAAAATATTTGTAAATTCAGGTAAATTTTCAAGATTGTTTTGAGGCATATAAACAGAAAAATACATATAACAATTCCCATTAATATACGATTTTATACCACAAATTCGTGAATCATTACAATTTACTAAGTCAACGTTATTAAATAACGCAGTTCTCCACAAGAGGGCCACACCTCCATATGGTCTCCCTTTTAATATTCCGGATGAAGAATCGACCGCAGAGGTACCATGTGAAGAGAACTCGGTATGAATTGTTGACAAAAAACATAGCTCATGGGGAAGCAGCCAGGTCTCTTGAAGAGGAGCCACCACATCAAACTCTTTACACAGTTCTCTAACATGATCAACACTTCTCTTAATTGACTGACAAAACGAACGAACTTCATGTCTTATGGCATTATTTTGCCAGAAATGTCTAAACACTATGCCTATAGGCCAGAAGTCCTCATTCATAAAAATATATTTTCTGTCAAAATTAATCCTTACCTTAAAAGAAGCAAAGTTAGTCACTTTAAAAGGTTCAATACGTTCAACACTCATCGCTTGTTCACCTTTACACTTAATATACTCCTCAAGCTTATCAGCAGTTGTTGAAACGTCTAAACGTGATAAATATAAGCAAGGAGATTTTGGAGCAGCTCTGATAAGCGAATCTCCTAGTGGTTGCACGGCCACCCTACCCTGCCTATTCCTATTTATCTTTTTATAAGACACAGGCACAAACCATTCGTCCTACGTAACCTCTTGTTGGCTACGTAATGGTGCAGACGTATTTATGTCGTTAGTTATCGTATAGTTAGTCTCGCCTAACACTGTTACCGTACTCGTACTTGTAGTTGCAGACGGATGTTCAATACGCATACGTACGTCCTCTCTCGACACACTTCTCTTTGCTACAAAAGCCGAGGTCGAGCGTGGATGCGATTGCGATGCACTCTCAGCGCTCCTCCCTCTCTCCCCTCCAAAAGAGCGTAGTAACGTTGGTAATCGGTCGTTTCTTATTTGAGTTTCAATGGAAACAAAACTACTATTTTTATCTTTACTACCATCTTTTTCTAATTTATTATCACGATTATGTTGTTGTTCTAAATCTTTACGTAGGTTCTCCAAATCTGATTGCGTAGCCAATACGTTTTTAATGTTCAATAATTCTTGTTTTAACAGAACTATGTCCTTTAAAGGACTGGTTACATCAACGTGATCAAATGTTACGGGTGGGAGCCTATTGAGGTTCTTCGCCATAAACACTGGAAGGCTAGAAGGCTCCGTTTCTTTAAGAAATTTTATGATATTCTGAAGAAGCCTTTTGTTTTTCCCCTCCCCTTTACGTGTCACTCGTCGAGTTACAGAAGAATCTAACAGAAGCGCCTTTGCACGATCAATTTCTTCTTCCGTAAAGTTAGATTCACATATTTTTAGTAAACTGACTTCATCAATCACGTCGATTTTACACTGAATAAAACAAAGTAGCTCGTTTACTACTAAACGGCAACCCCACAGATTTGACATTTTATATTAGCGAAGCGCATGAAAAATGCACACACATCCGTACGCTAACGATATGCGATACCTTCTATAAACTTATTATCTTATAGTGCACAAGTGTATGCGCAAGCACAGGTGCACTTCTTCCCTTACTCTCGCAATCCGATGGGACGGTAAACCGACACGACCGGAGAGAGATCAGGTGCACGACCAATGGCTTTACGTGCCTTCCGAGGCACGGGGGTGCGACACCGCCAACTTCCTGACTGCGGGCAACTACTGAGAATTTCTTGACGGAAAAACTCAATAATTAATTTTTGGCCCGGTCCGGGATTCGAACCCAGGACCTCATGATCAGCAGTCGCACTACTACAACCACTATACCAACGAGGCAGTCAGGCTTTATACATAATACATACATAAACACTCACGCATGTCACTCAGAGGGGTATACAGACACTACAGATTTCCATTTAGCACGATCATGATATACCTCTCTCGCCTTTTCCACATCCATATACCTACGCATACATGCTCGGCTGTTAAGGATACTCTTAATTTGGCCCATTTTTAGTATATCGCTAATTTGGTCGACAAACTTTCGCCTAGGACATCCCTTTCCAACTTTTCCTTTCACTTCTGCAACATATATTTGCTCTGTCAGTCTTTCCTCATTCATTGTTTCTACCAAATCATTCCATACCAAACTACCGAGGTATTCCTTTCTTAATCCTGGTCACCGCATCATCTTGCAAACCACACTCTTCTTTTATCACACCGTTTCTCACCCTGTCACTCAGATTTAGCCCTAAATACTCCTTAGAAATGCGGTCGGCATTTCTACTGCATTTATTCTACTCTCGTGCTTCTTCTGCCACACCCAACTTTCACTACCATACGTAAAAGTAGGGACTAATACAGCATTTTGAATTGCTATACGTGTCTTTTTTGACACATTCTGACTTTTAACAATAGAGTGTAGAGCCCCATTTACTTTATTTCCTGCATTCACTCGTCGTTAAATATCCTTATCATATCTCCCACCCCCGCTGATTACACATACCAAATTTACGAACTCATCCACTTGCTCAATTAACTCTCCTTTTATATTGTTATTTCACATACCGTTTTGCTTTCCTCTCTTTCAAAAACCATCACTTTCGTCTTACTTGCGTTTACTTTCATTGCCCTTTCTTTTAATGACCTGTTCATTAATGTAACCATCATTTGCAACTTGGCCGCCGACGACGCAAGTATGACTTGATCATCGTTTTAAAAAAAGTCATTTGATGGTTAACTCACAGGTTAACTCACACTTTCTTAACCCGCATTCTTCAACTTTCAAATTTTCCAAACAACTGTTCATAAATAGGTTGAACAGCCACGGGGAAGCTACACAGCCCTGTCTGACACCTTTATGGATGCCAAACCAGTCCGAGTAGGCCCCGTTGATCCTAACACAAGTACTCGAGTCCCTATACAGAGACTTTAATGCCTGTATCAACCCAGCGTTCAACCTAAATGAGTTCAGCGTTTGCAATACATCCCTGTCCACTCCGTCACAAGTCTTTTCCAAGTCCATGAACGCACAAAAAACTTTTTGGTTTTTCGACTTTTCCGCAATCATGTGCATGGAAAAGACTTGATCTGTACACCCCATTCCCTTTCTAAATCCCGCTTGCACATCCCAAATTTTTTCATCAGTTTCTTTCATAACTCTTTCAATTAGTACCTTAGCATACAGTTTTCCCACAATGCTAAGAAGGCTGATACCACGATGGTTTTTACTGCTGTGACCCTTTTCCCTTATATATTGTGACTAACACGACTTTGCACCAGTTTCCCGGTTTCATAAATTAATAAGCTTTCAAAATATTCCTTCTATCTCTTTATACTCAACACTTCATCATTCAGAATACAGCCATTCTCCTCTCGTATTGCATTCGATCTAGGCTGTTTTGAATGTCCCCTGGTATTTCTTACGAGTTTCCAGAACATTTTAATATTTGTCTGGAAGTTATCTAATATTCTTCTATCATTCTTATCCGTTCTTTCTTGCTTTTTCCTTTTAACTAATTCTTTTACTCTTTTATTTAGACGTTTATACTCTGCCCTTTTTCTTTCAATCTCATTATTTATACCGCCATAATTACCAGTTTTGGTTGCTAGTAAATCTAGCCACGTTCTCTTCTTTTCTCAACTTCCATACGTACCTCATCATCTCATCATAACGCATTGTCTCTCCTTCATTTTTCTCTTACAAACACCACATACTTCGGTAGCTGCATCCCCTAAACCTTTCTCAACATTTGCCACACAATTTCCAAGTCTAACTCAATTACACACAACTCATCCAAATTACTTATTTTCTCTCTGAGTCTACATTTGTACTTGTTTTCCACATCTTTATCTTGTAACCTCTCCTTTCCTACACTAACCTAACCTTCCTAACCTTTTATACACTGTACGCAGTGGTACACACAGATGTCCGATGCCACCAACGTCTGAATAAGCCCCCAATACGGCATAAGACCAGGTAGTGTCACTGCGCTCCTCATTCTTTCATCCACAGTTATGAAATCTATCATGCTTCTATCATCACCTCTTTCCCAAGTATACATGTGAATCTTCTTATGACGAAAGAAAGTGTTCGTCTCAAAAAGATTCCTTTTCACACATACGATGAGGAGGCTTTCACCATTCTCATTAATACTTTCATCGCCAAACGTTCCCAGTATCCTTTCATAACCAAGCCCCCTCACACCAACCCTTCCATTAAAATCTCCTAACATAATAATATATGCTATATTTTATTCCAAAAGCTTGATGTTTAAAAAAAAACAAGTAATAGGTAAAATAAATGGTCTTTAACTATCTTATATCTAAATACGACGCATTAGTAGGCGAAGCCAGGTAGAATCGCTGGTTAAACTTAACAATATAATGTATTTATATGAATATTTATATGTATTATGTTTATATTTATATGTACGCGTAGGTCTGTATAATCATAATATGTACGTAGGTTTCGTCTCAATAATTGAAAGTAATGTTTAAACATCCATTGTGCGTTTTTTCCGTAATCACCTCCGACGTTATATAATTGCTCTGAGGTTGACTGGCAGAAAATACTTATAGCATTAAGTCCACCATTTGTTCTTATATGTGGTGTAAGGTTCAATAAGGAATAAATAAATAAGTGTGGCCTAACGTCAATGCCAAGGAAGAATTTAAAAACAAGAAATATCGATATTCTTTTACTCAAAAGAGGTTTTAATTTTAATTTATATGAAAAAGGATGAAGTTATAGCCTACATACTTCCCGCTTTCGGACACAGGCCTTTCATTTCTGAGAGAATTATGGAGCAATTAGTCCGCGCTGCTTCGGTGCGTGTTGGCTGTATATCATGTCTTCGAAATGCTTTGTAGCTCAAGTTTAAGAGGTTATTTATCACAATCTTAGCAGTGAAGGAAAACAACGTGGCAAAACCTTTACTTCTGAGGTACATTTTGTCACTGTATATATTTAAATTAATTAAATAATAATAAAACAAACTAGTATTCTGATGTATTTGCGACAGCATAAACTGAGTGAGGTGCGTTTGCCAAACGCGCCATAACACACGACATGAGGAACGTATTTTACTGTAATACATACCTATATACTTTTTTAAATGTTATGTTCGTCGAATTGTTGATTTCAATTTTTTTTAATTTTTTTACATTTTAGTTTATTGATGTGTCTACAAATATCATAATTTTAGTGTGTAATGATGTTTCTTTCTTTCTTCTACTTATGAGGTATAATCAGTCACTGTACATTTTTGAATGAATAAAATAATAATGAAACGAAGTAAAACTAAACTTTCTCAGGTTGTGTAGGATTATCGTCCCATCGGTATGTAAGAGTGAGGGTAGAGAGTTCACCTGTGTTTACGCATACACTTGGGCGGTATACTGCACTGTACCTGTACTGCGCAGATGGCCATGACGAATGTGCAGCTCAGGTAGGAATCGTTTGCTGGTGGGAATCCCTCCGAAACCGTTTATGGTTTTTATGATAACATTTTGTAACCTTAAATAAGATATAATTAAAAAAGTCGTTGGCTTTGTCATTGATGTAAATTGGTTCTATTGTGTAAATGTTTCAATGCTGATATATTTATAACACAATAGAACAAAATTAAATGTTAAACGTAAAAATTACTTAAAAAAGGTAAAGTCAACTTCAAATAAATAAAAAGAATAAAACAATATTAATTTCTGAATCGGTGCTAAGAATTATTGTAAAGAATATTTAAAGAAATTATTATTATTACTTTTAGTTGTTTGAAGTTATCCTTTAATTTTTATTTAAAAGTTATTTTATCCTTTTCTATGGGCTTATGAATATCACAACATCAATGTCGCCTAAATAGTTCCATTAAAAACTTTATCCCCTATTTTGACATCCTTAGGAGTCTAACATTTTCTCCAATAACCCGTAAAAATCCACTGCTGGATACGGGCCGCTCCCGTTTTAGATAGGATTTCTTATTTAGGCAAATGCTGATTGATTATGTCATCCAAACTCCAAATTCACCATTAGGTGAACTTTGTGATAGGATAGACGCTTGCAGTAACCACGGTTCACGTCACCGGTCTGAGTATTTTACCTCCGATTTAAGCGAGATGGTATGCCGCTAGATATCGGGTACCAAGATATTTCCAGCACACTTCATCTGTAAAGTCGCCTTTTACGATCCCAACACATGGAAAATAGTAAAACTGTTATTGTAGGTAAACTAAACAAAATCGCTGCGCATTCAATGAATGGTACATAATCATCAAACTTTTTTCTTTTTCTTCTTTTTTTCTTTAGTTTTACAGTAAGCATTACTCTCAGATAAGGATTTTATTCTCCATAGTAAAGGTAGTTTACAAACATAAACGGCACAAGGACAAAAATCCGAACCCGGAACAATTATTTGTAGGTCATAAAAATATTTCTTCCGTGCGAGATTCCAACACGCTGCCACCAACTCCGCAACTCATTAGTACTGCGTCACGGTGCCGTCAAACATGCAGTTTCCTTACAAAGAAGGAAAGAAACACTTATGTGCAAAGACGCCACATAATTCGGCACTTATATTTAAGTATTTTTAAATACATGATTAAAACTACTTTTACGGATTTTATCGCGTTTATTTTTACTTTTTATTTACTCTTATTTTTAATTCCCGACGTTTCGGGCGCTTTCCAGCACCCATGGTCACGGGGGACTGAGATGACTGACGTCCCGATGTCATTGTTAAACCCGGAGTACCTTCAGCTTTTTTATTGTTTATGGTCCGATCTATGCAAAATGAACTGACTATGTCCTGAGGTCTTGCAGTGGTATGCTTGGGTTTAGTTTTAATTTTATTGATTATAGGATCCCAAGTAGGTGGTAGTACCCAGCCTCCTTCTCTATTGAAATTAGGATGTTTTTTAATTTCAATAGCCTCACGTATTATCCTTGGTAGGAATCGGTGTTCTTTCGCGAGGATTTGTGGTCTATCAAATCTGATGTAATGGTTGGGTACGTCTAGGATATGATCACAAACTGCAGACTTCCCGGAACGTTGATGCTTCACATCAGCTATATGTTCTTTTACGCGGGTCCTAATTGATCTTTTTGTTTGTCCTATATAAGAGAGACCACATTCACAATCAAGCTTGTACACTCCTGCATCTTGTAGAGGAATATGACACTTGACGGATGGTAGGAACTGACTAATCTTCTTCGGCGGCTTGTAGAATGTTCTAATAGAAGCTCGCTTCAAGATATAGCCAATCTTGTCTGTGACACCTCTGACATATGGTAGTACAGCAGGCACACGCTCGACTGTGGCCGGCTTCACTCGGTCACTGTGACGTAGGCGCGGGACCCGAAGCTTGTTGTCGTGCAGAACTTGTTTGACGTGCTGAAGCTCGGCGGCCAGGTGTTTGCTGTCACAGATCCCTCGTGCTCTCTGTAACAAAGATTTGCCCACGGTAGCTAACTGTGAAGGATGGTGGTGAGATTCACCGTTTAAATATCGGTTTGTATGGGTCCTTTTCCTATACACAGTGTGACCAATGGTGTTATTAGGATTTCGGATGACTAACACATCTAGGAAAGGTAAGGAATTATTTGCCTCTAACTCCATAGTAAATTGAATTTTAGAGTTTATGGAATTAAGATGTTCTAAAAATGCAGTTACTTTGTCTGATGGTAAAATTGTGAAAGTATCGTCTACCGATATTTAAACGGTGAATCTCTCTAATTTCTCTCTCTAAATTCTCTCTAATTCCTACACAGTGAGGCTATTGAAATTAAAAAAACATCCTAATTTCAATAGAGAAGGAGGCTGGGTACTACCACCTACTTGGGATCCTATAATCAATAAAATTAAAACTAAACCCAAGCATACCACTGCAAGACCTCAGGACATAGTCAGTTCATTTTGCATAGATCGGACCATAAACAATAATTAAAAAAGCTGAAGGTACTCCGGGTTTAACAATGACATCGGGACGTCAGTCATCTCAGTCCCCCGTGACCATGGGTGCTGGAAAGCACCCGAAACGTCGGGAATTAAAAATAAGAGTAAATAAAAAGTAAAAATAAACGCGATAAAATCCGTAAAAGTAGTTTTAATCATGTATAGTGTTCGCGTAAATATAAGAAATCATTATTTTTAAATACGTCAAACACTATAGGTATTATATATATATATATATATATTTATATATATATATATATAACTATGGGTATATTACGACTATTAAATTAATTACGACCTAAAATTGATGCGACGTGTATTTCGTAAGCACATAATTAGCAAAATGATCTTACGACTTATAAACCTGTTTTATTAGAGAGGAAGCAAACAAGCATACAGCTCACCTGATGGTAAGTGATCACCGCCGCCCATGAACATCTCCAACGCCAGAATTATTGCAGGTGCGTTTTTAAGACATTAAAAAAGGTTAATGCTATTTTGTTAAAGGTTCCCAAGTTCTTCATGAGTTTTTCCTTAGGTCATCTCATACTATGAACTCCAAATTGAAAGCTGACCCTGGAGCTACAGTTGTACTAACCTAATAATATTTAACATTCCATGCGTGTCGAAAGATACGACAGAGGGAAACTGAAAAAGGAGATGGGAAGCAGTATTTTCCTGATAACAGCTAGAAAAATTAAAATGATCTAGGACAGCAAGTATTTTCCTACGAAGCTATCAATGGATGAGGCCAATTTGCAGCAGTGAAGTGTTAAAGGCAATAGTAAATAATTAAATAAAATTAATGAGTCAAAGTACCCACTAATTTTAATGTAAATAATTGTTTCTTTTTTAGTGGGATATTTAAGAAGGGTTAGCAAAAAACCACCAATTTTCCTGATAAATATATATTCAAAATTATAAAAAAAAAACTACAGTTGCCAATCACCTGCCAAGCGTAGCAACTATGGCAAAATGCCCCTGTGAGATGATATATTACGGAGAGGCTTCATTTAATAGTGGACTATAAGCAGTAATGTAAATCCGACTTTTTATATTGACTTTTCAATTGTCTTTTCGAACAAGGTCGGCCCACTTTTTGGAGACATTAATTTGGAGTGTCGCTGTGCTTCATTAACAAGATTAAATCGTTTACCGTCTCTTTCTCTGCAATAATGAAAAGGTACGACAGTTACCTCACGGGCGACTTCGTTACGGTCATAATCATATTACAGTATTGATCCAAACACAATTTATTGTCCATGATTGTTGTCATGTGCTTAGGTGGGTGATTATTTTCCAAATCATGGTGACGATGATTATCCACAGCACAGAAGACGATCTCCGGTTGACGGTGGATTTAAACTCATATTAAAAGACATTGAAGTAGAGAATATGTGGATGGTCCCCTATAATAAAGTTCTGTCACGGAAATTTAAGGCAAATATTAATGTAGAATTTTGCAATTCTGTTAAATCGATAAAGTACATTTGTAAGTATGTAGATTAACAAGGGCAGTGATCAGGCGGCTTTCGTGATAAAAAACAAAAAATTGAAGTCAAATTATATAAGATGGGAATTTATTTGAATAGTTCGGTGGCAGTTTGGAGGATTTTAGGGTTTTCTATACATGATAGGTTTCCCGCAATCATAAACTTAGCTATCCACTAAGCCTATTTTAATTCCGACAAAGCTAATAGCCCACCAAAGACGACACTATTAGTATGTTTTCACTTACGTCAAACAGATGATTTTTCTAAAACCCTTCTATATGCGGGAGTGTCTTCATATTTTGTATGTAAAAATAATAAATTTATGAGAAGGAAAAGAGAGAAACCCGTAGATGACTGGACAGGAATAATGAAAGAACTCGCTCTATGTAGATGTACACGGTTAACCCGAATAACCCGAGTGTTACCATCTTCGCTTATTTTTGCAGGAAGTTAGGGGTCTATTATCCTTCGATGACTTGAAGACTGTCAACGGTATCTCCCAAGCAACTTTTTAATTAGTTTGCATGAAACTTCGCTTGCCAGAGGACGACAAACACTGAGATTCTGTCCTAGAGGAAGCAGTTTTATGCGAGCCGCCATTTAAAATGCGTGAATTTTTTTCTATAATGCTTGCATTCTGTCAGATTACAGACACACTAAGTCTTTGGGTAAGATACAGGAATAGCCTATTATGACTACAAACGACAAGTGTAAAGGCTTTCTGCCATTGTAGATAAACATTCAGCAGAAGAAATCTACAATAAATGTCTGGTCACACTAGGAGAAGCTCTATAGCATTAGGAAGACAAAGCCTACAGCAGTACGGGTTGTCTCAGCATCAAAGGTCTGAAAGCTTACACAATAACTGGGACTAACTGAACGAAACAGGTTACGATGTCATTTCCTTATCAGAACGTGTGTCAAGTAGTGAAGGCTCTCTAACCAATGAACCAAAAAATATCTATTATAAAATACTTTCCAGTTTCAATGTAGTTGTAGGTGATATATTTTTATTTGATGCTCCTGGTGAAACAGGCAAGACGTCTCTATTAAATTTACTGTTGGTCAAAGTGAAAAGCAATCGTGATATCGGAGTCGCATCGTCTGAAAATGAAATTTATTTTATTTTCATGTTGATTGAACTTATATATATTGTCATATTTTATAAGTTATTCAAACATTTTAACATAATGATTTACAAGTTATAACAAAATTAATAAGGATTTCTTGAATTTACATTAATTGTCACAATTAACACTACACATTAAATAAAACTATATTTACGGATCTTATCACGGACTGCATCTCAATTACAACTAGGAAGCTTGAAGACAACAACATGCCTGCTGAATATGAAGTATTACTCAAATACTCTCTCACATCTGGCTATCTATTGTGGAAAGAAGATTTCTACACGCAAGTAGATGGTGTGGCGATGAGCTCACCTGTGTCTTCTAAAATAGCCGACATATTTATGGCTGACTTTGAGGAGGAAGCGCTTCTTACTACTCCTGTAAATCCAAGATTCTACAAGCGGTACGTAGACGACTTTCAGAATTTTACCATCTAACAAAGTAATTGCATTTTTAGATCACCTTAACTCTATAAACTCCAAAATATAATTCATAATGGAGTTAGAGGGAAATAATACTTTAGCTTTCTTAGATGTTGTAGTCATCCGAAATCTTGATAACACTATTGGTCACACTGTGTATAGAAAAAATACCAATACCAACCGATACTTAAATGGTGAATCTCGCCATCATCCTTCACAGTTAGCTACCTTGGGTAAATCTTTGTTTCAGAGAGCACGAAGGATCTGTGATGGAAAATATCTGGCCGCCGAACTTCAGCACGTCAAGCAAGTATTGCAAGACAACAAGCTTCGGGTCCCGCGCCTACGTCACAGTGACCGAGTGAAGCCGGCCACAGTTGAGCGTGTGCCTACTGTACTACCGTATGTCAGAGGAGTCACAGACAAGGTTGGCTACATCTTGAAGCGAGCTTCCATTAAAACACTACAAGCCGCTGAAAAAGATTAGTAAATTTTTACCATACGTCAAGAGTAATATCCCTCTACGAGATGTAGGAGTGTACAAGTTAGTTTTTTATTGTGGTCTCTTTTACATATGCCAAACAAGAAGATCCATAAAAACCCGCGTGAAAGAACATATAGCTGACGTGAAGCACCAACGCTCTGGGAAGTCTGCAGTCTGTAAACATGTTCAAGAAATTCCCCACCATTACAACAGATTTGATAAACCACAAATCCTCGCAAAAGAACACCGATTCCTGCCAAGGATGATACGCGAGGCTTTTGAAATTAAAAAAACATCCTTACTTCAATAGAGAAGATGGATGGGTGCTACCATCCGCTTGGGATCTTATAATTATCAAAATTAAACCCAAGCCCAAGAATACCACTGCAAAACTTCAAGATACTGATACTCGTTCTGCGTAGATCGCACCGAAAATTAAAATGAAGGTAGCTGGGCTAAATTTGACATTGGGACGTCAAACATCTCAGTGACCATGGGTGTTGTAAAGCACCCGAAACGTCGAGAGTTAAAAAAATAAGTTAAAGTAGTTAATTAAACGCGATAAAATCCGTAAGTATAGTTTTATTCAAAATTAATAACGTAAAAAATAATTAAAAATCCTATTGGAACTGTTTTCTTCTACGCGGATGAAGTCACGTGCAAAAGCTAGTTTATTAATAAAAATAGTTTACTAAAAGCAATGTAAATACGCAATGTAACGTAGTTTGTCTCAGTAGCATCAATGCGAATTACAACCCCAAGAGGGATAAAGAAGGCTTTAAAAATAAAACATATAAATTTATTAATTAAACTGCGTTACAATATGAGTTATAACTTAGGTCTGATTGTCTGAGCTCACTATATCCTTGTATGCTGCGTTATCTAAGTAAAGTTAAGCTGATTGTCTACGTTGTAGGGTGTACGTTACATGCGTTACCTAAAAAGGATTTTCAAAATCTTTGACCTCTATTAGTAAAGGGGATTTCGAATACACGCAATATTGCGTTGTCTTCTTTTAATGAATTCAAATTAGAGGACAAGATCAATTTTTTGATCTAAAATAGAGGATGTCCTTTAAAATGAAGGAATTTAATAAACTCCAGCTGCAACATTTGGCAGGCGAGTTGATATTCGCAGTGGTTTTACTATTTATTATTTAAGAGGAAGATGTTGCTCTCCATCTGTTTCAGTATTCTTTTGTCACCGATTTCGACACGTAAACAGGATAATATAAGATAACGGATTTACTCACGCCGACGCTACATGGCGATGGTAGATTCAAAAAGACGGAGAAGTATGGTTAGGTTAAAATTACATTTCTAAATATTGCGCTATAAATATTGCGCTCAATCCAGGCAGCCATAAATTTTGATTTATGTCTGCCTTTTTACCCTTGTGTACTCACTTAAGTTGATTTCGTATCTACAATGTATTACATTTAGATATTAAACAAACTTAAATGAGCTTTAACAATTTAAATTTGACATAGGAACATCGTGGAGCTGCTATAATGTGGGAGAGCAATTTACAATGGTCAAACAAATTAATTTAAATACCGCTTTAACAAGATGACTTGAAAATTATGTTGATAAACCGAAGCGTGGTTAATTAAGATAACAAATAAATGAAAAGTTCCTATTATGCAGTTAATGCTCGTTCAATCGAAAGTACCTTTTATCTGGTAACGTGGCACTCCATCATAGTGGTGGACATATTTGCATTTGGATTCTAAACTGAGGAAAGATATGGATTCTCTGGGCCGAAGTATTCACGTATTTAAATGTAGTATATTAGGTTTTATACGTGGAAGAGCCATGCTGAGGCTCTAAATTACGGTTTTAGCACGTATGGGTCGGCTCGTTCGGGGTAGGACCATGCTCTCAGAGGATATCAATAGCAGCTTAATGTGTTTCATGTGTTGAGTATAGAGAGAGTCGGAGACCTTTTACACTTGAGACGAAGCTTTTTATCTTAGTCCTCAGGGGTGACAACGCATCTTCAAAATACTGAAATTACTACTTTATGTTACGCTCACTGTTTTTATACTACGCTGTTACTTACTATGTAGCTACGCAGATCTTCGTTATGTCTTTTGGTTTCTTTGAGTTTTTTCTTGTCGTGCAGCGAAGGAAAAGGAATCTTAGCACATACAACCTTATGAGCGTGATGAAAATGCTTTTCCCACTTTTATATTTGAGTAACTACGTTTTTAAACTATTTAAAATTTTTATCATCTTTTCTATGTACACAGTCCAACTGATGGTAAGTAAATGCAGTAGCCTTTAGACATGTACATCTATTCTCTACTAAAAATCAAAATGCAACTGCTTGTTACTGCTGAGGACTAAGGTGAAATGCCTTTTTACTGGTAAAAAGGGTTACCGATTCTTATCACTTACCATATCTAAACACAGCAGCATTATGGTACTTGTTCTTTGCGGGAGTGTTCCTTCAACTTAAGTGAAATATTCTTGTAAAATACTCTGTGACAGACAAACGCCTAAACGATTCTACAAGTGTCTTTCTTGCTAAATTTTGCTCAGAATACAAAGGATGTTATCGTGAAACAGCAATGTGACGTTACTGGGTTGTATATGACGGTTGTGCGGAAACCCGATGTCGGTTAAAGTATACTATAAAGGCACTTTAAGCCATAGGCTAGTTTTGTGGCAACTTATAGCTGCAATCGTATAGCCGTCGAGTGGTCGTCTGTATTGCGCAACGAATTGCAACTCTTGCGGCAATCTGATGATATATTTAATTTCATGATATTGCAGATAAAGTTTGATGTAGCTGCACTCCATTCGATGTCTAGTCGACTAGATTATATATAAGTGATTTAACTAAAAGTTGCTCACGATTTTGAACTTAATTTAAGAGTGTTACATTCTATTATAATTTTTTTAAATATTATGCATTTGTAGGCCGTATAAATACTTGTTTTTTCTGGAACTCAAATCCGCGGCCCTCAGCGCCACAATTCGATTTTAAGCTACTGTACCACAGAGCGGTCGGAGCTGAAATGTAGCAACATTGTAGGAATACACTGTGGAGGTTTTGCCCAATAACATTGGTATCACAATATTAGGTACTAAGCTATAAGGCCTCAGTAAGATTTCCAGCAGGTTCAAGTTTTATTGGCCCTTTTTGTATGTGGATGTTTTATTTTGGTATTTTAAGGGAAAAAAATTCTTAGCTCAGCGATTACGATATATTTTTCTTACAACAGAAGTATACAGAGGCTATGTATATTTACGAATAACTACTGGACAAATTAATTTTAGTGTTTAAAATATGAAATTGCCGTTAATGTATGGAAAATTTCAATACTTTTTCTACGATGAAATACATAATATGTTTTTGATACTTTAACAGTTTTATAGAATTTTGAGAGAGTTTAAACAATGAAAAAAAAATACTGAAATATGTACAATATTATACAAGACTACTAACACATACCACGCCAACATAATTAAAACTTTCACCGTATAATACGAAACCTGACACGTTACTCGTAGTTTTGCTGAGACCTTTGAAGCAAGGCTTCATGTAAAATTCATACTCTACTTACCGCTGAATATCGATTGAATCTATATGCAACTGTAGTTGTCGTATAAGTGAGCCATATTTTAAGAAATCGCAATAGAATAGAAATAGAAATAGAAACTTTTTTATTCAATGTAGATTATAAAAATACTTATTGAAAGTCACTTTTTTTAATTTACCACTGGTTCGCAAAAAAAACCTCTGTCCTGGGAAGAACCAGCAAGAAACCCAGCGGGACTATTTTTTTTAATAATAGCTTACAATCATGTTTACAATCAACAACACAAGACAAATTAGAAATAGCTTGGTAGCGATCACCCTTCCCAGGGGTTATTATCATCTATAAACACGTATAAACAAACTTGATTCATTTTTTCATCAAAAAACTTAAGTTTCCTAGGTTTTGTTTTCTATTCCTTATATTTTTTTATTATTATCTGTATTCTTAGTAATATTATAAATTTAAGTGTGTTTGTTGGTCTCCTCTTTAAATCAGTAACGGAGTTACAAATCGACAAGAGTTTTTGCATAGGATATTATGGTTTATTTGCTTGAGAGTGCTAAAAGCTACTATTTATCCCGATAATATACGTGGCTGTGGTATTGACCTAAAGTGTGATAGTAAATGGATTTCAATTACATTAAATATGAAAGTGTTTGAGGTCTTGCAATAATATAAAGGATACTTTTTATCTCAGAGAAATATGCGGTGAGTTTCAAAACGACGTGAATTTCCGAACACCTTACGTACAAATTTGCAGACAAGAGATTTTTATACATACCAAATAATGGCAACAAATAGGCAAACAGTCCACTTGGGTAAGTGAACGTTGTGGCTATAGATACCTACAAATCAGTCCTTGATAAAGAATCAATATGCAAATGCGTTGTAAGCCCTAAAGACTTATATAGAATGCCTCATTACAAAATACAACAGCGATAGAATGCTTTTTCACGCCGGTATTTCATAAGAGCATGGTCGTACTCTCCAGAAAAGCCTACCTAATGGTGCTACAACCATAAAATAGCTACAGCGTGGCTCCACCAGATTAAAAATATAAGGAAAATGTTAATCCCGCATAAGGATTTTCTCCTCTATCCTAACATACAAATAATTAATAGAAAAAAGATCTGGATCCAGAATTATTATAATAACGCAATATTTCCGTAAGATTTCCTTGAATTTGTAGCTAGGCAAGTCACAACTTGAGATCACTGCTAAGACCCTCTAGACTATTTTTTTTTTAAAGTTCTTCATCTTTTTGCATTGAGTAGCTTGGCGGCGGGCACTTTCACAGACTGTATACGTTCCACAGCTGTTCGGCAAGGAAGTGTTCACCACGCAGATCATGGGTACGTTTAGACAGACTTTATATATCTTCGAAATATTTTTTTAAACTTCTTAGTAATGCAGGTTTCCTCGTGTTGCTTTCTTTCACCACCAAGCACATAGTAAACCAGAATTTTAAATTGCAATTAAAACTTTTATTGATGCTGGCGAAGATTTTACCAAGATTGCTCGCGTACTGTGAAATTTATAGCTGCGGCTTCCCTCGCATGAAATTAATACTTTCGTTTTGATAATTGACGTAAAATCTCTCTCTCTCTCTCTCTCTCTCTCTATAAATATATTATATATATATATATATATATATATATATATATATATATATATATATATATATATATATATATATATATATATATATATGGGAGAGATTTTACGTCAATTATCAAAACGAAAGTATAAATTAATACTTTCGTTTTGATAATTGACGTAAATCTCTCTCTCTCTATAAATATATATATATATATATATATATATATATATATATATACATAGAGAGAGAGAGAGAGAGAAATTTTACGTCAGTTATCAAAACGAAAGTATTAATTTCATGCGAGGGAAGCCGCAGCTATAAATTTCACAGTACGCGAGCAATCTTGGTAAAATCTTCGCCAGCATCAATAAAAGTTTTAATTGCAATTTAAAATTCTGGTTTAAATATATATATATATATATATATATATATATATATATATATATATATATATATATATATATATAATGTAAGATACCACCGACTGACAACTGACTGATTCATCATTAGATCTCTACAAATATACACCCGATTGACTTGACATTTTGTATAGTTACTAATTTCGCAATTTGGACGCTCACTAAGAACGAATTTTACGAAAGTCCAATAAAAAAAAATCTTCATATTTTACGTCAAGTTTCTGCAATAAAATATTATCATGCATCCAGCAAAGCCAGCGGGTTTCAATTGGTACTCATATAGTCTGTCACTCAGACAGAATAAACAAATAGATTGCCCAACTCTCGACTCCACCAAATCAGTAATTCATTTTTGGGCCGATGTATATTCTTTTACAACAAATCCCAAAAAATATACAGAATTTGACATACACAAAGTTCTTGCTGGAACTTCCCAGAACAGAGGTTTTTTTTGCGAACGAGTGGTATATGAAAAAAAAGTGATTTTCAACAAGTATTATTTACAATCCATATTGAATAAAAAAGTTTCTGTTTCTGTTACCAAAAACTTTTTAAATAATCTTGTTGCTTAAGAAAAACTCAAGTATTTTATTTATTAAATTTACATTAAGCTCATTTTTATAATATAAATTATAGTAATAATATAAGAAATTTTATGATAATAATCCCTGTACACTTTTGTCCGCCGCGTGCGCTGCCCTACCTTTCATCAGATTGCGGTAAAACTTCGTCAACATATTGCTTGCACTTTCGCGGAGGTTATATGTATAGTTGGACCCGGTTGGTGGCGCTGCCTTAGAACTCAGATATCACCCGTGCGAAGCCACGGCATATCGCTAGTAAAATGTATAAAAATTAATATGTTCGTATTTTAAGTAATGCCTATTGATTACACTTGCGTGAAGGTTATAGGCATAGTAGGTACAATCAACTTAATAATACACACGCACACGCACACACACACACACAACACACACACACCCCCCCACCACACACACATATAAATAACTACTCAAAATTGAAATCTATATTTCCACAATTATTTTTTCTTTAGCAGCAATGCGCCGGGTACCAGCTTGCACCCTATAAAATTCCAATGCTAAACATTGGGATCATCCATAGATCACCTAATATCTAATTAATTATGTCTTAATCACTCAGAGAGAGTTTCAATCGTTAAGAGTCTGTTTCAATCTATATTTTTTTAGGTTCGTCTTTGTGGAGAGCATCTTGAATGAACTGACTTGAAGTATTTATTCCCATCTGGCAATAAAAGGAAAATTGTTTACACATCCCTGTCGAAAATAAACAAATCGAGTTTTCATCACTTAATTTATTGAAAGCAAGAAAGATAAAGAATAAAGAAAACTTTAGTTAGTTTTATTTGCCACGTTCTTTTACTTATTGATATACTTAGAATAAAATGACTATGAACTAAATCATATGTATTGACAGGAATATCATTATATATCTAATTCTTCTGTCCGTGATTGTATTTTTAGTGAGTGATGTGATTGAACTCCTCCTAAACGACTAGACCGATTTTGATTAACATTGGATTTGGATTGGACCAGGTAGGTGGCGCTGCTGTCGAGATCCAGAAATTACCCGTGAGAAGCCAGGGGGGCGGGAATGCTAGAATTATTTAAAATTAAAACTAAGTAATTGGTCAAATTAATTTTAATAAATTAACTTTCTGTGGGACATTCCAAACGGATAGGTTTTAAAATGAACATGGAGACAACAGAAAGATAATGTGTTATATCTTACCTTTGCGGGTAGTTGAGGTCGATGGATGCAAGTGGCTCAGCATCGTGTTTTGTGGCGTTTCTTGAGGGAGGCCTATGTTCATCAGAGGACTTGTGAAGAGCTGTAATATTGATGAATGAAGACTTTTTATGCTACTTCACCGTGTAATGGTGGTGTAAGAATATCCACAACCCCATATCGTTTCTCGAGTGTGTGTTTAGAGGCGACAGGGGATAGTAAAGCTATGAGACAATTTACGGTGGACGCGTGTGCTATATTTATTTTTTTATAGGAGAGGGGGCAAACGTGCATACGGCTCACCTGATGGTAGGTGATTACCGCTGCCCATGAACAACTGCATCCACATGAGGGGAATTGCAGATGCGTAAAAAATAAATAATTAAGTTACTAGTTATTTCTTTTTTGAGATTATTCGTCAAAAAATCATAACTAAATATGTTTAATGGTTGGAGTATTCTGGCTTGAGGGCACGAAGAAGTATCATAACAAGCACAAAAAATAATACGGTTGACCCTACAGGCCATTCCTGCAACTTCCCGCTAATTTCAAATGTGGAGCGCTACAAAGTTCACCTGATAAAACATTTTTGAGCTCAAAGAGCTCGAGGAGCCTAATTTTTTCAAAAATTTAATTTTAGAGGTTTCTAAAAATCTACCAAGTCGAATAATTGATTCAAATTCGCATTAAGTCTAATGGAAACAAAACTCTTTTGAATGCCGTAAACTTTTTCCATAGTCACTTATAAACAAGAAGTAAAAAGAAGCCATTAAAACTTTTGAATAAAACGAATATAATTTATTTTACCTCTTTTAATTTAAAGCGAATATGCTAAACGCATAATTAACCCTTGCGCTGTCCTGTGCACTACATATAGTTCAATGCTATTGTCTTACTATAGTGTCTGAAAACCGGATAATGAAAGTCCTAAACGCAATAAAATCTGTGAAATTATTATTATTCAATGTGTAGTAATAGTGTAAATATAATAAATCATTAAACAAAATAAAACTATTTTCAGCAGTGGAATAGTGATTGAACAGTAATGACAATACTACTGTTACGCGCTAAAGTCGACGATACACTAGCGCCATCTAGTGTCAGGAACGAGAGCGAGGGGAGCTTTGCAGTGAATGACATCACAACCGACAGCGCCATCCGAAGAAACTAAGTTTCTAGAAAATCTATACTCGGACTCTCGGTACCTTACGCGTGTTTGCTTGAACATTCTGGATATTTGCTAATTTAAATAAGTAGGCGCTGCAAGGTGCGATCGAGGCAGTGTTGATTTGGGCGAAACAAGCGAAGTTTCGGGCGGAATTAAGTGAATTAGTGTGTTTAATTATTAGTGTTTTAACTTTCATTTGTGTAAAGTAAATTAAAGTGTTAATTTAGGTAATTTTATCGGCAATTTTTATTGTCACGAACCTCAAGCTCTTAACAATTGGTGTCAGAAGTGGGATAAAATCATGCCGATTTTACCTAAGGAGGAAACGGAGGGTGTCCGTACCCGCAGTCAACGCCAGCAGGAGACGGACCAAGAAGATTTGGTGGTGCAACGCCGCAGACTTCGGAGGGCCAGCCACCGGCTGCAGGCCCGTCAGTAGCCCCTACATCTGCAGCACCTGACTTAGGTGCTCTGATGGTGAAGCTGCAGGAGCAGGCTCGCAGACAGGAGGAGCAGGCCCGCCGACAAGAGGAACAGGCCCGTCGGTTGGAAGAGCAGATGCTTCTCATGAAGGACCTTCACGCTACCTTTGGGAAAGAGATAAAGGAAGTGAAGGATAGGGTTGCTCAGCATGACAACCGCCTGTCGGAAGCTGAAACCCAAATCGCGAAAGCTGAAACCCGAATCGACCAAGTGAACAATCGGGTTGACAACGTAATGGCTGACATGAAGAAATCACTGGACGAACTCAAACTTGGAGATGGAGCTACAGCTCCCGTAGTAGCTACAACACCTTCGCTACGTGGGTTCAAGGTGCCACCGTTCGACGGTACCTCTTCCTGGTCGGCCTACAAAATCCAGTTCGAGGCCGTCATGGAGGCGAACGGCTGGAATAAAAGCCAAGCCATGACTGCACTCACCCTAGGCCTGCGCGACCAAGCCTTAACTGTGTTGGAAGCTCTCGGTAAGAAAGTGACCTATGAGCAGCTTCTTGAGGCCTTGGAAGCGAGATATGGCGACGCTCATCTGGAACACGTCTTTCGCGCGCAGCTTAAAGATCGCGTGCAGCGCAGCAACGAAAACCTGCAGCAGTGGGCCCTTGAGGTGGAGAAGACGGTTCGAAAAGCATACCAGTCTGTACCTGCGCTCATTGAAGGGAACCTGGTTCAGACATTCATCGACGGCATCCGCGACCTTGAAGTCAGAGCTGCTGTGAGACTCGGGCACCACGACACGCTTAAGAACGCCTTGGCCCATGCACTGGAGGTGGAAGCCGTGCGGCAGGATCATCGTTCCCATCGCATCAGGGAGGTTGCAGCAGCTACAGTTCGCGACCGCAACAGAGGATACAGCCCTAGGTGCTATGGCTGTGGGGGAAAAGGGCCATCTTCGATCCAGCTGCCCTAAACGAACCGTGGAAAGGAGAGTTGATCGATCTCGAGAGGGTAGTGCAGCTAACGGCACTGCCTGGCGGCGACAGGATCATCGTTCACCTCACGCTAAGGAGGTTACAGCAGTTACGGTTCGCGACCACAATAAAAGATACAGCCCTAGGTGCTATGGCTGTGGGGAAAGGGGCCATCTTCGGTCCAGCTGCCCTAAGCACACCCTAGGAAGGGAAGGTGAACGGTCTCAGAAAGGAAGTGCGGCTAACAGCACCGCCCAGCAGCAGCAGGAATACGACTTTACTAGCAGACACTGCAGCGGGAAATCTCACGGCAACGCAGATGCATTGTCAAGAAGACCTTGTCCTGAAGATTGCAACCATTGTAGTAGGCAAGAGAGTAAGGAGGTGGTATCCGTGAGGATGCTCAGGACGGACCACCTCAGCAACGAATGGAAGGACAACCTACGACATGCACAGCAGGAAGATCCGGACATCAAGCCGATTCTGGGATGGATGAAGGCCCGTGCTACCAAGCCTAAGTGGAGGGACGTCTCAGCGATGAGTTCAACCACGAAAAGCTATTGGGCCCAATGGGACAGCTTGCTGATTCAGGATGGAGTCCTGTGCCGTAAATGGGACAATGGTCGAAGAGACAGCTGTCGTTTGCAAATGGTTGTCCCTAAAGCTAAAGTGCCGAATGTTCTACAGTTGTGCCATAATGGTCGTTCAAGAGTCCATCTGGGAGTCTACTGAAGGTCCGAGAACAGTTTTACTGGGTCCATTATCGTGACGATGTCGAGGATTGGTGTCGTACATGTACAAGTTGTGCGGCCGTGCGGGGACCCCGGACACGTAGTAGAGGAGCACCGAAATTGTACAATGTTGGTGCACCACGGGATAGGACAGCCCTTGACATTGCGGAGCCGTTACAGAAAGGCGCAAGAGGGACTCCTAAGATCGTCCATGTGAATCGCCTGGCGCGTTATTATGGGGCCGATAATGCTCGGGACGAGCATGTCTTAGGAGGGGGCAGTGTTACGCGCTAAAGTCGACGATACACTAGCGCCATCTAGTGTCAGGAACGAGAGTGAGGGGAGCTTTGCAGTGAATGACATCACAACCGACAGCGCCATCCGAAGAAACTAAGTTTCTAGAAAATCTATACTCGGACTCTCGGTACCTTACGCGTGTTTGCTTGAACATTCTGGATATTTGCTAATTTAAATAAGTAGGCGCTGCAAGGTGCGATCGAGGCAGTGTTGATTTGGGCGAAACAAGCGAAGTTTCGGGCGGAATTAAGTGAATTAGTGTGTTTAATTATTAGTGTTTTAACTTTAATTTGTGTAAAGTAAATTAAAGTGTTAATTTAGGTAATTTTATCGGCAATTTTTATTGTCACGAACCTCAAGCTCGTAACACTACTTATGAAGATTATATAGAGTTTTAAATCAATAACATGGTCTGCTTAGTAATAGTAACTGAATGATCATTTTTATTTGTTGTAGTTCCTGAAATATTCTCATAATACATCGAGTAATATGTCTCCTAAGTGATGCAGCTGCATTTTGTCATTTAGGGCCAATTTATAAATTTTCGAATAACAGTTTTTTATAGAATAAAATACAACATAAACGAAATAATGACAATAGTTGTTGGACTGTTATAGTTTAATTGTTTCACTTTTATAATCAGCCAAGTTATAGTTTAGACTAACGAAAAACCGACCAAAACTGTTGAAATAAACCTAGACTTATATAATAACTGGGACAATGTTTTATATGGGCTCTTAAAAGCGATTAACGTAGATTTTATTTACGATGAGCTATTGAGGTATCTATATTTGCTTAGCTTAAATGGGATTAGGTACGCTAATTATGTTTGTATAAACCTTATAAATTACGATTGATTTTCTTAAGCTGTTAACTTCGTTTATTAATAATATGATTACTGATGTATTAATGATAATGATAAATTTATACATAGAAATAATAAATAAATAAAAAATATCAAATTTAAAAAAGTTTTTGGTTTGACCCGGAATTCGAACCCTGGAACTCATGGTCAGCAGTCGCACTATTACAACCATAAGACCAATGCCACAGTCTTGATAAGTAATGTTTATGAACACACAATGCTTATATTGACAGTAAAAAGTTCCATACTGTAACTTTTTAGGGTAGAGCTATGATGCAACTGTATTATGCTTGGAGCACTAATGGGTTGTCTTGACCCAGGCAGGACCACGCTTTCACAAAATACCAGTGTTAACTAAGAGCTGTTGCTGTGTTTTGTATGGTTAATGCAGAGAAAGATCAAGCTTCGAGTCCCGCGCCTACGTCACAGTGAACGAGTGAAGCCGGCCACAGTCGAGCGTGTACCTGCTGTACTGCCATATGTTAGAGGAGTCACTGACAAGATTGGCTGCATCTTGAAGCGCGCTTCCATCAAAACATACTTCAAGCCGCTGAAGAAGATTGGTCAGTTTTTACCATCGGTCAAGTGTAATGTCCCTCTGCAAGATGCAGGAGTGTACAAGCTTGATTGTGAATGTGGTCTCTCCTACATAGGACAAACTAAAAGATCAATAAAAACCCGCGTTAAAGAACATATAGCTGATGTGAAGAATCGACGCTCCGGGAAGTCTGCAGTCTGTGAACACGTACAGGATCGCCCGCGTCACTACATCAGATTTGATAGACCGCAGATCCTCGCTAAAGAACACCGATTCCTTCCAAGGATGATTCGCGACGCTATTGAAATCAAAAAACATCCTAATTTCAATAGAGAAGATGGCTGGGTGCTACCATCTGCTTGGGATCCTATAATAAATAAAACTTTATATCCCAACCCAAGCATACAACTGCAAGACTTCAAGATACCATAAGTTCATACTGCATAGATCGGAACAAAAGTTAAATTTTAATCTATGGTAACCGCGGTTAATCTATGACATATGGACGTTGAATTCATCTCAGTCCTTGCCCGTGACCATGAGTGCTGTAAAGCGTTCGAAACGTCGGGTATTTAAAAAGTTAAAATATACGCGATAAATTCCGTAAAAACTAGTATTATTTTAAGTATTTTGGCTGATAAGGAATCTTCAATGAAAATCTTCGATCTTTTGTCATCCCGGGAAACCATGCCAGATCATTTTGTTGACGATGGAGAATTTGGATCGGATGCTGATTACGATCCAATTGGTTAAAATTACGACATCTCCTATGAAATAGGTATTTCGCGGTTTCAGTAGGGTAAACAGCACAAAAAGTCATTATTACATATTAAAAAGAGTACTTGTACCAATTTACGACCTGCTTCTGATATAGGATCTACATCGGATTCCGCATCACAAAATTCTTTTAGCACCAGAGACGATTCAGAGTATTCTAGCGCTGAAAGCATTTTTGACATTCTTAAACGTAAATTTAGTACAATCAAGCAGTCAACAAGTAAAAATTCATAACTGCATCTGAAGCAAACAACCAATAGCATAGCCCTAGATAGCAATGTAAATATGTCAATAGATTCTGAAGTATTGCGAAGAAATGTAGGAGATGGCATTTAGTATTACGCATTTCTGCTAAACGGTCTTAGAAATTTAGAAGACCATTCAAAGTTACTCTTACAGAACCCTTGTACTGAGGGACAATCACCTGTTCGTCAGCTGTCATCAGCTTTTCCACATCTTGGAGGTGCAATTGACGACCTGTCATCTCATATGCTGTCGCTGTTGCCTTCACCGGAGCCTAAGTGTGCGAAAGCTAACGCGACAATTAACGTGCAACCGCATTTACCTTCGTTAGACCCAGTGCCTATTGTGGAGTCGCGTTTGCCACCATTATACTCTATAAGTAAGGAAGAAAGTTTGACACCGAACTTACAGCAGGCTGCACCATCTCTGGAACCTCCACCGAATGGGCAGGTGCCTTCACCATCCTTGGATCCTACATCTCGCGCTCAATCGCCCGGTGTAATTTATATACCTATTAAGGGCCCACTTTAATTCTGGAAATGAGAACGACACTTGAGAAGGTAATCAAAAACGCCCAAGAAATTTAATCCCTGAGCTAATATGTCGATGGGAAAATACAACTACAGACATACCTACTCTTGAGTTAGACGAAACGTCAACTGGTGTCCAATTTAAAATCACATCGAATATGTTGCCTTTAGATATTTTCGACAAATTATTTCCACCTCATATCATGGTATACAACGTTGCAAAGACCAATGAATACGGAAGAACATTGTGCAACACAAAGAGACGATCTACGCAAAATAATTGTCACATTAAGTAAAGAGACATAGATAGTGATTATAAATAATACATTATCTGCTGCCGTTAGTTAACAAATACCATGTTAATTTATGCTTTAAATTTGTGTGCAAATTTGATTAAAATCGGTTAAGTAGTTTAGAAGTCCATCGCGAACAAACAACTTGACACGTAATTGATATATATTAAGATGTTATAATACGTCGTTTGCTTTTGCACAATTTATATATATATATATATATATATATATAATGTTGTAGCACAGCGTATATTATGAAAATCGACTTTATAATACGTTGTTTGCTATTGCATAGATTTTTATATATCGTTAGACGCATAGCGTATATAAACGTCAACGTCTTAGGACGTCAGCGCAATATATTTTAATACTAATATTATCAGTTATTTGTATAGTGTCATTAGAGTCCGCTCTAGTTTGTACGACAAAATGATGTGAAATATCGCATAGAGCTAAGATATTCAAGTGTTCACATGAACGTGTTAAGGGAGCTCGAACTTAAAAGTCGAAAGTTAAAATCTGCCACTCATCTTAGTACTCGAATATCGGACTTGTGTCTTTACTATCATTTAGACCCAACTACGATTATTGCAACCAGTTACAATGTAGAATAACCAACTTCGTAGGACAGGATTACAGTGAACAAGTGTACGTTTAAGCACAAGTTACACTATCTATTTCTATATTGCCTCTTTATTTTGGAGGGCTCTTTATTAGCTCTTTTTTTTTAAAGAAAACCAACAGCTTTACGAATTATATATCTTATAACTATGTGTATTGTAGTAATGCCAATAACAGGTTTCCCTTAAATTAACAAAGGGCACTGTAACAATCAAACTTTGTTAGTGCTCAAGTTAACTCTGTAAATATACGAAGGAATTCAAGGATGCCATCCGCTTAAACCTATCAATATCATAGATAATTAAGTAAGTACTCTAAACTATACACGGCACAAAACAAATCAAGTAGAAAGATACATTTTACATGTTTCCAAAAGTAATATATAAGTACCACCCATTATAGACATACACAGAGATAATGAATTTATTTTAGAGGGCTCTTTATTAGCTCTATATTTTAGAGAGGTCAGGGGCAGGACTAACAACTTTATGTGATCTTCGAGGCACGGTTGTAAAACATCGCCAACTTCCTAATTCCACGCTGCTACTGAGAATGTTTTGACGGACATACTCAATAACTGATTTCGTTAGCAGTCTGGGAACTATAACTTAACCAATTTTCACATATTTCTGGAAGTTAATCATTGCGCAGTATATATGACACAGTTGTTCGCGCAATGTCTGTTCATATTCTGTAGATATGTGAGCGATTTCTATCAGATGGTTTCTACCTTACTTATAGTGACTTCATTTAAACTACTACTCAAGGAAAAAATATATTTGGCATTTAGTTTTAACAATTATCGAATTAAACCAAAAACAAGTAGCTATCAAAGTTAATCAAATTGTTTTATCGGCCTCGCATGCTATAAATGCCCTTGGCCTATAGTACCCTTGATTAAACTATTTGTGGAGCTAATAACAACTTTCACTTCACTTTTAAACACGCTTCAAAATAATAAAGATTTTCCATATTTTTTCTTTTTGTTTAATAAATATATTTCGTACAAAATTTAGGAATTACTCAGATTAATGTCAACCGCAAAATTTTGCCAACGTATACCGCGATAAAACTTATGGTACCATTCACATCATCAGGATGCTTGGGGGTTCATTGGTGCTTCATTCGTGGTTCAATTCACTGATGATTATTGGCAACCCATGAAAAAAACGGATCTGAAGGGAAAGAGCTTTTTCCTTTTTAAATTGCCGGCAACGCAACTGTAATTCTCTTAGTGTTGCAGTTCATCATAAACTGCGACCAATGCTTACCATGAGGTAAGCCAAATATGCAGCTTACCTAATGGTAAATATTATTAGAGGAATTGAAGAACCTAAGTAATGGTACATTAACATTCGTATGTTCCCTTCTTCAATAAAAAGAACCAAAGTAAAATCTTCTTCTTCATCATTATTATCAAATTCACGACTGAAATTGCGCCTTCTGTTGCAGGATTTGTCTTGGGAAATAAAATGCACAAAAAACAAAATACTTGAATGTTCATGGATTAATAAGGTCATTCACAAATTTTCTATCAAAAATATTTAGAACTTTATAAATAATCTATTAATTATTTATAGATTCTGTCCACGGTAGGAATGATTTCCCGTCACCAGCACGGATTTGCGCACATACTTGATGCTCCTTCCCGTTGTCAGTTTGCATACTTCTTACCTCATATATTACAACCTTAAAAATAATGAATTTAAAGAAGATGAACTCGAAAGATGTATACCACGTAGTGGCAATGTAACAATAACCACTACCTCTTGTCGTCTCGTAGGTATCGTAACAGGCGATGGATGAATTTTGTTAAGCTGCAATGAGTAAATGATAATTAGACAAAAATATTATTGTTCTAGATCATGAAATTTAGAAAGATGGTTATTATATCAAAACTATTACTTTAGCAAATTTTATGGCATACCGTCGTCTTTAAATTGGTTATCTTCATCACAACAAAGTTTACAAATCCCTTAAAACTTAATTTTTTTTTAGTCAGCTTAAGATTACTATCGCTAATTGAAAATATAACTTAAAAATTATTTTAGCGATTGCAACTGTAGTACTTTAACGAAAGTAAAGTACGAACCATTTCCTATTTCATATTTTACGTATAAATTTTAGGATATCTAAAAACGTTCAAGAGACTCACGGTTCACCGGTTAGGCACTGGTCCAAACTTTGTTGCAATACAGTATTTTTCGTCAAATGTTTAAATTATATTTTGGCAAATTTCCACTTAATGATACCTGAAGTTGCTTTAGTTTATAAAATACAGAATTCACCTTTTGCTATTAATCTTCAGCCAAGTTTACAAACCTTCAAAACTTTTTCCATTTTAAAGTGTTTGAATTGCTGTGTCGTGCTCCATTGTAAAGCACTAATGAGGCATTATAATTTCTTTAATTATTATATTAATAGTAAACAAGTCCGATATTTTGAATTGAAGATTTTAAAGAAGAAGAAGCAAACTTTTAGTGTGGGACGAAAGTACAATGTCGCATAAAAAAAGCTGTAGAAGCACTAAATCGAACGCTCCTCAATGCCAATGTAATGGGAGGAATGGTGGTTTTACTGGCTGGTGACTTTCGCCAAACTTTACCTGTCATTCAAAAGGGAACACCTGCAGATGAAATTAAAGCATATCTCAAGTCGTCTATTTTGTGAAAAAAAGGTGACAAAATTCAATTTAACTACGAATATGAGAGTGCATTTGTATAATGATATCAATGCTGGAAACTATACTGACACACTATTAAAAATTGGCGATGGGCAGTTTTAAACGGATGCTGAGGGCTGCGTTAAATTGACGAGAGATTTTTGTAATTTACTACAGAGTCATTCCGAATTAATTGCGAGCGTTTATTCAGATTTAACGAACAAAATGCATGAAGACAAATGATTATGTGAAAGGGCGATTCTTGCACCAAAAAATGAGGGCGTTAACAAAATAAATTCAGATATATTAAGTGAAGTAGCAGGAGAAATAACAGAGTATTTGTCAGTAGACACAGTTATGGACACAGAACAGAGCTGTTTTAATAATTTGAAGATATTTTGAGACGAGAACGGTGTATTGATCAACTACTTAACACTGAGATTTGTTTTCAGAAAAATGCTGAAGCCCATCTCTTGTATCATTTTACTCTGTCACCTGTTTCGAATCAAAATTAAATACGTTACGGTTACTTTAATATTAATGATTACTTACATGACAATAATCAATAGGAATGATAGCTGATCTGCTGCTTCAATTAAACTTTATTTGTATAATCTCAATGTGATATTATATATTATGTAAAAATAATCTCACATAATTTCTTTTTAGTTTTCTCCACGACAGTAATATTTTCCAATACATATTTTTGAATTAGTAGAAAACAATTAAATACTTTCAATTAGTATTATGTAAAATTATATATTAAAAAAAATCTAGTAATGTCTTATCCGTTTTTTTCTCCCACGATCCGTCAGGATATCTAACACTGCAAGTGTTCCTAAATTTATAACTTACGATACTATTAAAGGTCAAACGCTAGAACGAATCACAAAAAAAAACTCCACTCTTATTGAAACGTTTTTCAAGTTAACACAGTTCGAAATTGATTCATCTGTAATAATAAATAAAGTAAGAAATTAAAGACGTGATAATGCTACTCACAAACCTCCAAGGACCAATTCCACCAAGGGGATTTCTACTTAATATAAGGCAGTACTTGACTAAAGTTACATCATATTATAGGTCCCACTGCTGGGCACAGGACATCTCTCATTTATGATTTTAGGGCAAGAAAATGTTCACCGCGCTATCTTAATGCGTGTTGGCAAACTTCACATGACTTCGAAATATATTTTTATCTCATTTCTCAGAAATGCAGGTTTCTCACAAAATTTTGCTTCACAGGCGTGGTACATCTTAAAATCGTAATTAACAATTTCATTGGTGCCAGCGGGGATCAAACCCGAGATACACGTACTGTGAAATTACAGCGAGCGCTTAGACACTGAGCTAATACAGCACTGTGCTTGCCTAGAATCCTACCTATAGATAAATGCTGATGAAGCCCATAGTTGCGCGGAAAACGCATTTTGTTTAGCTAGATAAAATTTTACCGATACAGTCTCCCTTCATTTCCTCTTCCTTCCCGCATGGGCCTAATGGGGGGGGGTATATATTTGTGACGTTATTTGTTCGCCCAATGGACTGCACGTTGTGCTTCGATGGAGGTGGGGACGGCTGAAGAGGAAAAAACGACGTGCGCCACCGCCGCTCGCCAGTTGAAACGCAATCTTGACCATGATAGAACCATGTTGCAGTCGATCCACAGGACAGTAAGAAGCCTTAAAGATGAATGTCTGATGGTAGAAAGAAAGTGTTATCCCTACGCATTATCATACCACATAATATTCTTAGACATTTTTTTAGATGTCGGTTATGCAGCGCTTAACGTTTGAGCTGCCTGGCGTCATTTAAATCATAGCATTTGTTTAATAGTTTTGTACACTACACTATTATTTTCTCCTGTATCCTAGAGGCAGTTTACAAACATAAATTACTCAAGGACAAGTAGCTAGAATCAGAGTAATTATTTGTTGGCAATACAAATACTTGCTCCGTGCGGGATTCAAACCAGTGGCCCCCAACGCTGTAAATCTTTGCTAAGCTAATCTATGCTACTGCATCACGGAGCCGTGAAATTTTGTAAAATGTGACCATCCCCGATCTATATAATCAGTTTAAATGTTTCTATTAAGTTATTTGGTTTTTCTCAGTTGCGTCACAACTAACCCCCTAGTATTGATTGCGAGCAGCTGGTTGAAGGTCATTACATAACCCTCATTTGGCATACAGGTTGCGCTGGCAGCCGGCCAAGATATTTTATCCTTGGTTCGATTTATAGTGTGGTGTCTGTAAACATGATAATAAAACATTCCATTCATAAAAAACAGCAATTTCTTTTACAGATATATTAAATAAAGATAGAGAATAAGGTTCACAAATGAGCACACAGTCCACCTGGTACTAATAGAATGCTGTTACTCATACACATCTACATTTATCCTCAATAAAAAAACAAAAATGCAGATGCATTGTCACCCCTGAAGTCTAAGATAGAATGACTTGTTTCCAGTAAAAAGTATCTCAGATTATCTACATTCACCATAGGACACCGCAACCATCGCAAAAATTATGCTGCTATTTTACGTTAGATTTTGGCGCTGTACTTTATTTTAATTGATGACCTTGTGAATTGAAAACAGTTTGAAAAAACTTTTTATGTAGTGAATATAATGACATGAATAAGATAAATTTTTACGGATTTTTCCCCGTTGCATCTAGCTATTCTCCTCTCTAGAAATAAAGTATATGCTTCAATTTTAGTAGCTTTTTATATTATCAGAAAAGTTTTTTCTTAAGCAGGAAGTCTGTAGTCCAGGAACATGTTTGAGATCACCTCCATTAATATATTTTTTGATAGATCAAATAATGAAATTTGATAGATCACGATTTTTCGGTGTAACTATGGCGAGAAGTCAATTAAGGAATATTAATAATTAAGAAAGCAATTTAATATCTAATCAATATATTAAAACTACTGCAGCCTCTAAAAACGACCTCAGTTAACGAATAGCCAGAAATTTGGAGTTTACCAATCTTCGTTACAAATTTAATGATTTTTTTTGTTTTGATTATATTAGTTTTAATTCAAACAATACTACAACACTGATAACCAAAAATCGAAAGTAAACTGATAGACCCAATATAAAACAATTGCAAGTTAAAATAACTACTTTGAAATAAAATCTTAAAATTAATATTTTTTTGTCTAAGACTGCCTCGTAAGTCTAGTGGTTGTAAACGCGACTGCAGATCGTGAGGTCCGGGTTCAAATCCCAGGCGAGCCAAAAAATATTTATTGAGTTTTTCAGTTAAAAATAAAATTCTCAGTAGCAGTCCGATCTCAGAATGTTGCACACCCCCGTGCTTTGGAAAGCACGTAAAGCCGTTTTTCCTTCGACTTATTACTCTTCGGTTATGTTACTTTACCGTCTTACCGGACTATGAGAGTGACGGAATGGAGAGTTCACTTGTGTTAGCATTTACACTTTGCACCATAATCCTGTCCTACGCCGCTGGCTAGTCTCCTTTGAGGTTGGCCGTCGAGACCAAAATTCTTTCTGGAGGACATAATTAGTTTATTGTTTACTTTCGTGTATTTAAGACTATACTAATAACTAATAAGTAGTAGCTTTTGTAAACGCCATTTTGAAAAGGTGAATAAACTAGACTTGATAGTCTAGTTTATTTTCGATAGTGATTATTACTATAGAATATCACAAGTCCTCTTCTGAACATAAGCTGCATAAATTGCCATAAAGTACGGTACTGAGCCAACTGCACTCCATCTGAGTTAGAATGTTTTTTCTCCATTGTTCTTGGAGCTATTCAAATAAGTATAATCTAATGAAAATAAAAGAGTGTAAACCAAGTAAACAATTGTTAAGAATTACTAACATTTGGCCTATTATTAAGATACTACTACTATTATCAAGAATTACTAACACTTTCACATCTCGCAATAACTTCGTTAAGAAAAAAAGTTTTTTGTTTATTTTTTAGTGTTTGCTTATCCTAGTATTATTTTCTCTCAGACAATCGAGATCATTAAAAAGTGTAGACGTCAAATATTAGTCGGTTATTTTGCCATAGTAATTTTTTACTCGTTTTACGCGCACAAATTTACGCTCCCTAACGCTTTTAGCATTATACCCGTTTTGCATTTGTACTTTGAATTGGTCGTTATAGAACTGTTCAAGAACCAGCAGGTACTTAACCTTCTCATGAACAGGAGGCACCTTACACGCTACACAATTTTTTTCATAATTTTCTTTACAAGCAAGTTTTGTTTGTGGTTTTAGCTTACTGATATACTATGGGCTATATCAATTACTCTTGTGCTTCCGAAAATATCCCCATTATGGATTTAGCCCGTAGGGACATTCCGAGCATAGCCTTCCCAACGCACGCTGATTGACTTCAAGCTTGCATACACGGCCGGTTGACACGCACTCGATGTGAAATTTTGCCTTAAGGATATATTCATGTTATAAGCGCTGACTAACTCAAAATAATCCTTTTCAAACCTGTTAATGTTCATCAACCGCTTATTTTACACAAATGATAATTACTTATAACTTTAGAAAGTTTTATGGTCTAAATAATCATAAGGGAATTTTTAATATTAATACAATAGTTGTGGATTCTATTAAGAAAACTAAATATAGGTTTTCATTTTAGCGTCAATTTGATAGCTTAAAATATTTGAAATCACTGATGAGTTCACTAATATAACAATAGCTTAATTTATTAGACGAACATCATTTTAAGGTTCCGTATCCAAATTTAAACAAATGGGGCCAAATTACTAAGCCTCCGTCCGTTCTTCCATCCGTCCGTCCGTGTCTGTCCATCTGTCTGTAGGTCAGCGGGTTGTATCTCATGATCCGTAATGTATAGACAACTGAAATTTTCACATAATGTGTATTTCTGTTGCCGCTATCACAACTATTAATAAAAAAATAATTAAAATTAAAGGGGCTCTACCACTAGAAACGTAATTTACGATGGTATGTAACCCATCTTGCGCGAGTCCGACTCGCATTTGGCCGGTTATTTAACCCATTCCCTTTGAAATTTAAAAATAAAACAGCTTTATTATTTTTCTATAAATATTTTAAAAATACTTTAAAACTCCACGTTTGGATCATTTCAAGTTAGACAGCCGTTTGTCATTCCAGAGGAGGTCACGTCGCTGAGCGACTCTCTCTCATCTCTCGTATCTGGTGGCTCTCGTCTCTCTCGTGTCGATTGTCTCTCGTGGCTCAGACAGTTACGTTATGTAACTACTCAATACTTGTAAAATTCATAACGCCTTAAGTCGTCTATACCAACAAAGAAATAAAAACGAATCGCTGCGTTTATTTCAAGGGATTCAAAAACCAAGCCGAAACCATGCTCAGCTTATTGCAAGAACATACATTCACGTAAATGTATGCATCTAAAATCATTTGTAACGGTTAACATGGTATTTGGGTGCTTCCATGATCCAAGAAAGAAAAACGTGTATGCGAGAGTGCGTATCAAGAAGTTGGGCATGCTTTCGGCTTCTTAAGTGAGTACACAGCGCTCCGTCGCTGCGTACATTTCTTAAAATACATTTCCTTCCTTAGTTGGTCTGTGCAAGTATCAAGTTTAGTTAGGTACTAATACATCAAATATGGCAGAAAACTATTTCAATGTGCGCATGCGTAAGTCACCTTGCAGTGCGAATATATCTTAATTTGAGCACGTCAGAAATGTAACTACGTCCTTTAAATTTTAATAAGATAATATAAACAGATTTTAGGCAATGATGAATATGTGGATTTAGCTTATTATGATTTTGCTGAAAAACAACAATTCATTCATTCATTACAGACCGATAGATCACCTAATGTTTCTCACATTTATCATAGTTACAACTGTTGGCGTGAAATGTGTAGCGGGTTTGTGACAAGCTTTTTCACTTTTAAGTTGTTAAGAAAATGATAGTGCCCACTTACTGTTTTATTTCCCCCTGTCATCTCTTATGACACCCACGGGATGATAAGGGTTAGTGCATTATATGCCGCTACTACACGGGTAGTTTCCTTCTGATGGTATATTTTTATTTACATTAACAGTAAACGTGAAACTGAATATTTTAATCCCTTGTAAGTCTTTGAAATTCAATTCACAAAGTCATTTTATTTGAATAACAAAACTCGTTTCCAGAACTCCAATTTCATTTGCAATTCTCATTCAATCGGAATTCTGTTATTTTTTTACCAAATTGAATTTAATTAATCTTTGTTATTCTGTTATTATTAAGACACATTGAGTCTTATTTCAAAATGTAGATTTCAATTCGTCTCAGGCGTAAACTAGTTTCAAGGAAAAAATCCTTTAGAAGTGTGAGAACTAAAATTTTAAATATTGAATGTGATAAAAGTGAATGATTTCTCCCCGTGACTATTGGTCTGTAAAGCATCCAAAACAAATAATTAAACGTGATAAAATCAATATAAATAGTTATATTCTATGTGATAAAAGTTAGTTAGACTTTTACAACAAAATGTAAAATTACGCTAAGTTCTATGTGGTAAAAATTCCTTATCTTCTCTCTAAAATACCTCTTTAAGCTGGACATTATCACCAAAGACCCATGTTTTGTAAATAAATAGAATATCTTTTTTTAATTTTAACGTTTGTTTTTTGTTTGTCTTTGGGAAATGACTACATATTTGTGCCATTTGCTGTAGAGACTATCGGTCCGTGGGGTCCACGTGCAGTGAAGTTCCTAAAAGAACTGTATCCACGACTGGTCGTTGCTGCTGGTGATAAGAGGGCTGGTTCTTTCCTCGCTCAAAGGCTTAGTATAGCTGTTCAGCGAGGAAATGCAGCCAGCGTTCTTGGCACTATACCACGGGGTGCAAGACTTTTTGACTATTTAAATTTTTAGTTTTAGTTTTTATATGTTATAGTTTCTTTTTTATATTGTGTATAATTTGAAACTTAGGTACTACATCACATAAATGTGTTTACAATATAAAAATTAATTCCAAAAACTCTAACGCGTCTCGAATGTTAAGCAATTTCCACATAGCTCTCCTTTTTGCACTCTTTCGTTGTGTAAGATTAAATAAAAATGTAAAAAATTACTTAAATATGTCGGTTCATTTAAAATTCACTGTTTTTTAAGAAACTTAATATGGCCATATAATATTTTTTATTTTGAACATAAACTGCTAGGTGGTAGGACTCCTTTTTTTGCATTGGACTATACAGAAAGAAATTCTCGGCATAACCTGGAATTTGAACCCGGGACTTTATGATCAGAAGTCGCACTTACGAAGGTTAGACCAACGAGGCAGTCAATAAACCCGTGTAACAGTATATTAATAAGGTTTTTGCAAAAACCATATGAGTACAAACAAATAAATAAACAGATTCTTTTTATTTTGCAGATGGAAACTTCAGAAGCGAGGTAGAAGAACGGGGGCGCGGCACGGCGCCAGCGTTTCTTCAAGAATTGCATTCAACGCTGGCACCCGCTGTCGCGCCCGGTCAAGACTGGCACCACACCTTCATTCTCGTCCTTAAAGGCTTGGTGTTCATCACAATTATCCTCGGTGCCCTCCTTGGAAACGCGCTCGTCATCATATCAGTTCATCGACACAGAAAACTACGCGTCCTCACCAATTACTACGTCGTCAGTCTTGCCGTTGCAGACATGTTGGTTGCGTTATGCGCGATGACATTCAACGCTAGTGCTGAACTAACTAATGCCTGGCTCTTCGGACCTTTAGTCTGTGATATATTTAACTCGCTTGATGTGTATTTCTCGAGCGCTTCTATATTACACCTTTGTTGTATATCAGTAGACAGGTATTATGCCATCGTTCGTCCTTTGGAATATCCTGTTACTATGACACACAGAACTGTTTGTTTTATGTTAGCTAACGTATGGCTGTGGCCTGCTTTTATTAGCTTTGTTCCAATATTCATGGGGTGGTACACCACTGAACAGCATCGACAATATCGGAAACATCATCCAGACGTTTGCGTGTTCAAAGCCAATATGGTGTACGCAATCATTTCGTCTAGTGTTTCTTTCTGGATACCTAGCGTGGTTATGATTTCTATGTACTGCAGGATTTTCAGAGAAGCTATTAGACAGAGAGAAGCGTTAACAAGAACTTCTTCAAACATTCTTTTGAATTCGGTCCACATGAGGCATACAGCTCACACTGCTCATCATTCTCACTACCTTCATCCAGACAGAAGACCATCGGATATCAGTCCCAATTACAGCACTTTCACAGAAGTCGGTCCTGAGGAAACAGAATTTGGTGGGGAAGTAATGGCATTAGGAGATATATGTCCCAGTAAAGAAGCAAGTCCCAGAAAGTCTTTTAACGTCAGTTGCGATACAGCGAGCTCTGGATATTGTTCTGGAGGATCCAATAAGAGATCGTCAAGTGGACAACCACCTATAGGGTGGAGGCCAAGTTGTTCATCTGCAGCCGCTACAAAAGATTTAGCTAAAGCAGCTACAGAACTTAATTCGCAAGGTATATTGGTATATTGTTTTGTATATAAATAGGTCTTAAGCTTATAGATTATTTTTAGGATATAATGGCCAAATACTCAAACGCTACTAAATTTAAAGATGTCAATCAATCAATTGAAAAAATTTACATTGGTGAGTACTAGTGCCGTGTATTGGTGGAATAAGCGACTAGCCCATATCATCCCTTAAGTGTCGTATGCGACGGCAGAGGGAAACTGAAGCAGAAGATTGTCAGCAGTGTTAACTTGAGCAATTTAAAATAAAATAAAACTGCTCTTGCTTACCCGCCTACCAAGGGTCAAAACTATGGTGAATATTTTCTGAAACCAGGGGGGGAGGATTATAATTAAAACTGCTAATTGTAATTTTAAGTGCTGCTTTATGACGTGGTCAGAAATTATGGAAAATATTGTCAGAAACCATGTTTGACAAATTAAATATAACGAGGACGTGATATTAATATCGCCAATTAGTATATTATACTTTGAATGCTTCACAGTAAATGTAATAACTACTATCTATATCACGAGAGCATTAGCTTGGCCTGCACGTTTGTATATATGTTCCACGTAGGTGTAATGAAATTATGTAATTCAATTTCACCCACTTCCGTACTAGTAAATAACCCTTAATAATTTTGTAGACTTAAAACCAATGAAAATACAATCATTTCATTGATAACGGTAATACTTTCTCACTTAGATAACGGCAAGACGTTATTAATGCGTATAGTTTAAGATGTTTTTTATTTATTATCTATATCATTATTAACATTAAAATTATCAAAGGCAAACTGATGAATAAAAAAGTGAAACACCTATACAGACTTGCGGAAAAATGTCTTTATTAAAAAAATAGGTTATGCAATAGTTATTTAAATTCACAGGAGCTACTCTCAGAGCCGCAGGAAAATCCTGGCGAGCCGAACATAAAGCGGCGCGGACGCTTGGAATAATCGTTGGTGCTTTTTTACTGTGTTGGTTGCCATTCTTTTTATGGTAAGTTATTTCCACTGCTGTTTTTAATGTTTTTCGCAGCGTCTTCCTGGTAATAAATGAAAATTAAAAACT
Organism: Parnassius apollo; assembly: GCA_907164705.1. NCBI lineage: Eukaryota > Metazoa > Arthropoda > Insecta > Lepidoptera > Papilionidae > Parnassius > Parnassius apollo. Next base: position 18,151 of record CAJQZP010000493.1, on the reverse strand, counting down.
GTGGTTGTTAATCCACCTGAAAAGCGTGGTAACTGTAAACAATCTACGGGGAGGTCTATGTTCAGCTGTGATTATTTTTAGGTTGTTACGATAACAGTGTACACAAGATAACAAAAATACACACACCTGGTGGTAAGTGGATGCTGTGACCGTTATTCACCTAAGTCTATCCTCAAATCAACATGAATATGTATTGACATTACGGAAGACTGAGATAAAATGCCTCTTTACCAGTGTAAACGATATTTGTTACCCATCATTAAAACCTCAGCAGCATTTTGCTACAATTCCATGCTTTGATTCTGTGCAAATGTCCTTCCCCGGTCGAACTGATCCATTTGTGATGCAGCTATAATACAGCGTGGCATATATAAGCGTCATTTATGGTTAAAAATTCAATCACTATCATAACAAGTCCACAACTGAACAATATTTGAAAACATAGTATTGAATCCTCTGATTAAGTTATATTTAAGAAAAGTTTCTGTAGTGGAAACTTGATTTTGACATGTGTGGAGTGTATGCCAATACCATATTAGCACACCAAATAAAATAGAATAAATTTGAACAGAATAGTCATTATTTAAAATAGCCTACAAGAACAATTATTAAAATTCATTATTACTTTTATCACTTGTGCGGAAAAAGCTCTGTCCCGGGAAGAACTAGCAAGAAACCCAACAGGAATTATTTACTACTTATAACTGACTTATAACTTACAATGTAATTTGTTGTGCATTGAGGCGATCTGAAAATATCACGAGTATCGAATTATTATTTTTAGTATAGTAGACAAACTTGGTTTAACATTTGCGTGGTAGAGCCATGTTACTGCTAAATTGTGGTTGAAGCACGAATGAGTCGGCTCGACCGGAAAAGCACCACGCTCTCATAGAATACCAGCGTAAAATAGCAGCAAAATTTTGCTGTGTTTCTTATGGTGAGTTGAAGAAACAGATACTTTTTTTACCGGAAACGAGTTATTCCATCTTATTCCTCAGGGAAGACAATGCGTCTGTATTTTGATTACTAACTGAGGATATATGTAGATTTCTATACACCATAGTATCTACTTATCATTAAGTGGACTGTGTGTTCGTTCGTTATCCTTATTCTATAAAAAAGTTTTTAATTCTTCGTTAGCTCTTCAAAGTTATCAGTTGGATATATAGCCCTTCCCTTTGGATGTATGATTTGATTAATCTAACACTTGGTAGGCTATTTGACAATTGTGATACCAGACGCACCTTGACACTGCCGCCCGTCGCCAGTTTGAGTATATTGCTTCTCACTATACATAACAACCTATAAAAGTCCACTGCCAAATATAGGCCTCGCCAAATATTGATCATTGGGACTTCGTCATAGTTGCCACATTCGGCACGTGGGCTGTTAACCGCAGTTTTGTTATTATTTCAAGTTGCTATCAGAAAATTGTCCTGTTCAGTTTTTTATATAATCTGTTACGACACACACGAGACAACATGTGGTTGTGGGTATTCACCGCCACCACACGTTTTGTACGTCTAGTGTAAATCAGATGTCTTTACCGCCATCTATCGAACGCCATTAGAATGTTTTGTCACGCCTCGCCTTTTAAGACAACCAGAAGATGAAATGCGATGATCTTATGTAGCAAGTTGTTATTTCAATACTCATAACAACCTGGCCAGTTTTACTGCTGAATGTAGGCCTGCCAAATATTGTGCCTCGTATGGGGAATTTTACTATAATTGCCACACTTGACAAGCGGATTGTTAACAGCAGTTTATTGTGATTTCGCGTTTTTTTTTAAGGAGACGCTGCTGCCCGTCTCTTATTTTAGTAACCCGCTATCGCCTCTTAAGACATCCTCGAGGTGATGTGGGGCAGTGTTTTTTTTTTATAATTGGTACTAAATACATATTAAAATTTGTTAACAGGTACGTAACGACAAACGTATGCGGCGAGCCTTGTGAAACACCAGATGTAGTTGTCGGAGTACTGTTCTGGATAGGATATTTCAACTCAGCACTCAATCCGCTAATATACGCGTATTTTAATCGTGACTTTCGAGACGCGTTTAAAAATACGTTGATGTGCACTTTGCCTTGCTGCTTTAGCTGTTGGAAAGACACTGGTGGGTCACACTTTGTGTAGCAATAATGTTAAAAACACAGCTGTGGTTAAATAGCAGTGTGTTATACTGCTACAAATAGCAGCGTGGTGGTTAAGACTTTACGTTAAGATGTGGTATGCAAAGAAATTTATTTCGTTGGGTATCGAAAAATTATTGTTTTGAAAAAGGATAACGAATAAATATTAATTATTCTGTAAATAACTTAGTATTATAAATTACTTTTATAACATTTTGAAAAAAGTATTATTATTTAGATTAGTTAAATTAAACGCGATAAAATACATAAAATTACTTGTTTTATTGAAATAATCGAAAGTGTTGAGAAGGAAATGAAATTGTTGAATACAATTTGATTAAATTTGTATTAAGTTTTAAGACATTCATCATTAATAAAATTGTATAATTTTGTTATTATTTTTAAAGCAATTTCTATTTGCAAAATAAATTTTCTTCTTTGTTTTCTGAAAGAAAATTCTAATTATTTTTTGTTTTGAAAAGTACTGAGAAATTTTATTTCAAATCACTTTCTCTATATAATGAGTATTTTTAATACAGTAATGTATAGTGATATTATCATAGTATTGTGTGTAATTTAGCAATAACTTACAAGGAACTTGATAAGCTTTTAATTGTAATATTTGCACGTAATGATGATATTTTTCCCGGATGTGTGTGTTTGTGTGTGTGTGTGTGTGTGTGTGTGTGTGTGTGTGTGTGTGTGTGTGTGTGTGTGTGTGTGTGTGTGACTCGTTATAATAAAATATATTATGCTTAGACTAGAATAATAACGTTTGTATTAATGTCCGTTTCCCTTAATATTAGTGCAGTTTTAATAGTTTTAGTGACACACACACACACACACACTTGCACATATTTCAGTGTAGATCTGACGTAAGAGTTTTAGACAACTTTGATAAAGATTCATAAAGGAAATTTCCGGTAACCGGTGTTAGGAGAGGTTGCAGAGGTAATACTACGCAATGAAATGAAATGAACTAAAATTAGATTTAAGTATACAATTATTTCGAGAAAGTAAATAAAATGTCGTATGTCAAATGTTATTTACTAAAGCTACTTAGTAAAAAACTATGCAAAAATTCAACCTACAAACGGGCTGGTTTTGTTCAAGCGTGTGTTTAAAATGATGATTCATAATTATAACCAAACGTAGTAATTATATATTCTTTAGTTTGTATAACATAAATACGAGTGACCTCAACGTTTTACAAAATTAGTGTCGTTTTTTACTACTTTAGGGACCTTAATTTTCCATGATGATTAGATTTAGATTCCAGAATAGAAAAGAAAAACATTTATTTGCAGTGAATTAGATTAGCAGTTATATAACTGATTAAATTTAGGGGCTGGGGTAATAATACAATGTGCATTGTTACAGAATTCAGAATTTTTATTTGTATTTTAACTTAATATTTGCGTGTAATGACGATATTTTTTCCAAAAATACAGCGTTATGTCTTGCAATGTTCACTTTCACAGCAAAATATGATTGCGTAATCGCTTCCATTTTACCGGTTAAATCATAAGATGTTGTCGTATCATGAAATGCCCAGGCAGTTCACGATCTGCCCAGCTCTACGATCGAACTGCGACAAATATAGAGATTTAATATGGCTTTAGGGTTGAATGAGCAATTATTTATGGAGCATTACTGCGACTGACGCAAAAAACAACATTTTACTATGATGAATATTTTTTTAATTACTGGGTCAAATAAGTTGACTTTAAATACTAAGAATAATAAGTTGCCACAGTACCCAGCAACATAAAGATATTTTCAAACTGTATTAGTACACGCTTAAATGTAAAAGAAATCTCGACAACAAATGAAGTAGTATCTTGGCGCTGGCCATTGAAGCAGTTTATAACTTAAGAGTAAACGCTTGTAAAAGTCGTAGAAGTGGGAGCGTACCTCCTCTATTTATAAAGGCGATAATTGAATCAAAAAAGTACGCGCCAACAACTATAAATTTTTTTCTCGAACAAAGTTTGCTCAAAAACCAAAAACTTTTTCTTCATAATTTTGTTATACACGGGTAGACCGAAAATTGTTGGGCACTTGAATATTAATAGAAAACTCCCAAACTCCTAAGCTCGAACTCTCCTTATATACAACTTAATGACTGAAATGAACTTAATGACGGCCTTACGCATAAAATCGACGTCAATTTTGTCTTTTTTATAACTTTATATTAGTTTAACTTTTGTATTTTATGTGTTGGTCTGTTATTATGTTTGATAAATTTTTTACAATTTAAGTTCTTAGCATTTCGTAATATAATTTCATCATGTAATTAAATTGGTTAAAATAAACGTGAAATAAATGACTATTAAATTTAATATTATTAATTTTAGAATTGCTTAAAGTTGCCCTCTCACTCCCTCTCCCTCTCTCTCTCTCTCTCTCTCTTCACTAAACGATAATAGACATCGAGATAATTTTTACTTAACTTAAGTAAGCGACAGTCAACAATTATAATTTTAAAATATTATAATTTTTTATTCAATACATAGGTAAAATATTTGTTGTATTTTATTATTTTATTTTATTTGCTAGCATTTTTAATATATTTCTATTACAATATGCATTGTAATGGATATGTGGAATAAGCGCGACATATTATGTGTAATTAATATAATAACTATTCCTTTTATTATTTATTTATTTATTTAAGAATTGCTTACGGTACGGTTACCTTTACTTTACTAAATGGTGATAGAAAAGGATACAGATAGAAAGGATAAAGATAAAATTAATACTTTAGTTAGCGACAGTCCGTAATAATTAATGAAATGCACAAATGATTGTTAAAAGTGAAACACCAATTACCTAATATAAATGCCTAATATAACAATATTTCACAAGTCCACTGCCAAAAATAGGACTCCCCTATAAGTAAATACTATACAACATGGACTTGAGCCACTTGTTCAATTCACTTCCTGTAACTCTTACAAGTTTTCACTCCATTTAGTGGTGTACAGATCTAAAATGTTCTGTAAAGAATCAGAGCTAAATATAAATAAATATAAATATAGTGTCTGTTTCCATTTATTTGCAAATCCACGCTACACCTAATGTTATCTGGGTACTGTGGCCCATATGTACGTCTATCGTTATCCAACATGGAACACTTGGTTACCAAGGGTATCTGGTTCTAATCACACACCATTCGAAAACAGTAATATTGTGCTATTTAAAGCAGGTTTCTTTGCATGCGAGATCCTTCCCCGGCAGAATTAAATCCATTATTGAGGCGTTTAGTAATATGGTGCTCATATAAGGCAAAACATAAATTTTAGCACGTAAATGTTAAATTCTAAAAAGTGATAAATTAGTCTTAACTTTGTGCTTATTTGAATTATTCATTTAGTGCAATTACGAGCTTTAATTATTTCATGACAAAATTTGTTAATAAGAAAACTAAAAACACGCCAAATTTAAAACTATCTCAAATATTTATTATTTTTTCTACTGTATCTTTTTTGGAGGTTCTCAATTTCACTATGATTTCCAAGGTCAGTGAAACGAATCAGTTAATATTTTTATCAAAAAAAAAAAAACTATTAGAATGTTAAACCACATACATTTCAACCAGATTTAATGATAGCTTATGTAATATATTTTTCAACCAACTTCAAAATGGAGGAGGTATTCAATTCGACGGTATGTTTTTTATGTGTGTTACCTCAGAAATTTTTTGAGTGAAATGATGTCGTGATTCTTTTTTTATGTAATAGCTGGTGTTTTTCGTTTCCCATAAAAATTTGATCAAGATCTGACCAGTAGTTTTTGAGTTATCCTTAATAATGCGTATTTAATTGACTTCGAATACACTGATGATATTCCCATTTTATTAGGGTTCCGTAGTCAACTAGGAACCCTTATAGTTTCGCCATGTCTGTCCGTCCGTCTGTCCGTCCTCGCTTAATCTCTGTGACCGTTAGCACTAGAAAGCTGAAATTTAGTACCAATATGTGTATCAATCACGCCGACAAAGTGGTAAAATAAAAATTGGAAAAAAATGTTTTATTAGGGTAGCCCCCCTATAGGTAAAGTAAGAAGTAATTTTTTTTAATTTCAACCCTAACGTGTGATATATTGTTAGAAAGGTATTTAAAAATGAATAGGGGTTTATTTAAATCATTTTTTGATAATGTCAATAATTTCGGAAATAATTGCTCCAAAAGTAAAAAACAATGTGTCCCCCCCTCTAACTTTTGAACCATAAGTTTAGAAAATATGAAAAAAATCTGAAAAATAGAACTTTATAAGTACTTTCTAGGAAAATCATTTTGAACTTGGATGGAAACAACATTTTTTGTACAAACTCATAAGTGGGAACACTTATTGTGACGGACGGGAAACTACGGAACCCTACACTGAGCGTGGCCCGACACGCTCTTGGCCGGTTTTTTCTTTCTTATGAAGTTGGTTGTGCAAATTTTTTAATCGCTATATCATAATAAATTAATTCTTTATTTTCAAAACTGCTCAATATCCCTGCATTAAGTCAGAAACGTGTTCAATTATGCCGGCCAGTCAACCGTTTTGTTGATTATTATTGTCTATCTTACTGGCGTCAAACACACATATAATATTATGCTCTCTGAAACTAATAAGATTTCGTTGAGGCAACTAGATATTTTGAGTTTATTAAAGTAAAAGTAAAGTTACAGCCTATATACGTCCCACTGCTGGGCTCAGGCCTCCCCTCATTTCTGAGAGGGTTTAGGGCAAGGAAGTGTCCGCCGCGCTGCCCAAATGCGTGTTGACGAACTTCACATGTCTTCGAAATATTTTTTTTTCTTATTCCTCAGACATGCAGGTTTCCTCACGATGTTTTCCTTAACCGCCGAGCACGTGGTAAATCAGCACTTAAAATTGCAATTAACAATTTCATTGGTGCCGGCGGGGATCGAACCCGGGTTACTAGCGTTCTGTTATATTTACAGCGAGCGTTAACCACTGAGCAACCACGGCTCTTGAGTTTATTAGACTTCTATAAAATAAAGTCGCACTATTGAATCGCAAACAAAAGCCTCCATGCATAGCTGGTAGATGGTAAGCATTGGATAGGTATCGGTCCATCTGGGTAAGAACCATCTTTGTGCCTATTTTTGCCGCCATACACATCAGATAAATACATACGAAACACAGCAGTGCAAGCAGTACCACTATGTTCCATGTGTAAAGAGAACCAGTACATCTTTATTCATAGAAGTCACAACGCATTTGTAGTCTTTATCGTTTGAAGTTAGTTACAGGTGTCATGGGGATGGGATGCAGAAACCATTAACAATCAGGTGGCCTGACCTGTAAGAGTTTCCTATTTATTTGACACTTTTATATAAAAAATACTAAATAATATATCATTGAAAATGTGCATTATTTTCGAAAATAAGCACAAAGATTAATGGAGGAGATGACTTCTCACATTTGTACATACAATTATCAATTATATTATATAATATTCTGTATAATACAAATAATTGAATAAAACATATTTTATTTTGGGATTTTATCGCGCTTAATTTAAATTATCGCGATAAAATCCGTAATGTTTGTTTTATTCCATAAAACAGAAGCGATTGCATACATTCATGAAGATTTTTTGGCTCAATTAGTATATTGGTTAATTCTATGGTGTAGAAAATATGTTATATATTATGCATTATAGTTACATAATATGCTAAGTTATATCTTATAGCTAGGATAGATTGTTTATATTTTTTTTTGCAAAGGGGAAAACAAATACGTAATAATAAGAAAATTGTCATAAGGATTTTGAAGCTAGATATCAATGTGAATGTAGCTGTAGATGTCTTTACTAGATTAATAAGGTATATGAATGTTAACAAATGATGTACAATGTATATATTTAAATTTTAGGTTATTATTTTTAAATAATTATTTTATTCCCTAATTTAAAGTATGTGCTTGAAAAAAAAACTGGATTCTATATTTATTTTAATATTAGCGTTTATTTCACTATGATAGGACTACAAGTGTGTAACTTTTATTAGTCAAATTCACTGTTAACACTATACATTGCCACATGTTGTAAAATACTTTATACAGCCCTTTAAATACCCCATATATACTTATAACCCTTTATTGTGTCAACTCTGATAGATGGCATTGTTATATCAGTGGCATATAGGTTCATTAAGGTGAAGTGGGCGCCAAAAGCAGATTTTCCACGCTTTATTTGGTCGGCCCGCGTGCTATTTATTCGCAAGATATTTATTTGATGTTTTTTTTTTTAAATTATATATACTCTTTTATTGAAAAATAAACCAAAAAAGTAAAATCTTTAACTTTCATAATGAATTTAAAAAAAATGTGGATTCGTAGTTTTTAATGACAAAAAATTGCTTTTCTGCGTACCTATAAAGCGTGTAAGATCTGCATTTGGCACCCACATCACCTTAATGTTGAAGAGCAGTTAAAAAGAAGACATACGCAGGAAATTTTAAGTCGATTTAGATATTACTTCTGCGTAAATTATGCCTGTTATTTGAAAGCCCTTCGTTTTCCATGATGAGTCGTTTACAGTACATAAAATGCATGACAACTGTTTTAGCCGACTTCAAGAAAAAAAGAGGTTCTCAATTCAACTATTTGTTTTATTTTTTATCATATATACAACATGATGTCTTCGGCAATTGAAGATAGATTTTAACAATTATTATTATGATAAATAGTATACATTAAGTTTAGTTTAAATATGAAGAAAAACCTTGAAATGATCAACCTTGTGATATTTCTTAGTCTACCCGAAAGATTCAAAAAATTACTAATAAAATATAAAAACTTTAAATAAAATAAAAGCTAATTTCTAAGGACTAAAAATAATTAAATAATTTCCACACAATAGCTTTTAAATTCGGGGTTTTAATTCTTCTTTATACTTTGGTACTTATTTCATTATTTTAACTTTTTTGAAATCGGCTTTAACTTTTTATCAAAAGTTAAATTTTCTAAAACAGACTACTGGTTGAACAACTTACAAACCTTGTTGCTGAATGAAAAGTTTGCAATAAAAACAGTTTTATAGCCATCTAAATAGCAATAACACGGTTCATTTTGAAGAACGAAACGTTTTTTGAATACAGGAATAGGGCTTAATGCGTAACTTAAAAAACTGCTACTACTGACACATTTTTGTACTTTGTCAACAGGAAATGTTGCCGTACGTATTTTGTACGTGATTTTAATTTTATTTCACAATATCAGTCATTGATATACAGGGTTTTTAGTATATCAATGATATCGGTTATTCCAAAAATAAAAGAGTGTATTATAAATTTATTTACGTAACGAATAGTAATTAGGATTATTAACTTGATTTTTATGATTTCCTAAATTTGAAAACAATATAACATGACGATTTTGAAACAACACGACTATTTTGAATTGAATACACTTAAAATTTCGATAGCGTTTTTAGTGGGTAAATAATCATTAACCACGTTAGGAACGGCACTATTTACTCAAATTTACAACAATTTGGACGTAGATACGCGAAAAGTAATTAAACCAAACATTACTTTTAAATATAGTTATGCATATTAAATTTAACTGTCTCCTTGGTCTAGTGGTTATACGCGCAACTTTCAGCTATTAAAACCGTCCCCTGCCAGATTTCTCTCCGGTCGTTCGGATCTCGTTCCATCAGACAGTGTTGTCCATGGTAATTGTGCACTGTAATCTTGTCTTACGCAGGTGGTTAGTCTCTTTTGAGAATGGCCGCCGTAACCGTAATTAGGCCAGGAGGACATTATTTTTATATATAAAGAAACAAAAAAAAATAAAGATGCATACTTTCATATTATTTTCAAGCCAATATCTTACAAATAAATGTGAATTTGTACCTTTTTGCATAACCACGTCCAAATACGTCAGTACAAAATATGAATGTAAAACACATTAAAATGTGTCCAGTAGCGTTTGCTACAGAACATATTCTTGTTATTTGTAATTATTTATCAAGTACTTTTTTCTTGCGAATGTGTTGTATAGAATAGAATGTAAAGGATAAGTATATTCGATATGTGATCATAAAATTTGCGCCTAGTATAATATAATTATAATATATATTATTATAAGATTTGTTTTAATAATGTACACCAGTGGTAGATTTTAGAAACATATCTGCAAGATCAATGTTTAGTTTTAATGCGATAGAATTAATACATTATCTTTCCGTTTTATCAATGAAGAAGTGGGAGGTAAAATAGTAAACATCCTAGGAGTTACAGATCATTGACCGTAACTCAGTGCATAATTTATTAAGGCCCGCAGAGCCCATTTAGAGTACTGATAGTAATACAACAGAATAAATAATAGTATAAAAACAAAATGCTCACTCTCTAACAGCAAACTTGAGGGTTTAAACCTAGTTATAACATCGCTAATGTTCATAATAATTAGCACGCCTTGGAAGCGACCTCCGTAAAATAAGCTTACTGATTAGATCGTTGAAAAAAAAATGAATGCGGCGCGCGTTTTAGATCAAAATGTACCTTACGTCCACGTTTGAGTGTCTGTATCATTTGGGCTAAGTGATACAGACACTTACGTTACGCGCAGTTGTTAAGACAGTTGTAGGGTGAGGATTTGTGAAAAAACAAATTGAGTCCTTTGATATTAGTTGGTTGTATAACACACTGAGGCGTTATGCAATATATTAGTAGTTTGCTGATAATAATAACATTATTGTTCAATGTGAGGAAGATTAATATGCAACATCGAGAAAAATTAAGATTATTACAAGGTGGGCGTCTTCGATATTCAGATAATTTACCTACTTATTATTTCACCGACTTAGAAAAGGGAGGAGGTCCTCAAATAAACTCTATTTACTTATGTGTTACCTCAGAACTTTTTTCTAGGTGATTATTTTTTACTTAAAAGCTAGTCAGCTAGCTTCTCATGTAGCTCCATATAAATTTGATTCAGAGCTGATAAGTAGTTTTGGAGTTATCCTTAATAATGCGTATTCAATTGACCACATTAATGATATTTTCATTTTATTTATATTAAAGTCAGTTGTCCAAAATTTTTTATTTCACTACTTGTCTCTTTAACATTTTTTGATATTTGTGCTGATATTTTCAATCTCTTTCTTTTATCGACCAACTGTTAAACTAAAACCAGTATATGCTGCAGTATATCTTGCATTAGTAGACAGTCACTAATATTGGGAGGTCACTGTTACACTGAACCTTTTTAAGGTCGTTGGAATTTTACGTGGGTCGCTAATCAAATAATGAATGTGTAACTATGGCGTCATCAAGTATAACTAAGTACCTAATTATCTAGATCTATCTACAAATAATAATATCTTACCCTTAGGTATCCTCAGAAACAGTAAAGAAGGGAAAGTTGACATCTACATTGTTATTTAAGCACACGTATGCTATGCATTACTTTTTAGTTTTTTGAGAGGTTGTACATGCATACAATTTCAAAAATAAATATCAAAAGTGAGCGCGTCAACTCGAGCGCGCGCGTTACAACCTCACGGAATTAGACTCTCGTAAGGGGCCGCGCAGCGTAGCTTTTTTTTCATACCTGATGCGCGGAGTGAGACAGGCCTAGTAATACATATAAGTATTTGATTGCGACACTGAGCAGATAAGCACAGGACGCGGTTGACAGAAGTTGGAAATTTTTTTATTGTAAAATATGTGCGCAATCTTGTATTTTTTACGTATTAGTCAGTGCCTGCTTTATTACAATATATATAATATACAAATGTATATCTTTTATTATTAAAATGGTTGATGAATTTATTAATTTGTTATACTTTTATATGATTGTTTATTTATTTTATGAGTTTTGTGTAAATAATGTAAAAATTAGCCTTAATAAGAAAAAAATAAGCAATAATCATTGATGGCCGTAATCTTAGACTTATATAATATTACCATTTTAGTAATCAGTTATTATCTAAGATAAAAGTCATAAAATTACTTGTTTAAACTTTATTAATATTCTTGTTATTATTGTAATTTTAGTCAGCAAAGGTGTCGTAGATACAAGTAAAATATATAAAGGAATAAATAATATTATAAATTAAAATGTAATTTTAATTTTGTTTTGCCATGATAATTTACTATTTGTTAAAATATAAAGTACTAATTTACCACAAGCTCGGTAAAGAAGTGAAACATCACAGATATGCAGGTTTCACCCGTCTAAGGAACAAAAATTATTTTAAGCATAAGCCAAGTTCATACTTCATTTTTAACTTCCCGCTTTGAAAGTTAAAAATGAAGTATGAACGAAATGATTTGAATGGGGAAGTTATTGTTTCTATTGGAGGCTTCCTATGGATAAAGAATATTCTTGCTATTTTTGCGATGATGTCTGTATGTATATATGTACGTGAGTGTGTGCGTGCGTGTGTGTGTGTATGTTTGTGTGTGTGTGTGTGTGTGTGTGTGTGTGTGTGTTGTGTTTGTGTGTCAGTTTGAGGTTATGGGTTATTAATACAATTTCATTTAGATTAAGGCCCCAAAGGATTTTCTGTGAATTTAGACCGAATCATCACGGCTGATTCCAGAAGCAAAGCCGCTAAAAAAAACCGATGGAAAAACGACTTTTCGAAAATTTCAGTATTTTTAGTATTAAAAAAGTAGTTTTCTTGAAATTACTTCCACACCCTTGCTTTGATCAATTCTATAATCATATCAACACTTTTACTCTAAAGGGGAAGTCGATTTCCGTAAACTGCATCAAAATTCGTTAATTCGTTTGAGAGAAAATCTCAAAAATGTGTTTTTTCGAAATAACTTGAAAACTTTCCGTGAAATATTTTTTTTATAATAGACTTTCTTATAAGAATAAAAAAATGCGTTGATTGCTGTATATCACAACAAAAATCGGTAGATTGGTTCGTGCAATATTCAATTTTGAAAGAAAAAATGGTTATCCAAAATTCTCAAATTTCTTCTGAATTCGGAGCGCTTTGAAAGCAGGAATTTTCAAGGAAGGCCTCAACGTTAACCTCAACCCAGGGTCAACCAATTTTTTTATAGAGCAAGGGTGACAAAAGAATACACAGTCAACCCGATGGTGAGTGGATATGTGCCTATTAAAAATTTCGGTTAAAAATTCGGAATCAATATGCAGATGTACATAAAGTCAACCCTTAGGACTAAGTGGAATATCGCGTTAATAGTAAAAGGATTCTTCGGTTCTCTACATTAACCATATGAAATATAACAGCATTAAGAAATGAATTTCGTTTTATTAAACGAAATAACAGTCTCCCTATCAATAGGCAATACATTTTTGTATGTGGTTAAGACACGCTGTAGCGATATATACATATAGTTGTTGCACAAATGGGTCGGCTCGACTGGGGAAGGATCAGGCTCTCGCAGAATACTAGTGTAAAATAGCAGTTTAATGTTGCAGTGTTTCGCATTTGTTTAAGTTAAGAGAACCGGAGACCCTATTAATGTGTAACGAGGCATTATATATTAATCCTCAGGGGTGAAAATACATATAAAATTTTATATTAAAAGATCCAAGCACATACCCTAGGTGTTAATAGATCGCAGTAATTATTTACCAAAAGATCGACTGTGTGTTACAAGCACACAGTCACCGTCAGTCACCCTTATTCTATAAAATATTATGAAAAAATTCGTTGTAGAATAAAGAGAGTAAACTAAAAAAATAAACTCAATTAAATCTCGAAACGAACCAAGCTGAAAATAGGTGCGTACTTAACCAATGAGTTTGCCAACAAAATTATATTTATAAAAAAGTCTGAATTACTTACGAAGGGTAATTTAAAATTAGTCAGCGAAGAGTAGGCAACAGTCCCATTATTGATAAATTGACATGGTTGCTTTCGCTTTTGTTCCATTTAAAGGCTCATTTGCAAAAGTAAGTAAATTACAAGTAAAGAAGATTTAGAGGAGAAGGTGGTAAGGAGCTTTTTTACTGTTGTGAGGAATGATCTGCTCTATCCTCTCCACTCTTTAATTAGAATACTCCTTATTGAAAAACCAGTTTTTTTTTTAGAAAATTTAGGAATTGATCGCGAGGCGTGTGGCAAGTTTCAGAACTGACAGAGTTGCAAATTTAATGTACGAAATCAAAGCGTGTTTCATTACTACTACCCGCATGAAAAAGCTCAAAGTTGTTCAGAGTGCTACGGCAAGTTCTATGTTTGGAATTGCACAGCGAATAAAATTCGTAACTAGGATATTTGCAGCAGAACATTAAAAAGCGACAAAGCCAAGTGGATCATTGAGCTGAAATGACTCGAAACACTGACAACCGATTGGGAAAAAAGATTTTCGAGTGGCAGTCTCGTGTCAGCGCAGTATTGGGAAACCTATCATCAGACGGAGTGACGGACGATCTAATGGAAATACGCAGGTAGTCAATGGATGCAGGCGGCTCTGGACCGTACTCTGTGGCAATGCAAGGGGGATTTCTATTTTCAGCGGTAGTCTTGTTATGGGTTGTAGTAATTGTAAGATCCGTAAACCCACAATAAGGGGAGCATAATTGATATTCCTTTAGCTTCAAAGCACGTATGAAGAAGTCCTATGAGATGATGCGAGAGAAGCCGTCATCTTCATCTGAGGGAAAGATTTTGAAATAACAGAAACTTGTCTTATCAGATTAAAAAACGCTAGAATTTATACTTCTAATAATAGTGTAAAACATACAAAAACTGAAATAGATCCAACGTCAGAAGCTGAACGCAGTGGAAATTATTTTATTCTTTTTCGGTTTTGAAGTTGTCTTTTACTTTATATAAAAAAGTTTGATTTCTTGGCCCTTTTGAGTGCATTAAGCAATATTGTATGGTAGCAAATCGAATACTGTCTAAAGAGATATATCAAACACTTCTACCCCTTAACTCTTCATTCTTTGTTGCGGAATTTTTTCTTCAATTTATATGAAACTACCCCTCAAGTTAATTTATTCATTAATAGCCTTTATTGCCAACAATTTTAGAAACAGTTTCAGATTAATACTACAAAATAATAAACCATTCTTTAGTGTCAGTGTGTATTTACGACACAAAGGCCTATCCTAGGATATTCCACTCTTCTCTTATTTTAGTTGTTCGATGCCAGAATGAGCCCGCGGTTTTTCGATGTCATCAAAATATCGTTTCCTTTGTCTTCCTCTCTTTCTTTCCGTTAAAAATCTATGGGTCCATTCTGTTATATCCATTGCCTGTTTTTATTTTATCTAAGCGTATATACTGCCCACCCTTATTTAAGGTTTTTTTCCTTTGGTCACAATATCTTCTATTTTTGTTATTTGCCGTTGTAATGTCGGGAGGTTCAGGGAATAAATAATACGTCTACTGGTCTTGAATGTAGATTTATTACTGACTGAACGTTTATTAGGCTATCATATATATATAGCTACATGAACATACACTACACACACACACTACACGCCCATCGGCAAAAAGAAAAAAAATTGAATTACAAAAATTTTTTTCAATGAATTACAACTTGGAGTAAAAATCAAAAAATGTACATTATTTTAAAATATTAAAATTCGTATACCTACTATATTATATTTATAACATAATAAAATAAAAATAAAATATCGTAAACACCCAAATTTAAAAAAAAATATAACTTTCTCTCTCTGTATTTAAATTTTTTAAACAATCATCAAATTCCTTAAGTAATTGTATTGAATCTTTAAGTTTTTGTTGTGAAATAATTTTAGTTCGCCTATCATTACTGCATAACTTTTAAAATTTTCATATTATATAACTATTAATTCAGTAGACAGAAAATACAGTTTTTAAAACAAAATTATAGTTATCAAAAATATTATAAGGTGCTTACAATTTTTTTTTATATTCTTAAACTTAAACTATATTATTCATTTTTAAACTTAACAAATCTATAAGAAGCTAATGCCATTGAAATTGTATCCTTATTTAAATGGATAAACTTCAGCATACTTATTTAAATCACACTGTGAGTGTGTGTATATAAACATTATAAAAACTATTCTTACATTAGGGCCCTACTAAATCTAAATAAACTCTATGAAAAGTGGAATATCCTATAAATCGGTTATAACCATTGGCACATGTATTTTTATTAATTGTTTATGTCGCAACACTTGTCACATCGATTTGCATTATTAGTAGGATGTTACTAATTATGTATGTAGTATCTAACTCTGGTCAAAAGAATCTTTTCTTTGCATTACATATAGACCGTTAGTTGGCAAAAATGATAGTCATTTAATATTACACGTTTTGTCTCACGGTGGTCCTAGTGCAACATAATCATAATCATTACAGGGATCAAATACAACTTAAAATATTAGCCGCGTAAGCGGTTTGTGACACCTTTGTTTTAATTTCTAAGTACGTTCATGGGAACGTTTTTTCGATTACGTTGTATAATGGTACCTAGTTTTAGCCATGCATTAAAATGATATTATAAATAAAATGAATTTAACTTTCCCAATAGTTTGTACCTCTAAATACATATAGATTGTTTACATTCAATTTTAAATTCATTTTGTAAAAGTATTATGCTTTTTACATAGGTACATTAATAAAAAATCATTAATTAAGTTATTTATAATTTCGAAAACTCATTTTTTCATGACATGATATTTATATAAAAAAAGAAAACACTACTAGGTGCACAGCTCAAGTTTGTTTTACGAAATATTTATTAACATTGAAAAAGGCAATTTCATTTCAAACATAATTTTTGGTTCCGTTGTCTTTTCTAAAGAAAAAACGTAAAGAGAATACTACATTATATTAATAAATTTATAATAATAGTGTATCGATAGAATCTGGATTTTATTTTATAAGCAAAATATAAACCAAATATAGTTTAAAATGTACGAGTTTTACATAAAAAAACATATGACAAAAAATCAACCAGATTTATTGTAAATATGAATTAATATGTCTAAATATGAAAAAAATCTTGTAAATTCATATACAAATGTGGTAAAACAATTACGCGCACAATATATACATATATACATATATACAACACATTTTCGCGTAGTTGTGTAAATCGATCCCTATAGTTATTACATGTGTAACTTCTTAGTCGCATTTTGGGTAGCATTAATAGTCCTAATACAGAAATGGAAACTATACACTTTTTGATTTGCTCTTATACTTTCTTTTCTTTCTTCCTAATATTTTTGATCTTAAGCTAGCTCTCTTTCTCTCTATTCACTTATTTATTTATTTATTTATTAGATACCGGGAATCGGAGTATTAATTCATTTCATTTATATTTTATTTCGTGATTTTTATCACGCGGGTACTTTATAAATATGGGCCCCCCCATTTATTTGGGTATTATATTACATTTTCGTAACATTCATTTCATTTTATTGGTACAATTTTTTTTTCTATATCAAGGTAAAATATACCTTGGGTTGTGCGCAGAACCTTGAGGTCTATGTTTTTTGAGTCACTTTAAAAGGACTCCAACAATTGACACAGAGGAAAACTAAGTTCGCACCATGATCCAACGAAGGATGTGACCTCAATGTACCATTAATAAGGGTAACAAATTTAAGACTTCTCTGGTCCCTAACAGTACTAATATGAGTAAACTCAGTTACATCACTTGTACTGAAGGCGTTGTTCCCTAGAACCCGTTACTCCGATTTCATCGTCCAATCATGGAAACATACCCTGCTCGAGGACTATATGCTATACCAGTGATGAACGTTCCTGTATCTCTCCATCATTTATTTCTCCTGGTCATCTTTTTTATTATCTTCGTAAATCTTTGTCTGTATCGGATACTTTTATATTTATTCAATCTCATTCCATCTCCTTTCAACTAAGCATATCGGTTTATTAACATAACCAGAGTTTGGGCCCTAAACATTGGCTAAGATAATATCCGATAGCCTAATTCTTTCATTCCAATAACTAGCAAAATTTTGAAGCTGTAATGGATTTAAAGAAACAAGTACTGACCACAAATTCTTCTATAATACCTATAATACAC